>JAJHSJ010000002.1:113352850-113446706 GCA_021015155.1 Magnolia officinalis
CGTTCCTGCATGGTGACATAGAAGAAGAAATTTATATGAGTGTATCACCTGGGCATCCACAAGAATCTAAACTTGATTTAGTGTGCAAATTAAAAAAGCCTATATATGGGCTTAAATAGTCACCACGAACTTGGTATGCTAAGCTCAGTTTTGTCCTCATGATTAATGGCCTACAAAGGAGTGCTGCAAATCCTTCTTTATTTGTTAAAAAGGGTATTTCAGGTACCATTATTGTTTTAGTGTATGTTGATGATATAGTAATTACAGGCGATAATCAAGATGAAATATCAAAGCTCAAGACTCTCTTACACAAGCAATTTGATATCAAAGACTTGGGAGTTTTAAAGTATTTTCTTGGATTATAAATTGCCTACTCAAAAAGGGGCATATTTCTTAATCAACAAAAATATGTGTTGGACCTGTTACAAGAAACTGAAAAATTGTGAGTAAGACCGTCAGACACTCCTATTGATAGTGGCGGTAAGCTTGGTGATGATGGTGAATTATTTTCTGATATTGGTCAATTTCAAAGATTAGTTGGTAGACTAATTTATTTAACTATTACTCAGCCAGATATCTCATATGTAGTTAGTTTGGTCAGTAGATTTATGCATGCACCAAGAGTTAATCTCATGAACGCTGTTAAAAGAATTTTGCAGTATTTGAAGGGCTCTCCAGGAAGAGGTATATGGATGTGTAAAAATGGACACAGTTCCATTACCACTAGAGTTGTACACGAGCAGACTATGGCTCGAGTACTCGCTCAACTCGACTCGGGATACTCGACTCGTACTCGACTCGCCTGAGTTAGAGCCGAGTACGAGCGGGTTTTCACTGCTCGTTACATTACGAGTAGAGTACGAGTCTATCGGTACTCGACTCGGTACTGACTGTACTCGACTCGACTCGTACAGGTGGATTATATAAACACCCGAAAAAAAAAAAACCCTACCCCCACCCGTCATTTTCCCGTCAGCACTCAACTCGCTCAAACCCTACCCCACTCCACCCGTCATTTTCAAGTAGCGCCCGACCCCTTCCCTCCCCAGCGAGCATTCAAAAATTCTCTCTTCTCTCTCTCCCTCTCCAGAGGCCAGAGCCCGTCGGCCGTCCTTCTTCTTCCCTCTCTCTCTCTCTCTCACTCGCCCCTATCCCCTGTCTGGCGGTGCTAGACCCTGCCGCTCGTCCCGGCTCCTCTCCGGTGCCTCAGCTCGTCGCTGCCACTCGTCCGGTGCCTCGCTCTTCAATGTCACTCGTCGGTGCCTCCAGCTCTTCGCTGCCATCACCCTGCCCTGCACGCAGTTGGTAAGGCCTGGGGTGGATTTTTTATTTTTTGTTGCTAATATATAGTAGAAATTGGTAATATAATTGTGAGATTAAGATCGTTGGAGGGGGATTGAACGCCCGGTCGGTACGATTGAACTTTTTAGGGCCTGTTTGGCTGGGCGAACTGGATGGGATTAGATCCAATTTTAGGGCATGTTTGGCCGGGCGAACTGGATGGAATCCAATTTTAGGGCCTGTTTGGCCTGGCGAACTGGATGGGATCCAATTTTAGGGCTTGTTTGGCTGGACGAACTGGATGGGATTAGATCCAATTTTAGGGCCTGTTTGGCCGGGCGAACGCCCAGTCGCCCACCATTAAAAACTCGCACTCGGTACTCAACTCGTGTGCTCGTACTCGAACTCGCCTCGAAAACTCGGACTCGACTCGACTCGTTTACTACTCGTACTCGACTCGTACTCGGGAGAGTAGAGTACGAGCAGGGGGTCATGCTACTCGGCCGAGTAGAGCTCGAGTACGAGCAGTGGTCGGTCGTTAAGAGTCGAGTACGAGTAGGGTGATACTCGACTCGACTCGACTCGTGTACAACTCTAATTACCACTTCTACTGATGTTGATTGGGCTAGGTGTCCAGTTGATCGAAGATCTATAACAGGGTATTGTACATTTATTGGAGGTAACCTGGTAACATGGAAGAGTAAGAAATAGAATGTTGTTGCACGATCAAGTGCAGAAGCAGAATATCGAGCAATGACTTCAACCACTAGTGAAGTTATTTGGCTCCGGGCCTTATTGCAGGATTTGGGTTTTGGTTCATCCCAACCAATAAAAATGTTCTGTGACAATCAGGCTGCAATGCACATTACTTCAAATCCAATTTATCACGAGCGGACTAAACATATTGAGGTGGATTGTCACTTCATTCGAGAAAATGTACAAGCCAATGGTATTCGTCCTCTTTTTGTTCATGGCAACCAACAGTTAGCGGATATTTTCACTAAGGGACTACCTGCTGCAAAGTTTCAAGAGATATTTTCCAAGTTGGGCTCTGTCGATATTTTCGCACCAACTTGAGGGGGAGTGTTGGTGTTGAAGAGAGATTTATGGTGGATTTTTTTCTGTTTATGGATTGATTTGATTCTCTGCAGTTATATTTAGGTTGTTACATTATTAGCATCCTATATCCATTGTCATTATATATTGTGGCTGTAATCTCCATTGTCACCATGAATAAGAATATCTCCCATCCTCTTCTCCCGTCCACGTAGGATCGCTATACTGGCGGCCGAAGCACATAAATCTATGTGTATTTTTTTCTTGTTATATTATATATATATATTTTTTGGTATATGATGGAATCAAAAATGGAAACGAACGGAGGTGATGGAGAATAAAATGCAAAAGCAATTTGCATGAATAGATTTGAAGAGGCAATTAACACCACAAGTGCCACTGAGGTAGATGCGTGCAATATTCTAACTACTCGTTAGATGGGAGTCTCAGTGAGAATTTCATAGTAAAAAAGATTTTTTTTTTTTTTTAAAGATAAAGATATTTCATTCCATAGCTGGGCCATACATGTACGTTGAATGTGGACCGTCCTTTTTTTTCTTGTTCTTCTTATTATTATTATTATTATTTGTTTTTTGTTTTTTTTCGGGTTCCTTTTTATTACTTGTATGGGGGCGCATGATGAAATGATTCGTAAAGATTTTTAGTTAAAAGCATAATGAAGGTCTCTCTCACTTGACGAATGGCACAGACACGATTGGCACATGTGCCTTGTGGACCGTCCTATTACTTCTCGATGGAGAAAGCAATGTGAAAAGTCCCTCTTGCAACCGTCGGTGTCCAATCTGCAATGCCTTCTGCAAAAAGGCGAATGGTGCTCATCTAGCAAGCATCACCTCATCGGCCGCCTTTTCTGCAGAAATGGTCACATGATTGGAATTGCACAGATTTTGGGCACTACTATTGGTGGGCCACAATTTAACACTCCTACTGAGAAAATGGTTCTTATCACTGTCATGTATTCTTGATTATAAATATTACAAAATATTCAATGGTTATGATCATCCCTTCATCATGAGCCATTGGACTGTGGCCCATTCACAATATCTCTAGAAGATGATGGCTCCTATCATCTGACCGTTTGTGACATAGGACCGGTGGGGGACACGCGGGTGATTAGTGAGCCGCATGCTTGTGACTAAACTAAACGAACTCTCTCAAAAGGTGTCAATAAACATATTATATATATGCCTAACTAGTGATGTAGAGCCGGTCGCGGACACTTTTATGGACAAGATGGACTAGAAAAAGCCTAATCATAGGCGAAAGTGATCAGGACCGTCAAAACCTTAAAATGGCCATATCTCACAAATCAAAATGAGTTTTTCGACATTTCCTATATAGTTTTGGGGTAGGAGAAGCTACTTTAGCCAACTAATCCGGCTACGCAGGGTTTCCCATGCCGGATTTGTGAGGTTCCATCAGAACGACGGTCAAAAGTTCTTTTTATTTTCATTTTTACGATAAATGGTAAGTTTTAATTTGATCATCACTATTATTTTTATTTTTTATTTTTTACACACCCCACACACTCACGCCGTAATGGGATTTCACCACCTATGGGTACTCAAACCCTTGACCAGGTGTTGAAACGCCTGAGAGTCTACTACTGGAACAAGAGTAAGGACCCAATTTGATCATAACTTTCGAACCTTTGATTTTTAACAGTCATGCCCAACATGAAAAGGGCTTAGAAAAATTAGGAGAATAATGTGGTTAGGCCAAATTGAAAACTTATTATTTTTGGTCAAAAACCATGTAGTCTAGTAGGAATCATGACCTTCTATAAATAGTAAGTTTACTATTTAGAGTAAGTCACATTTTTAGGGAGTTTGAGTTGGAGTTTGATTTTAAAACTTCATCCTAGGTTTGAGTTCACTATTTAAAGGATTGTAATTTTGGTTTTTTATTATCAATTAATTTATTTCAAATTATTAGAAATTATTTCTATTTGCATCCCTCATGAATTCGAAGAATCTCTACGAGGAGTCCAAAAAAGATATGTGGATTCAAAGTAGTTATCCTTGAGGAAGACAATAATTGACCTCATCACGTCCTTCCCTACGTCAACATATAACATACATGTGGCATCTGACAAAGATTTGAGGACTCAGTCATGCATAGGAGGCAAGTCAAGGAGTCCAGCCTAAATGTGGCATGCATACGGCATCATTTGGATTAACAAACACTGACACAAGGAAGAGCGTGAAACAACGGTAAAGAAGATCAATGTTTTCATCAAGTGTTCAAGACCTTAAATTCACAAAGTTTTTAAGTTTACCAAAAATAAGAGAAAAAACTTGAATATTTTATTAAATAATCATTTAAAAATTTATCGGTTCCATAACCTATGCAGGTGACCAAAACCTTACTTCGAATAAAAGTAACACAAAATAGCAAAATCTCCCAAAATCTAATTCCGTCATAAATAGAAATGCTAATAAAATCTTGTTAGAACATTCCTGGCTTTGTTATAAGCAACTTTTAAAAAGGGAAAAAAATAAATAAATAAATAAATCTTAAAACTATAGAAATATGGAGATACGATGATAATGGAAATTACATAAAAAAGTTTTTTTTTTTTTTTTTTTTTTTTTTTTTTTTTTTTTTTTTTAAATCTCAATTTCAACCCTCGAGATAAGCTTTTATCGTGAAAAGGACATCTGTGACCTGCTATGTTGGTTGGTTGACCTCGGATGCACTGCTACATAAAAATTGATATGTAGTGTGTTTCGTAATGAGGCCGGGTTCAAAAGTTCCCAACTTTTTTTAACTGTTAAAACTTCGAACGGCAATTTCTTGTTATCCGAATGAATTTCTTTAACTCAGTTATATGTTATATCTTGTGTAGTATTGAGTCCAATTTTGATGTACTGCTTTTGCTTTTGTTAGGGCTTCTTTTAGTCCAACTGAGCTAAAAATGCATGTGGCCCGCTGTACAGCAAAGATATGGATGAGGGTGACATGGCATCAATTTTTCTTTTCTTTTTTTCACTGTTAGAGTAACTACTATTGTCAAAATATATTCATGAATTCATTTGGATTATGAAGATAATTTGCTTCCTTCTTTTTTCTTTTTCTTTCTTTTTTTTTTCTTAATTATTTATAGCATTTGTTGGAATATTCGAAAGAGGCTAGTAAATTTATATTGAGATATTGACTACATAATACAAGATTTGAACCTCACAAATCTAACTTATTTCATCACTTGGTGCACATCTTTCTTACAACTCAGAATGTATTTGAAAACTTATTGCCAACTACGCCTTTTCTATATTCATTTCCTTTCAGGGTGGTGAAGTATCTGGACTATTCATTCCTGTGAAAGCCCCATGGTATGAGGACATGAATAGCTTGTATTCCTCGAGAATCAAATTGGATTGGTAATATGATTCCACTCGGGCAACTCCGGACCATCCGCACTCCAAGTTACTGATTGATGGGCCACACCTGAAGCTTGCATCATTTAATGATTTAACTATTTTGACAATACCATTATTTTCATTGGTTGATAAAATCTTTGAGCATTTTTTCTTCTTATATATCTTTATTTTCTAGTTTTCTCTGAAGCAATTGATTGTTGAAACTAGTGTGTTGGTCCAGTCCGGCAATATGGCCCCACTAATTCAACATTGGTGAAATGATTAAATTTGAGAAATTATCTAAGTACTCTTAGAGCACTATAAGTTACAGTGCTCCTACACTTGGATAGTTCAATCAATGTATCTGAACCATCCATTAAGTCCATAACACATTTCATTCGCTATCATGCAAAAACCAGACTAATAAGATAGATCCAATCTATATTTGATTTGGCCTTATTTTCTATAGCCATCCTTTTCTAAGCCACCTATAAGACGATTACGACTGCCTAACAAAAAGTGATTCTTTAGAATCACAAAGCAATCCATGACGGTCCCTAACAAATGGATATGGATCAAATTGTTGATTGGACTTATTTTTACATAATAATCTTGATCATCTTTATTTAAGTCATATATCAAATGACTAATATTTTTCAATCGGTATGATGTTTGCATGCTAGCCCGTGAAATTAATGTGTGATGGACATGATGAATAGTTGGATCAAATGATTGGACTAACCGTCCCACTGATCAAATGTGTGGTGGACATGATGAATAATCTGGATCAGATGAGGTATTATGCCATTGTCACCACAAACCGGTTGATATGATGTACCCCAAACACCAAAAAGTAAAATAAATTTGGTGAATTTGAAGATGCTAGCTGTTGAATCTTTGATCTTCTTTAGCAGTTGAAAGTGGACAGTTAGGGTAGTTTATTTTGTATAATTATCTATTTTCTTATGAATAACTGAACAGTGAGGATTTCTCATTGGAATATTTTCGTAACAGTACTCTAAACCCTCAAGGGATAGTATCAAAAACTGGAGATTTATAGGATTTAGATGAAAGGCAGTGATGAGTGGGCCCACACAATGCGATGCTATTAATTACATGATTTTAGAGAGCTTTGTAAAGCTAAAGATTGATGGCCCTTGTCCAATGATCCACCTAACTACTACAGGAGTGGAAAAGAGCTATTCAATACTATTAGTAAAGTCACTAATACAATCAACAGGTTTAGATGATATATAAGTAGTCTAATGGACAATCAAATAATATCTCATATTTGTCACTATTTTTTCTATCAGGTATTTTTCGGATACGTGCCTTTAACCAAGGGAATGCCTTCTTCTTATAAATAGAGAAGCTAAGAGGATCAGGAGTTGATTATAATAAAGATAAGGATTTACCTTACATCCAACCTCATCTCTATTCCTTCCTATTTAAATCTAATTTCAGATATAAACAGGCATGTGGATAAAGAGATATATACCACGAGGTTATTTGAAGGAAAATTGCATGGGACCACCAACTAGCGATTGGTTACAAATGAGTCCCACAGGCCCATGTCCAACAGTAGACAGTAGACACTTGAAATTTGAGTAATTCAATGAGCTAATCAAAGAATGATGCTCTAACCATGGGCACTCACATCAATATGAAACACGTGTGAGATCAATGCTCCCCATGTCCGCCATTGCTTGATTTTTGGGCCAGTTCATTTTAAGAGTGGGTCCACATGTTCAACAACTTAGATCCTACACAAACATTCTGCTCTTGCAAATCTTGCGCACTAATGATTGCACAACCCTGCTAGTTTTATGAAATTCTATGTTGAGGTGATGGAGAAGAAAATGCAAAGGTAATTTGCATGAGTAGAGATTGAAGAGGCGATTAACACCACAAGAGCCAATGCGGTAGGTTCATATGATATTCTAACCACTCATCATATGGGAGTCTTAGTGAGCATTCCATTGCCAAAAAGATAAATATGTTCCATTTCTTCATTGGGCTACATGTGTATATTAAATATGGACCGTCCATTTTCGTCTTTTTCTTCCGTCCCTTTTCATCATTTGTGAGGGGGCGGCGTGATGAATTTATTTGCAAAGATTTTTAGTCAAGTGCACGTCACTCGACAAGTGACATGAGCATGTCACATGCGCCTTGTGATCCTGTCCTGTAACCTCATGATGGACAAAGCAGTGTGGATTGGTTGTAGATGCATGTTCTATATATATATGGTAGCTGAGGTGCCGTTTTTGTTTAGTTGGCACTGCTAGAATAGTTGTTCAGAGCAACCGATGTAGAGTGGGGTGGCAGACAGTTTCATGGCCAAGATGGATCAGAAAAGGTCCAATTGAAGATGAAGATGATCTAGACCGTCAGAATTTAAAACGGACGTATCTTGCAAACCGGAATGAGCCATCTGACATAGCTTATACAATTTTTAGTGAGTTTTAGTTTCAGTATAACTCTTCATCCATTGGGCTTCAGGAGTTGCGCCCAACATTATTAATGTCAACGATATGCCCCCTAACATAAAGGATCTAGTGAGTTTTAGTTTCAGTATAACTCTTCATCCATTGTTGTAAATTGTTGTAACTGACCAATTGCTGTAAATTGTTGTTGCTATAAATTGTTGTAGCTGACCCCTAAATTGGGGATCTTGATTGATGTAACTGAGTACCCCTAAATTAGGGAACTAGATTGTTGTAGAATATCTATATTATGAACAGGAAAGTTCTCAATTGAGGGCAGAAAAATTCACCACAAACATTCTTTGTGTTTGTAGTATTCTGTTTTGTGTGTTGTGGTTTTGTCATGGTATCAAAGCCCGGTCTCTTGCCATCGTCTTAGAATAATCTTTATTCAATTTGTGATTTCATTGGGCATAAAGAGGTCGTCTTCTGGGGTATTTTCATAGTATCCAATTCTTGGCTTTTTTTAAAGTTGGATCTTGACAACGGGTGGAGGTTTTTCACCGCTGGTTCTGTAGCATTCTAGCGCAGCATCAAATTCACTTGATTTGATTTTCTTTCTTCTTGATATTGTTTACAACTCGCCTATGGAGAAATCTGAGTTCGTGTGCATCAGATTTTCGGGTAAGAATTATTTTGTTTGGGCATTTCAATTCCAGATCTATATTAAAGGGAAGGAATTATGGGGGCATATTGATGGATCCGACACCAAGCCCACTGATCCAACAAAGGCCGTTCAATGGGAGGCAAAGGATGCTTGTATTATGGCTGGATATTAAGCTCCATGGATCCCGCCATTATTCTCAATCTACGACCATATAAGATAGCCAAAGCTATATGGGATTATTTGAAAAAGGCGTATAATCAAGATAGTTCGGCTCGAAGATTTCAATTGGAGTATGAAATTGTCAACTATACTCAAGGAAATATGTCTATTTAGGAATATTATTCAGGTTTTATCAATTTATGGACTGAATATACAGACATCGTGTATGCGTCAGTCCTCAATAATGCTCTAGAAGCTATTTAAACAGTTCATCAAACTACTCAGCAAGACCAATTTTTTTATGAAACTACGACATGAGTTTGAAAATGTCCGCTCCAATATCATGATCAGGACTCCCTTGCCATCATTGGATATTTGTCTATATGAACTCCTTAGGGAGGAACAGTGTTGCTTGACTCAAACAACTTTCGAATAGCAGGAAGGTTTTCCCAATGTTCTCAATGTTGCATACGCAGCACAAGGAAAACAACGGGTTCGAAATATGATCAATGTCCAATGTTACAGTTGTAAGGAGTTTGGCCCATATTGCTAATCAGTGTCAGAAGATATTCTGCAATTATTGTAAAAGAAAGGGCCACATCATTTCTGAATGTCGGAAACGCCCTCAGAATCACAATCCACGAGCTTTTCATACCTTTGTGGATGATATAGCCCCTGACTCCATGGCTTCAGCCTCCATGCCTTCACAATTAGCAGCACCTTCTCTCACACCTGAAACAGTCCAACAGATGATCTTATCTGCATTCTCTGCACTTGGTCTCACCGGTAAACATCAATCTCTCTTTGACTTGTGGTTTCTTAACTCTGGTGCTTCGAATCACATGTACCTTTTCCTCTAACAATCTTGTCAATGTAAAAAAGTATAATAAAAGTTTGCAAGTCCATACCGCCAATGGGGACTGTCTTCCCATCACCGCCATCGGTGATATCTCTTCTTCTCCATCCTTGCAAAATGTTTTTTATTCGCCTGGATTATCTGCTAATCTTATTTCTGTGGGGCAATTAGTTGATACTGATTAGCATGTCTCTTTCTCTCGTTCTGGTTGCATTGTGCAGGATCAGGTGTCAGGGAAGACAATCGCGAAGAGGCCTAAATGTGGACGACTCTTCCCTCTTCGCTTCCATACACAACTTAGGGATTCAAGTGTGCTCTCTCTATTTTGTACCTCTGTCAAGAGTCAATGTCAATTGTGGCATAATCGGTTAGGCCATCCAAATTCTAGAACCCTTCTCTCTGTATTAAATTCTGGTTTAATGGATAATAAAATCCCATTTTCTCTTAAAGATGTTGATTTTGAGTGCTCTAGTTGCAAATTGGGAAAGAGCAAAAGTCTTCCATTTCCAACTCATGATGCTCCTTCTACTCATTGCTTTAATTTGATTCACAGTGATGTATGGGGATTACACCAATGATCTCTCATGCTAATTTCAAGTATTTCGTTACCTTCCTTGACGACCACAGTCGCTTTACATAGATATATTTTCTAAGGAGGAAATCTGAAGTTTTCATGCCTTTCAAAAATTTTTAGCTTTAATTGAGAACCAATTTTCTACTAACATCAAAATCCTCTGTTCTGATTCAGGGAGGGAATACATGTCCAACAAATTTCAGGATTTTCTCCAACAGAAGGGGATTATTTCTCAACAGACTTGTCCGTACACTCGTCAACAAAATGGAGTTATCAAGAGAAAAAATCGTCACCTCCTTGATGTGGTTCATTCCTTGCTTCTTGAGTCATCCGTTTCACCTCAATTCTGGGTTGAAGCTCTTTCTACCGCTGTGCACTTGATTAACCACCTTCCTTCATCTAATCTTCATCATCACTCCTTGTTTTTTCTTCTTCTTCACAGGCCACCTGAGTATACCCATCTCCGTCCTTTTGGTTGTGTTTGCTTTGTTCATCTCCCTCCCATCGAACGCACTAAACTCTCCGCTCAATCCGTACAGTGTGTCTTTTTTAGTTATGCTCCAAATCAAAAGGGTTATCTATGTTATGATCCTGTCACTCATAGGATTCAGACTTCTCGGAATGTTGTTTTTCTTGAACAAAAATATTTTTTTGCCTCTCATATGGAGTTTTTCAACCCTACACCTATATGCTCTTTACTTGACTTTAAGGATGTGTCTACTCCTTCCCCCACTATCACACGGTTTAGACTTAGTTTTGTGTATAAAAGGCGAGAAAGGCATGACGATTCTACTAATGGAACCCCTCACGAGTCACCTCTGACATCTACATCCGACACAGTGGCTACTCCTCTTCGACGATCCACTCGCCTCTCTCATCCTCCTAATCACTATGGTTACTCCCCTGATCGGTACATCTTTCTTCATACATCTTTAGTTGCTACCTTGCCCTCGATTTCTATACCTAATTTATACTCTCAGGCTATGAAACAAGAGTGTTGGAAAGAAGTCATGCATGAGGAACTCGATGCTTTACAGAACAATAATACTTGGGACATTGTATCATGTCCACCCTATATCAAGCCCATTGGTTGTAAATGGGTTTACTCTGTCAAGCTCAAATCTTATGGATCCTTGGACAGATATAAGGCTCGTCTTGTGGCTCTTAGCAATCGTTAGGAATATGGCATTGACTACGAGGAAACCTTTACCCCGGTGGCCAAAATTACCACTGTTCGTATAATTCTCGCTATTGCCGCTTCTCAGGATTGGACTCTCCACCAGATGGATGTCAAAAATACTTTTCTTCATAGGGATCTTAAAGAAGAAATCTATATGCGCCCTCCCCCGAGTATTTCTGGTTCTAGTGGTAACGATATGTGTCGCTTGAAACGTTCCTTGTATGAGCTGAAACAAGCCCCTCATGCTTTGTTTGAGAAGTTCCGGCAAACACTTCTTCAACTCTCCTTTGTGCAAAGCTATTATGATCATTCTCTATTCCTGCGCAAGACATCTTTGGGTATCATCCTTTTACTTGTCTACGTGGACGATATTATTATCACTGGCAGTGATAGTGCATTGATTCAACAACTTCAAGCTTCCCTTCATTCTCCTTTCACATATAGGGCAGTAATAGTGTATAGGCAGTGATATTACTTCTTGTGTTTGTAGTATTTTGTTGTGTGTGTTGTGGTTTTGTCAATTAAAAGTGCTTAGAATAATTAGGAGAATATCATGGTTTGGCCAATTAGGACACTTACTATTTTTGGCTGGAAACCATGCGCACTAGTAGACATCACGACCGTGTATAAATAGTAAGTTTACTATTTATAGTAGTTGTAGTTTGATTCCTAAACTTCTCCCATGGGTTAATATTTTATTTAAAGGGTTGTGAATTTGTTTATTTCATTCATCAATTAAATTACAAATTTTATAGAATTTATTTTCTACTTTCCTTCCTTTTTTTTCTCCCAGATTTGTAAAGTCTCTATGAGGAGTCCAAAGAAACTCCGTAAATTCGGAGTAGTTATCCTTGAGAAAGACGGTGATCGACCTCATCATGTTCATCCTGCGTCGAAAATAAATAAATAAAAGCCACGCTTGGCACTGTCAGTATCCATGCTGCATGAGTGCTACTGTAGCAAGCATCACCTCATGGGCCTTTTCTGCAGAGATGGTCCCTTTTTGCACAGATTGGTGGGCCACAATTTACCAGTACTACGAAGCCACCATCATGTATTCCGAAGTTTAGACAGTACAAAATATTTAATGGTTATGATCATCCCTTCAGCATGGTTATCGGACCGTGGCCCATCCACAATCTCTAGATGATAATTGTTGTGGACATGCCATTGACTAGTGAGCCTTGTAATTATGACTATGAGAAGCGATCTCTCTCAGAAGGAGTCAACAAACAAGGTAGGTGCTTGACATGTGGCATACACGTGGCATCAGTTTGGCTGATTAGGATTTGAGAAACTACTTGTGCGCTGGGCGTGCAAGTGGTAGAGTCCAACCATGGCATTGATTGGATGCTTGAAATATGCTGTACGTATATATCATTTGGGTTGACTAAGATCTAGCTGCTGGTCAAGACATGGCAACAGTTTTAGTTTTTTTTTTTTTTTTTTTTTTTTTTTTTTTTTTTTTTTTTTTTTTTTTTGTCATTGTGGAATAACTGCCCTTGTCAAAATATATTTGTGAATTCTTTTGCATTCTAAAGATTATTTTCTACTTTTCATCTTTTGCATTTACTGGAATATAACAAGTTAGTAAATTTACCTTGAGATATTTACCATATAATATAAGATTTGAACCTAGCTTGTAAATCTAGCTCATTTCCTATAACTTCCTTATTTACTATTTCCCATGCATGCTCACTCATCTTTCTTATAATTCTAATGTTAAAATGCATTTCAAATTATATCGGCCAACTATTCCTTCCCTATCCTGTTTAGGTGGGATGGTGACACATAGTGGACCATTCATTCATGTGAAAGCTGTTGGAAACTGTGGAAACACTCAGAGATGAATCAAGCAAAGTACATGTAAACGCACAACCAAGTCCAAAAAGCAATAATTCAAATTTTATGTGAAAAAATTCTTCCAAGAAAAAATCACTGCACAAAGTGACGAGTAATGTACTATGAAAGCAAAATTATAAGAGATATAATCTTACCGATTCAAACAAACCTCGAATCTCATTCACAAGTCTTGGTTATGCCCTTAATCCATTAGAAATGATTTAGAAAGCCCTAATACACCTCACTCCCAAATTCTGATTACACACATAATATATATATAGTGTTACAATCACAATAGGAAACAAATTCCACAATTGTACAATTATACGCACATATTCGATGAGACCTTCGATGGCATCGATACTCGAGGATATGTCAATGGCATCGAACTCCTTCGACGCCATCGAGTAGCAACACCAAAATATTTCAGCAATCAACATAGATTTTTTCAAATTTTCTCAATACAAACGAGCATTTGTCAATGGCATCAACATCTGCTCAATAACATCAAATGGTCTGTCGATGGCATCAACAGATCGGTTACTGACATATTCATGACATAAACAACAAAAGCCTCATAGCATGAGGGCATTATTAGCTTGTATCAGTCAACTCTCAAATTTCAAGTTCGATTTGTAATGATTTCTCTAGGGCAGCTCTTCAATAATTACAAACGAGTTTTGGCTTCCGGACCATCTGCAGTCCAAGATGCTGATTGATGGCCACACTTGAAAATAGCATCATTTAATGATTTAACCATTTTGACAATCCCATTGTTTTTTATGGTCAATAAAATCTTGAACATCTTTGTTTTCTAGCTTTCTTGGAAGTAATTGATTGAATGGTCGAAACCATTGTGTTAGTCCAGTTGGGCTTGGCCCAACTTAGTCAACGTTCGTGAGATGATTATTGTCCTAGTAGCCTTGGCCCTGCCTGATAAGCCCACTCTCTTGGATGGCTGGTTGGACTGGGTTTGTACTAAGGCTTTCAAGCCTTGGTTGGTTGGAGGCATAGACGATGCTTTGGCTTGGGGAAGTTGCAACCTTACACCTTTTTTGGCAGGCATATTGTTCTATAACCGAACCTGATTGCATCAAGTGATCCCCACTTTCTAGATTCATTGCTCCAAATTTCAGGCTACTCTGATCATCAAGTGGGCCACATGTGGTCAAAACAAATGAATGGCCAGGAAAAATTGAGCAGTGGTCCATATTCTACTTATCATGTGGTCCAATAACTAATGGTCGGATCAGCCCGGCTATGAAAACAAGGCATCTAGACCATGGGATTGCTTGATGAGTGGATGTTCCTGCACACGCGTGACTGATTTCCACGTACGTGTGATATAGGTGATGAAAACAACTGCACTCGTTTCAGTTAACTAGGACTGAAATATTGTGTGGGACATATAATTAGCTTTGCAATTAAGATTTCATCCGCAAATGCTTCTTAGGTAAGATTCAACCCCCTTATTTTACTTCTTTTAACAACGATAACCCTACAAGACTTCTCTTCTCTATGTGTAGCTTGCATGCAGGGGGGATTGTGCAACGGTTTCTGGGGTCCACCATGCCATATATGTAAAATCCTCTTCGTCCATATAGGTGAGAACCATTATTTGAACCTTATAAAATATGGGCCCAACAAAATACTCATATAGACCACACCAATGGAACAATGTCAAATTGCTCTCAAAACTGCTAAGTTCATATAGTTTGGCTCACTAGAGTTTTTTAATAGGGTTATATTATTTTCTTCTCTTCATTCTGATGAGTTAGACCTGATTAAGAGGGCTGATGAAACATACAACATATGGTGTCACACATACAAACTTATGGTCGGCATCCCATTCACACTATTCTATATGGTGGGTCCCATTTGAATTATGGATCTAGTTAATCTTTTACCTTGAGACCTAAAATTAAGTTGAGCGGAATGGTTTAATTTACACTTAAAACATGGTGGTGCTATAGGCTTAGATTTTTTTTATGCATTGCATGAAATGTGTGTTGTAGAGGACTCTAGTCTTCCTCTGCTTCTCCCCTCCAAATTTCTCTTCCCTTTTTTCTTTCTATCCCTTCCATGCTCTGCGTAGGTTGCATGTGCCTTAACACTAGCAACCTAGTGGCACCATGTGGGTTGGCTAGAGAAGGCAGTGACAGTCAGGAAAATAAAGTCTTCAGGAAGGCATACGAGTTACCTCTCCGTGTCAGGGGCATGTATCCGTTAGATAAGGTGGAGTTAGGGTCTATTAGAGAGTTTTCTTTGGTGGGGAATAAGTCGCCATTGCATAGGACCTTGTAAATAGATATGATAGGCAGCTCAGATCTTCTTTTTGCTTTCTGGAGGGGCTGCCGGTATTGTCTTTGGCTTGTAAATTTTGTTGATAAATAATAAAAATAAAAATAATTTTTTAAAAAAAGATGTGAGCTTTAAAAAAAAAAAAAAAAAGTCAATGAATGAAACTCCACAACTTAAATAATAAATAAATAAAAAACCTAGTGGCACCATGCAAAAGCAAAACACAATATATGTATTTTGGCTAATATTAATGGTGCATTTGGTTGCACCAAATATCTTAAATATATTGTGGCTAACAATTAATGTCACCAGATATATTTTGGTGCAACCAAATGCACCTTATAAGTAAAAATTCCTTAGGGTCCATTTGGACTCACCCTGCAGAGGAGCATTTGAGGCGCATACCACCTTTTGGGCCAACTGGGGTTTTTGATGTGTGTTTGTTTTGAGGCGTATACCACCTTTTGAGCCCCATCAGGGTTATTGATGTACGTTTGTTTCACCATCCTACTTGACAAAATGGATACTAAAGTTCTGACTCAACGAAAACCAATCCGTTTGATTTTCGATGAGTCAACTGAAAAGCCAGTTATACTCTCTTTTGCAGAAACCCCATTTTGCATTAGTATATCCAAACGGGCTTGGAAGTTGTACAGTATGATTCGAGATTTAGTTTCCACAAATAGAGCATGGTTCAATGATACAAACAGCAGACTTGATAACCATGGATGATCCACGTACCCAAACCCCAAGATTGGAAGATCTTAGTTGCATAACATTTGACTTGTTTTTTTGTAATATTTTAGTTAAATGTATATTTGTGCTATATTTTCTCTCCTAAATGTCTATTTGTTAATCACTTAGGGCATGTTTGGTAGGGGGCTTAGATGGGATTAGGCGGGATGGAATTGCGCTTGGTCCATGCAAATTCCATACGGCATTTGGGGAGGATGGAAAGGATTGGGATTTTGAAATCCACTAACATTTGGGCCCCACATTGATGCATGTGTTAATTTTATCCATGCCATCGCCATTTACACGTGACATTCTAGTTATATAGTGTATAAGTGACTGACATCCGTTGTGATTACAATTCCATGGTCCACCAAATGAGGTTTTGCTTAATCAAGTGGTTTTTTGGTAGCAAGAATTTTATCCTGAATATAGGGATTGGGATGGCCAAAATACCATGATATTTCTAGACATGAATCATTGTGCAATAATGGTGTTAATCCCATCTACTGCATTTCCGTACCATTTAATCCCACCGACCAAACAGGCCATTACTATGGTTAGGATTCTCCTGATAGAGAGAACATTGAATGAGAGACCATCCACATTTGGCGTCTCAATAAAACCAGACGGTGACATGCAACCTTTCTATTTCTTTCTTTCTTTTCTTGATCATAGGCCAAAAGTAAGTTTGTAAACGACCGGGTTGATCCGATGGGCCATTGGCCCTGACATGATCATAAACATGTCAACATTCACTAGTTTCAAAAGTTGCCACTCAATTGAATCCAGTACATTCAAAATCTATCCATCTGAACTTAATTTTAAAATTCTTTAAAGGGAACTCACCTTTTGATGAAAAAATGAAACTTTCACCTTATCAATTTTTGGCAATGTCGTTTTTATAAGTTGTAGTGTCAATAGGAAAAAGACCCAACCTAAATTTGACCCAACTCAAACCCTACTCAAACTTGGACCCCTTTGAAACCTAGGTGAGATTCAACCTTTAATTCAAAGTCTCTTCTTCTTTTCTAAAATTCATAGCACTTACTATTCATTTCTTATGTGAGATTTATCTCCATTACATGTACCAGGAATACCCATGGGCAGAAATTTTCATACGGTTAGCTTTTCGAATTGCTACAGCTATGCATTTTCAGAAGACAAAGGGTTTTAAAACAAAAGAAATGACATTTAGGTAATCTACCAATCACAAGGTACCTACATTCATACTTGGGTGGATAATCTTAGTCAATCCTATAAATTATAGACATGATGTGAAATGAACTCAAACTAAATCATGTAAGTCATGAACTCTAATTTAGATTGCTCTGGAATAAAAGATTACATCCATTTGCTTTCTTGATTCGCTAGTTAGTTAAAATAAAATAATCAATGCTCCAAAGTCAACAAACAAATGCTTGGTAATCAAAGGTCGAGATCATTAAGTAAATCTGAATCTTGGATGCTGACTTGTCAAGATTGGATTCAAGGACATGGATATCTTGATTGAGTTCATTCATGCCATATTTACAATTTGTGTACCTAGAGTATTAACCATCACACCTCCAAAGTATCAAATGAGTCCACTTTTTATAACCGCTTCTCCACCTTTTCGTCCAATGTCTTATAAAAAGAGATGGTAATGCAGCCCCAAACTGGCCTAAGGTAAGACATCAGCTTAAAATCTAGGCCTGATATCTCAGCGGGTCAGGCCATTTCAATGATAATTGCAAATCAAGACCGTTGGCTTGGTCTGATTACTAAGTTGGCTGTCATCATGCGGAAAGAATGAACGATTTAAAGGCACCAGTGTAGTTTACATCATATTTTTCAAATCTGGCGGGTCAACCCAGGACTCAGACGAGTCGACCCGGCCTGCTTGCCAATTGACTTACTGGTGGAGTACTTGCCCACTGTCAATCTGAGTAGGGGTTGACTCGCTAGAGTGATGCACCAGTCGACCTGCCTGAGTGCGAAGGATTGCGAGTTAAAAAGTTAGATAAAAAAGGAAAAAAAATTAAAAATAAATTAAATTAAAACGATTTGAAACTGGATTGAAAAGGAGTTAACTGATACTCTGGCTGCTTGTTACGGTTGATACGCAAGCACTCATAAATTGCATACGTGGCATAATTAAGGTAAAATCCCAAAAACAATTTTCTTGAACAATCCGAATGTCTATTAATTCATGGACAGCTGTTTGTTGAAATAGGAACATTAAATAATCGTCATTTTAAATAGTCCAATAGATGTCCACAAATTCAATATAAGCATAAGTTTTGGTCCATCATACAACTAAACTTGGACCCATAAATTGGACGGTTTAGTTGAACTACTTTTGTGACATGTAATGCAATTTATAAGTTATCTCAAAGTGTGTGCGCATCATGCATAGTACTCTGCCGGATTAACAAAGTTTTTCTCAGTTGGAACTTGGAAGTAGGGCTGTCAACGGGCCGGGCTTGAGCTTATTCTTAGCCCAGATTTTGAACTATTTCAGGCTGGGCCTATTCAAAAATCTGATTTTATAGGCCCAAGCCTGGCCCATTGACACCCTAGTTGGAAAGCACAAACGAGACGAAAGTGGGAAGTTCAGTAAAGCCGTACACATCCACACGTGGGAACACGTACTTAAGACATGAGCTTTCCATAAGGTTTGAAATGATGGCGAGATCTTCTGCCTAAACTTTCAGAGAATGTAATTCTGTAGGTTGGCCACGATCTTAAAAGTAAATATAGGGTTAAAAAGATTGTTTTCTTAGCCATTCATGTGTTTCGAATAATTTTGCGCCCCACCTGAAGCGTTAAATTGCCTGATTTTTGTGCCAGACAATACATAGTGTAGGTTAGCTGATAGAAAGCTCAGACCTTACGCGTGTTACTTTTATAACAAATGCATACACACCTAAATGTTATGACTCCCGCATGCGCGTGGTATTATCAGTAAACCTATGTTTCCTTCGTACTAGGGGTGCACATGGGTCGGTTCGGTCTGGTTCTGGGGTGAAATCAGAACCGAACCGTTCCTAACGGTTCTAGGATTTTCCGAACCGGAACCGGACCGTTAGCACCCTAGAACCAAACCGGAACTGGAACTGGACTGTTAGCACCCTAGAACCGAACTGGAATGGACGACATGCTCAATATGCTAGAAGGGGCCAAGGTGTTCTCTAAACTAGATCTAAGGAGCAGGTACCATCAGATTCGTATCCGACCCGGTGATGAGTGGAAAATGGCATTCAAGACCAAGGAAGGGTTGTAGAGTGGCTGGTCATGCCCTTTGGCCTATCGAACGCACCAAGTACTTTTATGCGTTTGATGAATCAAGTGTTAAAACTGTTTACTAGCTGATTTATGGTAGTATATTTTTGATGACATATTGATATATAGTCAGGATGAGATGGAGCACAGGAAACATCTCAAGTAGGTGCTACAGGTCCTACAAATTAACAAGTTGTACCTCAACTTGAAGAAGTGTAGTTTTTTAACCGACAGCCTGTTGTTTCTAGGGTTTGTTGTAACGTTTACAGGCATTCGTGTGGACGATAAAAATGTGCGAGCTATTAGGGAATGGCCGATCCCGACAAACATTCATGAGGTGAGGAGTTTTCACGAGTTGGCGACTTTCTATCGTCGATTCGTGCGAGATTTTAGCACCATAGTCGCGCCTATAACAGATTGCATGAAAAAAAGACCGTTCAGTGGACCGATAAAGCTAACAAGAGCTTTCATGAGATTAAGCATCATTTGTCTACAACACCGGTCTTGGTGCTTCCTAATTTCAACAAATTATTTGAGGTTGAGTGTGACGCTTCATATGTCGGAATTGGAAGAGTATTATCACAGGAAGGCAGGCCGGTAGCCTTCTACAGCGAGAAGCTCAGCGAAACCCGAAAGAAGTGGTCGACTTATGAGCTTGAGTTGTACGCAGTTGTTCAGGTGCTGCGACATTGGCGGCATTATCTGATTCAAAGAGAGTTTGTTCTATACACTGATCATCAAGCATTAAAGTTTATTAATAGTCAGACTAACGTGAATCGTGTGCATGCTAGATGGGTTACGTTTTTACAGGAATTCACGTTCGTTATAAAGCACAAGTCAGGGCAGCAGAACAAGGTGGCTGATGCACTTAGTCGTCGTGCATCATTACTTGTTACGATGAGCAACTAGGTGGTCGGCTTCGACTGTCTCAATGAGCTGTATGCTGAGGATGAAGACTTTAAAGATTCTTGGATGAAGTGTCAAGAAGGTCACCCCAGTGACCTTCATATACAGGACGATTTTCTCTTCAAAGGGAATCGATTGTGTATTCCCCAAAGTTCTCTGAGGGAGCAGATTATTCAGGAGCTACATGGAGGTGGCCTCGGTGGACACCTTGGGCGAGACAAGACGCAAGCTCTTGTGGAAGAGCGGTATTACTGGCTGCAATTAGTACGTGATGTGGGAAAAGCCGTACAACGTTGTCGTGATTGTCAGATCTCCAAGGGGCAATCTCAGAATACGGGCCTCTACACCCCGTTACTTGTGCCTGACGGTCCTTGGGAGAATTTATCAATGGATTTCGTGCTTGGTCTCCCCCGAACACAATGCGGCATGGATTCGGTGTTCGTGGTGGTAGATCGTTTCTCCAAGATGGTGCACTTTATCCCATGCAAGAAGACCCTCGATGCAACACACGTGGCGAATCTATTCTTTAGGGAGGTCGTATGGCTACACGGGGTCCCCAAGATCATTACTTCTGATCGTGACACGAAGTTTATTAGCCACTTTTGGCGGACTTTATGGACTCGATTTGATACACGACTTCAATTCAGCAGTGCTTACCACCCACAGACTGATGGGGAGACCGAAGTTGTGAATCGCACATTGGGAAACCTCTTTCGCTGTATTTCAGGAGAAAAACCGAAGCAGTGGGATTTGGCATTGTCTCAAGCAGAGTTTGCATTCAACAACATGGTGAATCGCTCGACTGGGAAATCACCGTTCCAAATTATCTACGGACGAGTGTCTCGCCACACACTTGACTTGGTCTCTCTGCCCAAGCACTCAGGCACGAGCATTGCAGCAGAACATATGACAGACAAGATCATGGGCATCCATATGGAAGTGCGAACCAAGCTACATGCCTCGAACAAAAATTACAAGGAAGAAGCGGACAAACACCGGCGACAAAAGGTGTTCAAGGTGGGCGATCGCGTTATGGTCCATCTGCGCAAAGAGAAATTTCCGACCGGGAACTACAACAAGTTGAAAAATAAGAAAATTGGACCCGTCCCAATCATTCGAAAGATCAATGACAACGCTTATGTTGTTGATCTTCCAGATGACATGGCGACCTCACGGACTTTCAATGTTGCGAACTTGACCGAGTATTATGAACCAGAGCAGGATGAGAACTCGATGACGAGTTCTTTTGAAGTGGAGGAGACTGATGTAGAGCGGGTCGCGGACAGTTTCATGGCCAAGATGGATTAGAAAAGGCCCGGTTGACGACAGAAGTGATCCGGACCGTCGGACCTTAGATCGGGCGTATCTCGCAATCCAGAATGAGTTATCTGACGTAAAATATATGATTTTAGGATAGAACGAGCTACTTTAGCCAACCAACCCCGCTATGCCGGGTTGCGACGCCCAGAATTGCGAAAAACCCCTGGATCGACGGTCGTTTCCCTGCTTTAATTTCGTTTTTACTATAAATAGTAAGTTTTAGTTTGATTATAACTCTTCATCCGTCGGGCTTTAGGAGTTGCGCCCAACGTGAAAAGAGCTTAGAATAATTAGGAGAACGGTTTGGTGAAGCCAAATATGACACTTACTATTTTTGGCCGAAAACCTTGCGCACTAGTAGACATCACAACCGTCTATAAATAGTAAGTTTACTATTTGTAGTAAGTCGCGAATTCTAAGAGTTTTAGTTGTAGTTTGATTCTGATTTCTTTCCCATTGCTTGGTATCCCTATTTAAAGGGTTGTGAACTCGTTTTTAATGGGGAATTAATCAGTTTTGAATTTATTAGAATTTATTTCTATTCTCTGCTTTCTTTCCTCGTGGATTCGAGAAGTCTCTGTGAGGAGTCCAGAGAAGCTCCGTGGATTCGGAGTATTTATCCTCATCACATTCATCCCTGCGTCATGGACCTTAAGAAAGTTTCAATGATGGGTGTCATTATTACCCATGCTTCGTGTGGTGTGGTCAACTTAAGCCTTGTAAAGGCCTCAATTTTTAGCTTGTACCCTACAATGATATGGAAAAATGGATGGACAGTACATCATATGGTGAACCCTTAGAACCCCTTTCCTATCCTAGCTAGGGGTGAGGGGGTACTGCCCAATCAGCGTCTATTACCACTGTTCCTATGGTGTGGCCCACCGAAGATTAGAATCCATGTGGCATTTGGGCTCCTAACATGATTTAGTGATGGAGTGGATGTCACATATACATAATGGTGAAATAGAAAATTAGATTTTTGAAATTTCATTTCCTTTTCTACTTTTGTGGAGTTTTTAAAATTTTCACTTTTATAATTAAGTGATTTAGAATTAATTTCTTAATCTACCTTATTAACCCACTGAGTCCAAAATCAACCCAACCTTGGTCCGAGTCCGAGTCCGAGTCCGGAGTCCAGTTTGTGAATTATGCACACTCTTTTAAATATGAGGTAGTAGAAATAATAAATGGGACCCAGTGATTAAAAAATAATAATAATAATAATAAAATCTTACATTAACTGTGGGCCTCTATTCATGACCCAATGGTAGAGTGAATTTTAACACTGTAATCATGGTTTCAATTACTCATGTAGTCTCCGTGGGTGTGAGTAATCCATTTTTTCTTTTTTAATCTTCACGCATGAGTACATGTCCCAGCTGGATCCAGTGGATTACATAGATATGATGCACAAAAAACATGCTTAGGTAATGATAGTACGTCATGGTGTGAGTCATGATCTAGTGGACCTCATCATATGGTAAATCATGGTGCATCACAATGTAGTAATCCACATTATTTTAAAAACACTTGCAAGAATAAAAGTTTTCAAAGAAAATTGAAAAAGTGACCTTATTTGCCAATTGCCTTTGGGTCATTGGTATCTACCGCATTTGGCAAGGAACCACCACCTCGGTGGTTTGTTGATGCCAACAAGTTCCGTGGGCTCTCCAATATATGTGTTATATCCACAATCCAACCATTTTACTAGATCATCTTAGGATAAGGGCTAAATAGGGGCAGATCCGAAGCTCAAGTGTACCACACCATAGGTTGCAGTAGGGATAATGAGGTTTATTGTTGAAACCTTCCTTTGGGCCACCATAATATTTATTTGCCACCCAAATTGTTCATAAGTTCATACAGACATAGATGAAACTAAACACAAATATTATCTCGATCCAAAACTTTTGCAACCCTAAGAAGTTTTTAATAATAATCATTTAATCCCACAGCAATATTATGAGTTGTAGCTCACCTAAGCTTGGTATCTACCTCATTTTTTGCACATGCTATAAAATGATTGTATAAAATAGATGAACAATGTGGATATAATTGGGGCCATGTAACTTACTGATGTCAACATACCAATCAGGTCAGTGCACACCACACAATCATATTTCCTTCGTGTGAGGGCCGGGAAACTCTCCATTCCATGAGGTGAGATTTGATCACTTCACATCATGTGTGATGTCGATCACTCCACTCTGAACCACTTTATATAATACATATATTATAATGGCCCTGGTTATAGTTAGACAGAACTTATCTATTAATTCAACTTTATTAAATATGTCGATAGTGGCATGCGGTCCAATTAGATCTGACTTGGTGGTACACCAACCGATGTTTTCCGGCCTCACTGAATCCAATTCCTTTGCAGTACACTACACCGTGTTAGATAATTTCCATGTAAAGATTTATTCCTCATCCGTACCAGCACATTTAATAGCCTTGTGAGGGACCCGAATTTTAATGGGTCGGATATGGTCCCCTAGATAAAGAGTTTGGAGCTCCAGTCAACCTGTTTCGACCCGACCGGTCTGCACCCATAGACAAGAGAAACATGATCATTGAAGGGGAAACTGGCTGGTTCTTCTGGGTGCGATGTGGCCCACCTGCTGATCGTCTCCTGTTTTGTAGAATTTGTCATATTGCCACGTATGCTCCGAGGAGACTCGTTTCAAGAGGGCGTCGGGTCCCCAGTACACGTGGCAGGGAATTGGAGTATCAAAACCCTCGTCGAACCAGTCTTCAGATGGACGGCGAAGAACGAAAGATGGCTAATGGGCTACATTCATCCGTCCCATACGGACTGACAGCCCTGGTCCAACATGGACCAGCCACGTGTACGGTTATAGGACCACTGCCGAATCATCGTTCCCGGATAATCTTAAAAAAACAGAAGAAGTGAAGAGAACATTTTGGTCCATCAGACATACAGAAGCATTGAAAAAGAGAAGCAGAGAGAGGAGAAAAGAAAGAAGGGAAATCAAGAAGAAGAGATGGTGTTTGCAGTGCATGATCATCATCATCATCACCATCATCTGAGGTGGGCCAGAAGCAGAGGTCGCATCTGGGGAGGTGTCGTCATCTTCTCCCTTCTCTTCATGTGGGCCACCCCAAAGATCCCCCACTCTCCCAAGCACCACGTCTTCGCTGACATGCGCAACTTCTTCGGTACGCCATCCCACATCCCCCATCGTCATTCTCCATCATCCATCCATCTTCATCATCGTTCGTATTTCTTCATTGCGTTTGCATTGCATTTCATTCCGATCTTATTTTCAGGCGTTCCAAACACCTTGAATGTGATATCCAGCTTCCCTTTCCTCGTCGTCGGAATCATCGGCCTCGTCCTCTGTCTCCACGGCAATTATCTCGGCATAAGGCATGCCCTCTCTCTCTCTCTCTCTCTCCTCTCTCTCTCTCTCTCTCTCTCTCTCTCTCTCTCTCTCTCTCCTCTCTCTCTCTCTCTCAATCTCTGTTTCTTTGTGCGGCCGATAGTCCCCTGATCACTTTCTCTAAATGGTGGTGAATTGTAGGTAGAGCGTAGCCCGAAAATCACACTGATCGGTTGATCCTAACCATCTGATTTCCCAAATTGAACTTGAGCAATTACTATCCACAATTGGATGGTTATTAGTGTCCACTCAGTGTGAGTTTTCAACTGTGCTCCATCCACAATGGACCTAGCAGTTTGGGTACTCTGAATTTCAGGACATGTATGGCATGTGTTCATTGAATCAGTTGCCGGAAAATGGCGGTGAACCATCATCATAGTCTAGCTCTTATTACATATGTTAAGTGGGTGTTGTGTTTACTGCAGTCTTCGAGGCGAGATTTGGGGTTGGATCTTCTTCTACACTGGAATCACTGCTTCTGCCTTTGGGTCAGCTTATTATCATCTGAAGCCTGACGATGCTCGGGCCTTATGGGATCGATTGCCGGTGAAGATTCGCCTAAAACCTGTCTTTCATTTTTATTGTAGTAGTCGTAGTAGTAGTAGAAGTAGTAGTAGTAGTAGTAGTAGCAGCAGTAATAGTAGTAGTAGTCTTTCATTTTATTGTCGTAGTAGTAGTAGTAGCAGTAATAGTAGTAGTCTTTCATTTTTATTGTAGTAGCAGTAGCAGCAGCAGCAGTAGTAGTAGTTGCTGTTATTGTTTTGAAGCATGGATTGCTGATCTGTCTGAGTTGGATGCGACTTGTCCAAGTCAACTTGGACTTGGTTGAGTCAGATCCGGCTCCATACCATGAGTCATTACCCCGAATATGCCCAACTGGCCCCACTTGGATGAGTCACCCCCTGACTCAGATGAGTCAGATATGACTCGGGACCAAACGAATTGCTCCTTGTTGTTGAGTCTAAATACCATGTTTTCAAGTTGCTTCTTGTTCTTTACTGGCTGTGCATACAATTACAACAGCTTTATTTACAGCGCATGTTATTTATCTGAAGTTAGAAATTTACTGCATTCATGATGGGTTGTTGGAAAAACACCATGCCTTTGTACAATTTTTTTTTTCTTCAGTGGATTGCTAAGACTTGGGCAAGACATCCATTGAGGTGCAAATTTTGGAAAATAATAACATGAGATGAATTAATCGCACACAGTAAAGGATGGAGAAAAAAATGGGGTTGTTATTTGCGATACATGAGATCGCAAAACAGAGAAGCGAGTTGATTACTTATCTGTGTTGTGAAGAATATATGGACCCAGACCCATACACTGTACATACGATCCTTGGGCCCTGAGTTTGCACAATTGGGACCCATGTTTCAATTGTCGAGGCCATTGATTTAATGAGAGCCCCATTTCCAGTGGGAGATGCCCCAAAAATCAACAGATTGTTGGGGCATCCTCCATCCACAGTGCCCACCAGATCAACAGTCTTGATCATTGAATCATGGCCCCCACTTGTGCATACTCAAGTATGTGGACATCCTTGGAGCATATAATTCGTCATATTTTTAACCTACATTTGCATAAGCTGGCTATGAGCGATGCTATCTCCATGTAGGGTCCATGCACCTGTTAGTCTAATTGCCTCTCTCACATCCGTTGCACATTTCCCACTGTAATCCTGTCCAAGTAATTTTCCTGCATGATTTTCCCATTTTCAGTCTTCATCTGCCATTTTGCACTAAGACATTCATGTCTCAGAAAATTCTTTGTTAACAAAGGTTTTGGAGTTGGTGGACATCATGGCAATAAAAAAAAAAAAAATTGGATATCCCTTGTAATTCTTGCTATGACCTGTATTTAGCTCTTTTTTTTGTCTATTGTTTGAACTAGGGAGATTGTTTGAGGTCTCCTTCTTTGATGGAGGTAGGTTTTATGTGTAACACTTGTTTCTCTACAAGAGGTTGGATTCTTGGAACTTCATCATCCAAATCGTGAAGATCTTTCAACTTTTTTTTTTCTTTTTTTTCTTTTTCTTTTTCTGGCCTGCTAAAAATTAGCTCTCACTTCTCCCTACTATCATAGCTTCTTGCACGACTCTTTTTGTTTTTGATAAGCTATATTCCTGCAAATTTTGGCCTACATATTTTACTTTCAGCACTGTCAATATTTTTTTAAGAATACCAAGACTTCATTAAGAAGAACAATGGACTATATACAGAGCGTAAAAGAGGGGCAATGATGGACAACAATGGGAGATCCTCCTATAATTCTTGCTACAGAGTGGGCAAACCTCATTCAGCTGTCTACGGATATTATTAAATGATATGCTGAGATGAGAAACCAAAAAAGCCAATTTCCTAAAAAGTAAAACAAAGTCTCCATGGTTCCAGGTCCAATGAAGACTCCCATTTAATGATATTAGGAGAATCTCCTTCCACCACCAAAGGGAGCCGGAGAGTGAAGAATGGAAGATGTGAAGGCCATGATGAAGAGCTCTAGCTTCTAATGCACTAGAATCCATGGTCCTCAAAGGGTCTGGAGAAGGCCTGCTTACTATCACCTTTATCATCTCCAAGCACATCCCCCAAGGCTGGAAGGACTCAGTTTTCCAAGGGAGCTGCCATCAAAGTCTAGCTTTAGACGATTTGTGCAGTTGGCACCTACCTTAGGGCTACAAAACAACGGAAAACAGAATAAATAATGGTGTGCCAATCTCTTAAAAGATTGGAAGCCGAAACTCCATGAAGCTCAATCTTGATTGAAGCCCATCGCACAATAATAGTAATGATCTCCTTTCAGCAATGGCACATTGATGCATCTTTTTCTTTTTTTTTTCAAATGGAGATGTTGATTTTAGTATTTAATGCTATTTTATTAGCATTCTGGCCACCATATTTCAACACAGTGTCTAGAAATTTTTCCGTTTCAGATGCATGGACCAAAGTATTTCAGGACATGAAAACGATAATCATTGCCTCTTTAGTCTTTTGAAGTGTTTTCTGGTTAGAAAAGTTTCTGTGATCTTTTGGTTGTGAAGTGATATTGTCTTCAGTCCTAATAAAGCATCATTCAACATTCAAAATTGTTTTAATTGATTAAAAAAAAACAACCAGAATTGCTTCTGGAAAAAAGGTTCTACTTTGTTTTTAATCATTCAATATTTCCAAATCAAAGACATCAAAGAGCTTATTTCTTCCACTTTTACCCCTTTGTTTAATGGAACTGTGGAAGGGCCTTGTAAATTGTTAACAGATTTGGAATTTAAATCATGACCTGCAACTTTGGGCCTTTTATTTAAATTCCATTCCCAAAGCATTAAAATGAAATCGTTCTGTAATTCAACTCTTTTCATTTGGTGGATTCAGTTTGACTAGAGTTACTTGGTGCAGATGATGATTGCAACCGCTTCACTGTTTTCTAGCCTCATTATTGAGAGAGTAAGTGGGCGGATTGGAGCAACTTGTTTGGTTGCACTCCTGATGATTGTTCTTATCAGCATTGCTTATGAAAGGTTAATATGCTTTATCCCTTTTATTATTAATATGTCATCACCGCTTTTCACTATGTCAATTGGTACTAAACTCTGATGGATTGAAGAATCTAATGTAGTTTCTGTTGAATATGCTATGTTAGCTGGTTGCAGGACTTTCAATGATCTTCGATTGTGTGTAATATTCCACTTCATTCCATGCATAGCAATTCCAGCAGTGGCATTTATATTACCTCCCAAGTACACCCATTCACGATATTGGCTTTGGGCAGCAGGTCTGATCTCTAAACACTTGCTCTTGAAACAATTATGTATATGCATATACGAGGGTACACAAAATTGAGTTTGAAAAAGGGTGTAGGTATCATCTGGAAAGTACTCTGTTGCTGTCGGGTGTATATGCATGTGTGCATGTGCTTCAATCCGCCATTCAATTGATTTTGCTTCATGGGCAGAATGTTGGATAGTTAGAATGCAAGATGTGCAGAGAATTAGTGTTGTAGAAATGATAATGCTGAGCTGAATGTGTGGGAACTGGGAAGATTTGCAGCAGCCAACAATAGATAAAAGTGATGGAGAGGAGATTGAGACGAATTGGTCTTATTCGGCCAAGGCTAGAGATGGTTCCTATAAGGAGGGGAACCTTGATTTGGGTTGAAGGGCATGAAAGGAGGATCGGAGTGAGACCTAAAAGGACTTGGGTTGAGATGTGAGAGGGGATATGGAGGCTTGTTCACTTATCGGCAGGGTCTTAGGATTGACGGGAGAATAGGACCCGTAAATCCCCACCATTAAAATTTGATGACAAAAAGGCTGATCTGACCATTAGGTGGGCCACATTCTAGACAAAAAATTGACAACGTGGCTAGCCATGGTGGGTCCCACGCGTAGACTAGTTTCATCTATACAACTAGTTGAATGTGAGGTGTTCCCACGCAAATGAGAACTTTTGACACAAAAAGCTGTAGATGAGAAAATCCGCGGTGTGTGTATGGCATTTAACCCATCCAGCAAGGTCACCCCATTACGAAAGTAGGATGCTCCAAAAATTAGGTCGCTCTAACCGTTAGTTGGGCCCCACGCAAATTTGGAGATTTTTTTGGGTAGCTGTTCATTGTTTTTTATGGTGTGGATCACGTGATAATTGGATTGGCCTGATCATTAGGGCTTCCCGTTTTCTTGATGGGGTGGCCTTGGTAGACATATTGATGACATACACACACCACTGTGGGCCTTACATGCAGCAAGTTACATATTTTCCCCAACGACAACTAGTTGTAGGCAAGACATTCCCATATGTATGCATGCATGTATGTATGTATGTATGTAAATTTTCTTCTTGAAAGATGATGAGATTTTATTGAAAGAAAGCACAAAGTGAGGCTGAACACAAAAAGTGACCTTCTCGTCACTCAATAGGAGGCCACATGAGAAAATACGAAGCCAAAACAAAAGCCCACAGCCCACACCCTGAGAGACTACCTTTCACCTTCCATAACCCCATCCCATTCTCCTAAAGGACCTCCTTAGAGCAATCACAGCCACAGAAGTCCTGCCTTACCAAAATCCATTTAGATATCATGACTAGAATACTTCTAGTTTAAAGACTCCATTGACACCGCTTTGTCTATCCTTATATTTCTCTTTCCACAGACTCCATAGGATTCCAAAAGAACACCATCTTCCAAAGGGTCTCCTTTTTGTCCTTGAAGGGGCCACAATGCCATTCCAGAATAAAATCCTTGATGGACTTATTATAGCACCAAGAAACCGCAAATTGGGCTAGGACAAAACTCTATGTAGCCATCACCAATGAACAAGGAAAGAAAAGGTGGTTGATTGAGTCCTCATTTCTACACATGAAGCACATATTTTCCCTACCCATATTGTGCTTCTTTAAGTTGTCGTTCGGAAGGATTTATTAGCTATAGTGACCCAAGTGAAAGCTTTAACTCTAGGAGGCGTAGGAGCCTTTGGCGGCATCGCTCCTCGATGCCAACACTAAGAAGAAGGATTTAGCTATATGAAAGTAGCAACCATCACCAAAATATCCTGCCATCGATCATCCTGTAAATTAACGCATCCCTTAGTCTACTCAATTAATTTGCAAAATAGCATAATAGATTCCTCATCAGATAAGTTTCTCCTCATCCTAATGCTCCAAACCACTACCCCTCCTGACATCCCATAGCAATCTTGAACTGTCTTCCTTCACAACTGCAAGTAAACAAGCCTCATAGGGCAATGCAAGCAGAACATCATCAATCCATGCATCCAACCAGAATTGGGTTTTATCACCCTTACTGGCCAAGTAATGATGCCCTTATGAGATTCCAAACCGCCTCTACATAGCTAGCTCTTGTCAAGTGACAATGCAAGAATCAACAACGATCGGACAATTGAAAGTTGAAACATCTATTTGGAGGGCCCACCTTCACTTGCTTATGATTCTAAAGAAACACTTTGGTCAGACGATGATAACTATCTGATATTTGGCTGCTATTCAAATGGTGAGGAATGGTCATCTACTTGGCATGATTTCTGCATTGTGACCTGCCAGTAGTGGTCCAGAGGGAATGGACAGTTCATATCAACAATGAGACTGTCCAACGTGTCCAAAGAAACTAGTCATATTGTAAGCCTGTGAAACTAGTTGTATTAGATTACAGATATTAGAAAATAATAATAATAATAATAATAGTAATAATAAAAGAAGAAGTTGTATTAGATTGTTTTGGGTGTCTTTGTATTGGGATGCTACTGTCTCCATCTTCATGGGGATGTTAGCTTGTTATTGAAGCTTTCAAAAGATTAGGCTCGATGATCATTCATTGATTTATTATTATTTTTATTTTTTGGAAAGATGACTAAATTTTATTGGAAAAGCAAAAGGGAAAAAACAAATACAAATACAAAGGAAGACACCGAGAAGGCATCCCAAAACTACCCAAGGAAAGCCATGTTACAATCCCTCAAATTTGGAACACAAGAAGCCCATCCGATAACCAATTTCCTTGCCTTAAGGGAAATGCTTTCAACCAGCTTGCTTAAACCGCTGAAGCTTCTCATGCTCCTTTCTTCCCAGATCGCCCACCATATAGCGAGGATTGCCATTTTCCAAAGCCCGAATCTAGCTTTCCCTAGGCCACCCAACCCAAGAGGCTAAAAGACGGCCAACTGAATCAGGAGCCACCCACATCACCTAGAACCCTTAATAAAGGGCAATGCATAGAGATGGTCCACAATAGGGCCGTACATTAAGCCGAGTCGAGTCGAGGTGGGCCAAGCTTGGCCTGACCCGTCCCTGCTCTTCTCGAGCTCAAGCTCGCCCTCGAGCTTAACATTGGAGCTTGGCTTGTTTGCCAAACCTTTCAAGGCGAGCTAGTGGATCGAGTTGAGGCGAGCTTACCTCGAGTCAAGTCGAGCCTACTCCCACACCCAACCCGACCCAACCCATCTACCAGCACCCACACCCAACCCGACCCGACCCAGTACCCACACCCGACCCAGCACCCACACCCGACCCAACCCACAAATCAAATATTCAATTATATATATATATATATATATATATATATATATATATATATAGAGAGAGGAGAGAGAGGAGAGAGAGAGAGAGAGAGAGAGAGAGAGAGAGAGAGAGAGAGAGAGAGAGAGAAGCTTGGGCGCGGCGGGTTGGGTAAGGGAAAGGGAAAGGTTAAGAAACGGACGGACGACTGGGTAGAATAGGCTTTTTTTTTAAAAAAAAATTAGTTTTAAGTTTTATATATATATATATATATATATATATATATATAATATATTATATATATATATATATATATATATATATATATATATATATCTATATATATTCGAGTCGAGCTGAGCCGAGCTCGAGTCAAGTTGAGTCAAGCTGCACTATGCTCAACCTTGGCTCATTTTAAAAACGAGTTGGGTCATATGAAGCTTGACTCACCTCGAGTCGTCGTTCAAGCTGAGCTAGATCGAGCCGAGCCAAGCGAGCTTTTCGATCTATCTTGGCTCGTGTACAACCCTAGTCCATAGTCTCCTCATCCTTCATACAGATGATGCATATATTTAGAATAACCATAGATCTCTTCCGAAGGTTGTCAATGATTAGAACTTTCTTTCTCCCCACCAACCACCCAAAAGCCGCTATTTTTGGGGAAACTTTGAAGCGCCAAACAAGTGTCGAACTCTCTGCGTTGTTGAGATGACTAACTCCATTGGCGAGGCCACAGAAGGATTTAACCGAGAAAACTCCCGATTTATCAGCCATCCACATCATCTTATCCGACTTTGAAGATAACGGGGCAAGGAGATGAATGTGCCCAAGAAGGGCAGCAAACTCACTTCCTCATCACGCAGAGGGTGTCTACAAGGAGGGTCCAAAACAACCACTCCTCCAACAGTGGAGAAACATTCTGCTACCTTGACATCATGATCCGGGGCCAACTGATAGATAGCAGGGAAGTCGTCTTTCAAGAGGGAAGAGCCATTATGAAAAAGCACCCAAATGGATAAATAAGGCCAAACAATGGTCCTTGGAAATAAATTCCAGCAGTCTTCTAGTTTATTCAACTGGAAAGAAAAGAAATCTCCAACAAGAGCAAAGGGGAAATGATTTGTATGGCTTAATATTTGTTGCTTGCGTATGACGTGTAGTTGTACATTTCAGGAAGATTATGAAGCTTACTGTGCTGCATTTGAGTACCTATGCCTTGTTCAGGAAATATGTTATTTTACCTATAGTATCTGAACTGCTCATGTGATGCAGGTTTTTACCTTCTGTCAAAATTTGAATCTGTTGCTGATAAGAAGGTTTACAGTATAAATCGGTATATTATTAGTGGGCACTCCTTGGAGCATTTGTGTTTAGTGATGGTTCCGGTGATGCTCACTATCATGCTCTGGTTCAGAAATATCAAAGTTATGAGGTATTTGTAACTGACATGGTAGTGTAAACTTTGATTCATTTACTGGTTATGATTGGTGGTTCTTTGGCTAATATCTCAGCATTGGTGATTATTGGATGCTTGGCAAATGGCAACATTATACCATTAATGTATAAGGATTAAGGTATTACGTGGTGCTGATAAAAAGAAAAAGTTTTTTTATTTTTTTCCAACCTAGCAGTGGAAAAAGTGGGCCCCAACTTTCCATAATATAAGACGATGAGGTGGAAGATATCATTGTATGGGCCATGAGCTAATCTAACATCTGCTGAAAACAGAATTAAAACCATGGTCCACATGTAATGAGGGCTCAATCAGATGGTCAGGACCTATGATAGCCTCATACATATAGACACAGACACATATAAAGATGAGAAAACACTGGTGCAACTTGGCAGTCTCCAAAAAACTTGGTTATATTGCTTACATGTTTTGAGTATCTAAGATATGGCACTGCTATTGCTTTTCATATACTATTTAAAGATGGGGTCATTAAAAATTTTATATTGAAAAGATCATTGGAAAAATTAGAAAAAACTGTTATTAGCTAAACTGGTTTTTTAATGTATATATTGCTTTTCATATACTATTTAAAGATGGGGTCATTAAAATTTTAATATTGAAAAGATCATTGGAAAAATTAGAAAAAACTGTTATTAGCTAAAATAGTTTTTTAATGTATTTTAAATATTGTACTGTAAAGCATATACTTAGTTGCAAAAACAGTAGAATACGACTATAGCCTTAACCAAGCCATATCCTGCTGTATCCCCCACCTTTATTCATAACTTATCCTCCACATACCAGTAGTCCAATGCTACAGACCTATCCCAGTTTCTGGGAATCACAGGTTAGGAATTAGGATCATGGGATGAGGGAGATTTTTGGGGAATCTCCCATCACCATGGGGTGCTCCATATGAATGATTTGGACAAAAAAGGGTGGTTCCATGTGGACATTTGGTCGTGCTGAGAAAATGTTCACCAAACATTTCAGATGTCCTTTTTTTTTAATGGTGACAAGTTTTATTAGAAATCTCTCAAAAACGAGCAACAACAACAAGTTTTATTAGAAACAAAGAAAGGCATTACAAAAGGGGAGCAAAGGGTGCTCCCTCACTGGCGAGACTATCAGCCAACTCATTGGCATCTTTGCAACCAAGGAACAACAAGCACGCATGTGGGACATATGAGGTTTTATCTCCTTCCAGTAAGAAGCAAACCTTAAACATCCCCCGCAAGATTGTTGAGAGCTTCCCTCAATGATAAGCTTCCTGGAGGAGTTAACTAAACACAAACCATCCCTAAGCACACTAAGCCATGATCAAACTCATGTCCCCACATGGCCAGAAAAAGCCATCAATACCTCTTGCTCACATTTCTCAAAGTGCTAATGATCCTGTCAAAGCCAAGATTGCCCAAATTGAGGTTAAAGAAGCCAACTTGAGGCACCACTCACATTGCCTTTGCCACTTTCAACTCCCTCTTCCCTCAGAATTATTGAACACCACTCTCAATGCACATCCGCATGGGAAACACCTATGAATTCTGGGGAGGTAAGAGTCTAGTCAACGATCATGGATGATATTTTTCTTATGGTTACATACCCAGATGCTTCATTATTATCAAATACCCTATTGATTATTTATTTGCATAGACCCCACTAATTTTCTTGGTGCACAATCTCTCATTCTTATTAGAATGGCCAGATCAATCTCTCATCAATCACCTCCATGAGTGACCTATTAAGCATCCAACATAACTAAAATGGATCAAAGAAATGATCCAAGATGGCCCTAGCCACCTTGCAATGGAGGAAGATTCAGATGGCCCCAAGCACCTTGCAGTGGAGGAACGTAAGATCCACCGTCTTGTTGTTGTTTTGGCACAGAAGACACATGCTAGGGAGCTAAATCTGCCTCTTTTAGTGTCTCTAGGGTAATGGTTCTGTTGGTATTCGCCGACCAATTGAAACTAGAAACCTTGGCGGAATTAGAGATCCCTAGACTTTGGTGCACAGATGGGTTATCTCTGATAGGGGAGTAAATCGCCTGAAAAAGAAAAAGAAAAAGATTTGGACGTGAAATTGCCATATGCTGTCCAATTGCAGATTTTTCTATCTTCCGAACTCAAATTGATGAACACCTTGATGTAGGGCAATTAACCACTTGCTCTAAAAGCTCAAACTGATAGAGTATGGCGAATTAATCCCTTTATCTTATAGCCCAGGCCCCATATCACATGGGTACCGCCTCACACACGCCGCCCACCCCGAGTGTGCCCCTACATTAATCAACCACTTGCTTTAAAAGCTTGAGACCGCCCGCTTTGATACCACTTTGATGCAAGACAATTAACCACTTGCTCTAAAAGCTCGAACTGATAGAGCATGGCGAATTAATCCATTTTATCTTATAACCCATGCTCCACATCGCATGGGTTAGGACCTCAGCCGAACCCCCCTCGTGGGCCCCATATCACATGGGTACCGCTTCACACGGGCCGCCCTCCCCAAGTGTGCTCCTGCAACCCCACTCGAGCCCGGTGTGAAAATGCCCCTACATTACACCTCCTTCAGCTTCTAGGAGGTTCCAGACCTTCCAGTAATTTTTTAATTCCCCAGCCGTTAGATTTCTTTGAAGCTTGATCTTCCACACGATAGAACGCCGCAAAGATTTGTAACAATCCTTCATGTTGGCATCTTTACGTGAGGATAAGAGGAATAATGCTTGGAATGGCGGTGCCAAAGGAATCTTGTCAAGCTAAATATCTTTCCAAAGTTATGATCAGATGACTAGGATCATCCTATCAGCATGATTTTTGTGCTTTGGTTTGCCCTTTATAATGAATGAATGGACTGTCCAATCGATTTTGGCCATCACATGTGTCATTTAAAAGCTTAGGGGACTTTACTAACATCCCCATGAATGTGTGGATAAGATAAAATGATAATAACACATTCATCAGTCTACTTGCACTTTTTTTTTGGGTGGCAGTGCAGAAATTCTGTTATCCAGCACATTACAGTCTTACTAAAGGTTGGCACAGTGGTCTACAATCCAAACCCTTCATTAGGCAGCACTCACTGAAATGGCCACATAAACAAATCACACAGATAGGACAATCACAATGTCCAACTGGATGAATTTTATGGTTTGTTATCGATTGCTGCCAATATCCTTGTCTATTGTATATCACCAATCAAACTATTAATATCACTCTTCAGAAGAAAAGAGAAGAAAAGAAAAGAAAATCAAGCAATTAAGATCATTCCATCAGATTCAGTTGTTTGCCTGATTATAATACTTTTGTTAAATCAATGCATGGTAGTTCTAAGTTTACATTTTCTAGGAAGTGTGCTCAGTTGGTACTATGCATATGTATTAGTGGCATCGAACATCAGTTGTTTTTAAGACATGGACAGTAATTATCCTCCCAAATACTGCACGTAGCACCTTCATGACTACACCAAGTTTGATTAGAAGCATCTTTCTTACATACTGCAGGGATTCTTAACAGGATAGGTGAGGTTAAACAATGGTTTTGATGAGGCTGCAATGCTGTAAAAGGAAAATTTGTACGTAATCTCGACTTCCAATTGTCATGGAGAGAGGTGTGATTCGGTTAGGTGGTCAGAGAGCACCTATAAATCAAGGTAGGAGACTATACTGATCCTTCTGATGGAAAAGAGTGGCTGGACTTACATCTCTATATCTTATCAACTACATTGCCAATGATCCTGGCTGCCACCAACAGCTCCATGCCTCCAACTATTTTATCATTATCATCATTGTGCCCTCTCATTTTTCTTTTTCTTTTTTTCCCCCTGGTTTTTATTGAAAATTCATTAAATGTGGAAAGGAACTAGTCTTTAAACCTAAAGATATTTGGAATGTACAGATCCAAAAGGAATGGATGGATACTTTAACATGGTAGTTTCCTTCTATTACATGTTCTAACTGTATTTACTCACTCAAAAACAAAAATACTAAAAAAGAAGAAGAAGAAGAAACTTACCTTATTTTGTTTACATTTTTTGGAGATAATGTAGAGATAGAAGCTACTAACAGTGTGGTCCTGGATATGGTGACTTGGTGTTTGGGCATTTTACCCAAATCTCAAGGGGATAGGATTTTATTTTATTTTATTTTTTTTCACTGCTTTCACATTAGGCGTCATGGATTTAGGAGACTGCAATTTATGGCGTCACATTTTGTGCCCTAAATCAATATCCGGGACATTCTCATTGAACCAACATAGCTGATATTGATTTGAGAGGAAAAGCACCCAACATTCAGGAAAAAAAAAAAAAAAAGTTTGGGACCTCCAGATCCAGCCTTGGTCTGAGGCTTGCATTACCCAAGACTGTGATATGCTTTAAGCTGGGTTTGGTCTGTCCCATTTTCCATTTGATGAAAATTTAGAGGTCATCATCTATTTGATTTATTTTTGCATCTCTAATTTTATTTTATTTATTTTTATTTCCTATAAATTTTAGTGTTTTTTTAAGGTAATTCCAGTGTTGTTTAAGATTGAGAAAATACTAATAATGATAATGATAATGATGATGACGATGATGCAGTTCTTTCTGCTTTTGGGATGATTCTTCTCTCTTCTTTTTTTTAAAGAAAAATCTTTTGCTTGAACTGAAAACAAGGTCTAAAAACGTGTGGTCATGAACAGATAAAGAAGATAAAGAAGGCCCTCGTTTTTTCTATTCTTTTTCTTTTTCTAAAAAATGAAGAGCCGGCACTTACAGAAAATGTTGTATATTTAAAAACATTGTAAATAGCAGCCATCATTCTGTTTATGTAACAATTACTATTGAGTAAATAATAATGAAGCGTTTTTGTCACATAACACAACCTAGACTAGAGATGATTCCTGACATAGCCGGCATTATGATGTCTTTCTAGCCTTCACTTATAGGCAGCTCCAAACATGATTTAATATTAGTTTGTTGCCCATTCATCTTCAAAATACCTGTCCACCAGGGTCTCCCCTACCATGAAAATTGGATGCCCCAGAAGTCAGGTAGTCTGAGCTCAACGGATGGATCACAACATGAATTTGGATGTTTTTGGATGGTGCTTCATTGTTTCTTATGATGTGGCCCACCTAATGATTGGAAGGGCTTTATTTTTGGGGCATGCATTTTCATGGCAGGGTGACCTTGCCGGACGGATTGGGTGTGATACACAAACCATGGTGGGCCCTAGATGTGGCAAGTTGCACAAAATTCTCGTCTACACAGTTGCAGACAAACTGACCTCTTTAAAATAATCCAGAAAAATAAAGCAAACAAGCCTAGCAGGTTCTCAGGCACTCTGGGCCAGACTGCTGCATGCCAAGTTTAGCTGTGAAGCTAAAACTACCTGGGTCCATTGGGATTAGGCCAGCACGAGTGGATAGCGCTGCTTCCCCGGCTCATTGGCCAGGTTCTGTTCATCAAGCTTGCAAACCAGGCTGCAGAAGGCTATGCCTGGCCCACTCCAAGCCCATTTCCATCGCCCAGTTATGGAAACATGTAAACCCAGCCCAACTCGAGCCTCCCCCACCAATGAACACGTAAAAATCGGTCGAGTGACATGTAGGCTCACCTTTGATTTTGATGAATTCTTATGTTGGAGTTAACCGGCTTTAATCTCAGACCTTCTAACGCTTATTCCACTTTTGGAAGACCTTGTGTTATATCACCCAATCTCTTTTTTGGGAGCGATTCATACTTCCTGAACGCAGCATACAACTTTCCATTATTTTGCGCTATCGAAATGTGCTTGTTCCCCCCTTCTTCCTTATCATGGTAAGTTTCTCTAAGCTAAGCTTGAAGATGAAAGTCCTCTTTCATTTTCTCGACGATGAAGTAAGACCAAACTCATAAACTTATTATCCTAGGTCGAAACAAGTTGATAGGATCCCCTATCTTACGTCCCCAAATCTGGATCAATTCTAACTATTATAAAATTGGATTTAACACAAATGTAAATCCTACGCTTTATAAAAGCGTGTTCAATGAAGATAGAACAATCATCGATTTTACATGGAAAATCTTTGCCGGAAAAAACCAAGCCACAAAGCGACAAAGATCTTCACTATAATCAAAAGCTTTAGAGTTTACACCACTTACCTTCTCTGATTTCCCTCGCGATACGCACCTAGGAAAATCTTAGCTCCTTGAAAAAAAATCCCTTTTCAAGCCTTATGAGGGTAGAAAACTCTTTAAACTTGCAAAACCGGTGCCCTTAGAGAGAAAATACCCGTATTGCAAAGCCCTAATTGCAATTAGGCTTAAATACCCAAATTTTTACAAAGCCCAACTCTACTCGCAGACTGAGAAATCATGTACGTTGTTAGTCAAACCAACAGAGTATAGGTCCGAGTGACAGGGCCTTGCTCTATTTTCCAGACTATGCAGAATCCAAGGCATCCGCACAAAAATCTCTACCTTAATGTGTACTCTGCCAATCAACTTAAAAATCTCCCATGCATGCCTCCCTCCACCTTGAGCATACACTGCTCCTTACATCCTTCACCTGAAACATAGCTCCATCCACACCATTGTGTAAGGGTGTCCAATCTCATCAATGGTTAGCAACATTGATCAAGCTCAAGCAATGTTTGAACTTGTTTGTGACCACTGGTTTTGTCAACATGTCCATAGCATTTTCGTCCGTATGAATTTTCTGAAACTGAATCTCTCCTGAAGTAATGAGTTCTCATATCTCGTAGAATCTTATGACGATGTGCTTGTTTCTCACATAATACACCTGATTCAACGCTAAATGGATAGCACTTTGGCTATCACAATGCAACTAAATTGCCTCATGTTATACTGGTCGAGTTCTCTTATCAGACCCTTCAACTATAATGCCTCATTTGATACTCTATCGCATACATGTATTCCGCTTCGATTGTATATAATGCTATAATAGAATGTAGCGTATATCTCTAACATATAAATCTACTTGTTAATGTGAAAACATATCCCGTAGTAGACTTCTTGTTGTTCAAATCTCTTGTATAATCTGCATCTACATAGCTACAACTCTACCTGAATCTCTATGTTTGTTGAACATGATTCTAGTGTCGATTGTGCCCCTGAGATACCTGAGAATCCATTTAACCTCATTTGAATGCTCCTTTCCTATATTTGTCATATATTTGTTGACCATACTAATTGCATATGAGATATCTGGCCTCGTGCAAACCATCACATACACAAGACTCCCTACTACACTCGTGTACGACACCTATGGCATGTCTGAAATACCTCTTCTGAGCTTGGACAAACAACTTAAAGTGATTTGTTAGATGTGTGCTAACTAGATTAGCATTTTTCATGTGGAACCTCTCTAGCACCTTTTGAACATATCCCCTCCAAGATAGTCACATCTTCCTAGACTCTCTGTCTCTATGAATCTCCATGCCTAGGATCTTCTTTGTCACGACCCTAAATCTAGTGTTGGTAATCATGGATTACTATACACCAAATTTTGGTTGACAACCTCCGTAGAACTCCGATTTTGGGATTCCAACTATTACATACTAAGTCCCATAAGCAAGGCTCCACAAGGAGGATTTCTGAAAGTAAAGACGACAAACACGTATCATTTCTCAAAATGTCATCATATTCAAAATATATTACTGTGTACAATTGAGCACATTAAGGCAAAACCAAAACATAAACCATGTCATATTTACTATACCTGATGTATATAAATCTAGTGTTGGTAATAATGGATTACTATATACCAAATTTTGTTTGACAGTCTCCGTAGAACTCCGATTTTGGGACTTCCAACTATCACATACTAAGTCTCATAAGCGGGGCTCCACAAGGAGGATTTTTGAAAGTAAAGACGACAAATACGTATCATTTCTCAAAATGTCATTATATTCAAAACATATTACTGTATACAACTGAGCACATCAAGGCAAAACCAAAATATAAACCATGTTATATTTACTATACCTGATGTACATATTAGGGTATTACAAAAAAAATATATACACTGATATGTACAAAACAAAAAAAGACAACTGGAGTCTGTAGCCTCTACTCCTGTAGCTCCCTACTCTCACCTGTAAATAAATAAAAAATAAAAAAAAAAAAAAGCTTGAGCTACTAAGCCTAGTGAGTGCGTGTGTACAGTGAAAATGCATGTTTCATGTCATGCTCATATAATGTACAGGCTTTTTGGCTCGATAACAATAAAATAAAGATACAATGCATACTCTTTCAACGTTTCCACAACTTTTCACATTTTCCAATTGGATCACCAGGGTCTAAAATAGAAGTGAGACTCATTACTACCCACTTGTGTAGACTTTTCCACCGTGGTCAACTACAGAGGTGGGACTACATAGTTCACAGGCAGAACTAATCTAACCCAGGAAGAACAAATTTCACAATGATCCAAAATTCTGGGACCCACACAGGGTCTCAATGGCAGACGCTCAGTCCCACTGTTCCCTGCCATGTGGGCCACCTGAGCTGAGTATATGGCTGATTTTTGGAGGGATCATAGCCCTATGGGGCCCCATCAAAATGCACGGTGTTGATGTGTGGTACACATCATGGTGGGGCCCACGGCTGGGACCCATTGGTCCCTGCTCGTTCACATGGCCACAACGCGGGACGCTGCTGCGTCCCTGGCGTCAGCGGCAACAACAGCCGCTGCTGCCTATTTTTATTATTTATTTTTTTTTTTGAATTTTGATTTATCTAAGGTTTTTCACACATGAGGCCCGCTTCAGCAAAATCCACCCCATCCATTTGATTTTATGGCTCGAGACAAACTAAACGAGCCCAATATTCAATATATTTTGGTGCATAGAAATATTAGGGTGTATTTCAATGGTAAGAATACTGTTCTCTATGCTATGGCCCACCAGAAAGTCGGATTGGTTTCATTTTTTGGATCAACGCCTTAAAATGATATGAAAAATAGGATGGATGGAGTGGATTTGCACTGAGAATCTAATTAAGGAGACACATGATCGGATCTAGGTTCTACGCTTAGCCCCAAAACCCATGCGATCAAGCATATAGTCTAAGAACCAGCTCACGTGGTCTTAAGTTTTCTCAAGATCAAGCTTATAGAGAATTCCCGATCTTTTGGCCTTATGATAGGAGTCAAGATATTCATTAGCGATCAATATGCTCTCAAGAATTTGCCTTCCGAAGATGAGCACTTTGGAAGGGGAAAATGATATTTGGGAGGACCAAATGCAGCTTTTGGCTCAAGACCTTCACAATGATTTTGTAAGGACTACTAATTAAGCTTATGGGTCCGAAATCTTTTAAACATTTTGTTCCCTCCAACTTAGGAATCAAAGCAAGGAACGTACATCTAATTCTAATGAAATCTAGAAAGTCTATCTGAACTATTTCCTAGAAGGCTAGAAGAAGGCTAGTGGGAACCCATCAGTTCTTGACAATTTATCCCACTCCCATTCAAACACAACTGAGTAAAAGCTATTTACTTTCAATTCATTTACCTCTAATTCCCTTACCATTTACCTCCATTTACAGGCTCCAAGAGCCCTTAGTTAATTGGTCCAAAACAAAGTCACTGGGAATAAGATGGCGAAAGGTGATGTTAAACACACTTTTAACACTAGGAAGCAACAACTTTCCCTTCGACTTGTTTAGGAGTGACAATGCGTTAAAAAGCTTAACTAATTGAAAACAAGATAATGAAATTGTCAAAAAGAGCATTTTGGAATGGTTGCAATACCCAAGGCCCACATTCTTTATGAGATTTGACACAAGGACAAAACAAAGCAAGGGGGGTGCCTAACGGCAAGAAGTAATAAGTCGTCTGGTAAAACGATAGCGGACAATTTACGAGCTCGTTACATACAACCTATCTTTGCTTGCCCATAAGCATGTTAGGTCAAACTCTCAACCAATCGACACATGTCGGTGGGAGTCGCTGCCTACTTTGGTATTTCGGCATTTCAGCGCTCTATTCTTCCACCCGGTCTAAGCATTGGTCGCTCTCAATGGTACCAATCGGGGTTTAGGGACTTTCACCCACGAACCCTCTAATCATGTCTTGTCAAATTACACATTTCCGGTGTGGTGTCCAACTCAAGTTATAACAAAGTATGTTTAATCGCATTTACAATCACCATATGCATAAGTCCACACACAAGCACAATATGTCATGGTTTTCAAGGCAAACATAGGACGACCTTCCTCATGTGGTCTCCTCATATATTTAAGTTCCTCATAGGGGTCTCTTGTAATACATCATGTATCTAGAAGGTTTACATACTCATCATAGATCGTGTGTCGCATCACAACCCCATTATAGACACATCGTGTGTCGCAACACAACTCACTATGATCACCATATCATGATATGACTCATGCACTTCCAATCGTATAATGATACAACAACTATGAATCATGCATATGATATGTACATGACTTAGCCCATCTAAATCTAATCCGGAATTTATTCTGCTATAAGACTTCATGCCACAAGCATGCTTTTTCTCAATAATTAACTACATCAAAAGGAGGAAGGATAATTCTTTTAAACGTTTTGTCAAACAGGTAGTGGGCGGACTTTGTAAAGAACAGCGAGAAACCAATATCAATTCGTATGAATTTAAACAAAACTAACTTATCTCTATCATCCAACCTTCCCTTAATAACTCACTAACTAAAGCAGAAAAATCTAGCAATAACCTTTAGAAAATTCGGCAATAACCGAACCCTAGATTAGTAAACTCAGCAATCACCTAACCCTAAATAAAAATCCAGCGAGAACCTAACCGAAACAGAAAATCCAGCAATAATTTGACCTTAAAACAGAAATTCTAGCCATAATCGAACCCTAAATGAAAATTCATCGACAACCTAACCTTAAAACAACAAATCCAGTAATAATCTAACCTTAACACAGAAATTCCAACAATCGCCTAACCCTAAATAAAAATCCAGCATGAACCTAACCCTAAAACAGAAAATCCAGCAATAATCGAACCTTAAAACAAAAATTCTAGCAATCATTTAACCCTAAATGAAAATCCGGCATGAACCTAACCCTAAAACAGAAAATTCAGCAATAATCGAACTTTAAAACAGAAATTTCAGCAATCACCTAACCCTAAATGAAAATCCAGCGATAGGGTTTTCAAGGAAACCCCAACGTACACATATGCGTGCTCCTAATCTATGCACTCACCTGTAACTAGCAGAGGATTGGATCTCAACCTCAACTTCTATTTCCTTTTCTTATTCTTCTTCTTCTTCTCAACTAGAGTGCTGGAAATGAAATGTTGAAAGAGGTTTTTCATATATATGGACTTATAAATGGTTTTGAATGGGCTTTTAACTAAAAAGAAGGGTTATGAGATGTTTCGTGATGATTTTGAGAAGTTTAAACTTATGATAGCAATAAACAAAATGTTATTTAAGTGATTTGAAAGAAAGCATTTCAAAGATTTAAAAAAATCGAGATCATTTGAGTTATTTTATTAAAATATACATGTACATATCTATTCATAACTTACAATTCGGGTGTCTTATTGACATGCCGTTTTTGCCATTAACTTCGTAACTCGACTACGGTTACAATGGTTAAGCTCTCGGACCTAACGGATTTTGAAAACTCGATGGTGGGGCTCCGCCAGATAAAATAAGGACATAATTGTCATTTCTCAAATTGTTTAATTTAAAGTCCGTATCTTAAAATTCGGACATCAGGTTAAAATACGGCTTGCGGCTTGATAACAGAACAACATTATGATCAAGTCAAAACATTCTCAAGGCCAATGGACCTATAGTCTACGACTATCCAGTGTACAAACCAGATTTCGAGGCCTCGGGTCTTACATTCTTCGTAACGCCTAAATTCTTCATGTCAAACTCCTTTCTGAACAAATACTTAACCAAGAATATCTCCTTATTGTCTTTCATAGCAATCAACATATCATCAATGTGTAGCATCAATAGACTGTAAGGCTCGTCCTCAAGCATCATGTAGTATACGCAGCAATCATACTCACATTTGATATAACCAATCTCCACCATGTAGGAATCGAACCGCTTGTACCACTACCTCAGAGACCGCTTAAGCCAATACAATAACTTCTTTAGCCTACACACATGATCTTCCTTACTAAGCTTCCTCGAATACTTCTGATTGGTTCATGAAAATAATTCCTTTAAGTTCCCCTGAATGAATGTTGTTTTCACATCAAGCTGCTCCAATTCCAAATTGAATTTCGCTACCATATCCCAATAATATCCTGATTGACGTATGTTTCACAACTGGAGAGAAAACTTCATTGTAGTTTACTCATTCCCTCTGTGAGTACCCATTTACTACAAGCAGTGCCTTGAATTTTCACCATATTTCTCCGTTAATGCTTCATTCCTTCTGAACACCCATTTACACCCTATAACCCTTTGATCTTTTAGAAGTTTCACCAACTTCTATGTCTGATTCTTATCTAGAAATTTAATCTCTTCCACCATGACTGACATTCATTTGTTGTCAACCTTTCTAGACTTAGCCTCTTGAAATATATAGGGATCTTTACTCCCTTTGAACAATGCGAAAGAAACTATATCATTGAACCCATATCAAATTAGGGCTCTAATGGTTCTTCTCTCATTGTTCCTAGCTATACTTTAGTGGGTATCTTACTTGACTATTTCAGTCAGCTTCTTGCTCTAGCTTAATTTCACCTTCAGTAACCGATTCAATTAACTTCACTTACGCCGACAATATTTATGCATTATCATATGTTTTTTACTTTCCTACAACGTCTTTGTTGGTCTTTAACATCGATGCCTCATCGGAAGATGATATTTCTGCTAATAATCACCTTCTGAGAAACTGTATCCCAAGGCTTATAACTATTAACACATTTCTAATAACCGATAAAGATGCACTTTCTAAATTTAGGATTTGTCCTCTGTCCATTCTGCACGTGGACACACTTTCTAGATTTGGGATCCAATTTCGTCCTCTGTCCACTTTGCACATGGACATATATTAGACACTCAAATATCATCAATCCTGAGTAATCGATGTCCTTACTTATCCAAACTTCCTTTGCAACCTTGGAGTCCAACGTTGTAAATGTTGACTGATTCACAATATAGCATGTCATGTTAACCACTTCTGCTCAGAATCTTTTAGATAACCCTGCATGTAAGCACATACTTCTTGTCATCTTCTATATAATTTTATTCATGTTATCTACCACCACATTCTGTCGTGGGGACCCTGGAGTTGAGAAGTGCCTTGTGATGTCATATTCCTTGCATAATTTTATGAATTCCGTCTCTCTGTACTTCGTATCATTATCTGACTTGAGATACTTAACATATCTCTCGGTTTACTTTTCTACTTTCGTCTTCCATTCCTTAAACTTAGCAAACACCGCAAACTTGTGCTTTAAGAAGTAGATCAAAACATTCCTCGTGTAATTGTTTATGAAGCTCATAGAATATTATGCTTCTCCTTCAAACAGTATTGTCACTGGCCCACAGACATCGGAATGTATATAATCAAACACTCATTGCTAGTATTTGTAGCAGTATTAAACATTACCCTATAATACTTTTTTTTTTTTAAAAGAAAAAAAAATCATCCATTCATAATCATCAACAAAGTTACAGGAAAAGACTTTCGGGCGCACACGGGCAGACAAAAAGATGCCCTGTATCGCCTATCATGTGGCTATACAAAGAACGAAGAAAGATAAGTCACAAATTAAATGCAATGCACACAGAAATACATATTGCATGCCTTAACTCCTTTCAATAGTTTCCCTTTATAGAGTTCCAGGATGCCCCTCTCACTCATATACCCTAGTCGCATATGACACATATTAGTGTCATCTATGCCAGATTCCATGTGTGAGGTGGTAGGGGCCTCACCTATAGCTCTGCTCCCAACCATCTTGTACAGATTTCCAATCTTATGTCCATTCATTAACATCACTACACCTCTAGTAACCTTCATTACACTGCCAGATGTGGTGAATGTGCACATGTTCGTATTTAGAACACCTAAGGATATCAAATTCTTCTTCATATCTGGGACATACTTGACATGGCCTAGAATCTGTACAACTCCATCGAACATCCTTACCTTGATGGTCTCTATTCTAATGGCATTGCATGCTGCGCTATTTTCCATCAGAACATTTCCAACATCATAAAACTTGTAGGAATCAAACTAAGCCATATTCGGGCACATATGATACAAACATCCTGAATTGAATATCCAAGTATCTGAAAAATGGCTCATATCTGAGGAGACCGAGAAGAGATCTCCTTCTGAGCACTCTTCCGATACGTTAGTCAATTCGCATGTTTTATTTATTTATTATTATTATTATTTTTAACCTTTGCTTTCTAAGTCATCCTTCTGTTTATGGTAATCTCTCTTGAAGTGCCCATTCATGCCATAATAGAAACATTCATCCTTAGCCTCTGATTTCAATCTAGACTTTTTCTTTTTGTCAAACAGAGATTGCTCCACGGATCTCCCATATCCCTGACCCTCTTTCACAACTAACTCTTCCGCCGCTTGACTTCTTCTTCATCTTGTTAGAAACAAGAGCCGTAGAGATTTCTTTTAACTTCACTTTATTATTCCCATACAGCAGAGTGGTGACAAGATGGTCGTATAATGTGGGAAGCGATGTTAAAAGTAGCATCGCTTTATCTTCATCATCGATTGTCACTGCGAGCCTTAACAACTCGCTATATACCTTTGTAAATGAGTTCATGTGCTCTAGAAAATCGGATCATTCATTCATCCATAGCTCGAAAAGTTATTTATTCACAAACTTGTTAGTGATGCACTTCGTTATGTATATGTCTTCTAATTCTTTTCACATCTCTAGGGGTGATTCTTCATTCAGAACATTGTATATGGCTTCATTTGATAGACATAAATGGATGTTGCTCATAGCCTTTCCTTGAGTTCGCACCAATCATCATCTGACATGTTCTCTAGTTTACTTTGCAACAGCGCATTGTTCAACCCTTGTGATACTAGAATATCATTGACCTTTCGCTGCCACAAACTAAAATTATTATTCCCATCGAATTTTCGGATATTGAATTTCTACCATGACGTCTTTACTAAATTCTCGAACGACCTTAAACCTGACGCTCTGATTCCACTTTGTTGGAGTTAATTGGCTCTAATCTCATACCATTATGATGTAATTTTGAGCCACAACAAATCTAAATCAACCATAGGTATTAAAAATTCGGATCTAACACCACCATACATTTAACAAAAATAGAACAATTAAAATAACTAGAATAACTAAATAAGCAAACACAAAACACATTGATTTTACGTGGAAAATCCTTGCAAGGAAAAACTACAGCACAAAGCAACAGAGATCTCCATTATAATCAAAATCTTTAGAGTTTACACCACTTACCTTCTCCGATTATAGAATCACCTGATCTCCCCTTGCAATGGCACCTAAGAAAACCCTAGCTCCTTGAGAAAATCCCTTCCTAAGCCATACAAGTGTAGAAAGCTCTCTTACCTCGGAAAACCATTGCCCTTGGAAAATACTCGTATTACAAAGCCCTAATCATAATTAAGCTTAAATATCCCAATTTCTGTAAAACCGCATCAATAATTGGTGCCTGTCGGTTGGATCGACGATTAGACCAACAATAAATGTCAATCACGCCGACATAGCCCGACTCTGCTCCTAAACAGAGAAATCATGTACGCTGTTGGTCGGACCAACAGGACACTGCTATGTTTTCCTGACTATGCAAAATCCAAGGCATCTGCACAACATCTTATATGGTGATTACAGCCCTAAAACAGAAGGGCGATGGTTAAAATCTCCGTAAGAACCCCTACGCCTGCTTGAGAGTGGAGTGGTTGGTGTGCTGGCTCTCCCAAGGCATGACCCAGGTGGTAGGTCCCAACCTATTCAAAATAATGAACCATAGGAGGATCTCAGCAAGAGTTTAGAAATTAAACCCGTAACATGAATTTAACCATCACCTCGCGGGCGTGTGCAAAAGGATAGATTAAAAAAAAAAAAAAAAAAACCAACAGTCATGTCCAATGGTGAGAGTACTTCAATTGAGTGGCTTGAATTGTCCACCCCATGCCAGTATGACGTTCACACACATGACGCCCATGCAACAATATGCTTGATATCTAAGAGAGAATGTGGCTGACCATTTTCTATGTAATAAGTATGCACAAGGGTGGGCCGGTTAGGGTCAGGTCAGGTGGGGATCAGCCCAAGCATGATTGGTCTACTAAAGAAGCCAAGATTTCTGATGCAAATCCAACCCAGGACCACCACTTAAAATTCATCAAGCCCAAGCTCAACCTGATCCATTTAATAGTAACGGTATCATGCCTAACCGATCGAACCAGAGCTAGCACAATCATGTATGGGTTTAAGAATGGAATATGGCGCAAAAGTACATCCAAACAAACATACAGCATGTATATATCCATACTTCTCATCATGTGCATAGGTATGATTCAACTCGAACCTGTACCATTTACTTAAACAGGCTACATTTTCAAACCCAAGCCAACCCACTACCCATTTAGCTAGCCTAGCCCAAAACCCATGGAAGCGGGTGGGGCCAGTTGGGCCCCAGGCTGACCCTACCTTTCCTGGTTTGTTTAGTGAAGGGAAGAAGCAGCACCTCCATATAAATATTCACCATCTGTTATCCATGGTGCAGTTCAACAGCGACACCTTGCTTGAGCAATGGTAAGGCCGTACTCGCTTTCAGCAGACTGGATACCTGAAAATATGTACTTACTGCTCAGGTTTCTCAGTTTTTAGTTATAGTACATGTAGTCCCATGGTTCCATGATCCAAGCTGTTGATGTTGAGCTGTATGGCCCATGTACTTAAAATTTCCTAGCACTTCAATAGGTGGCCAACAAATCGATGGTGATAAGAAGAAGACTACAAGGGTGTTTCACATTCAAGCAGGAAAGAGCCAAATATTCTACACCTAGGATCTTCCAATCTAGGGAATTTTGTGCATGGGTAGGGTCTATCATTTAAAAGGTTTGGATCACTGAAGCATGGGACCCACCTGTACAAACTCTAATTCCCAATACCTTAATAAGACAAGATATAGTTATACCTAAGAAATGTCTTGCACACTAGTTGTAGAGGGAAAGTGCGTGCAACTGGTTGGGTGTGGGGTCCACTGCATGTGTATGGCGTCACACACATCTTAATAAGGGTCAGCCCACCACGACAATGGGACACCTCGAAAACAAGGGCCCATCCAAGCATCGGATGAGCCATACCACAGGAAACAATGGACAACCCCCCAAAAGTCTCTAAATTCGCCTGGGAGTCCACCTGATAGTTTGGATCGACCTGATATTTTGGGGAGTCCCAGTATCATTGTGGGGCACCTTCCGGACAGGTTGGATGCCATAAGCACACCACGGTGGTTCCCACAAAAAACTGGTTGCATGTGGGACGTTCTCATCATACCTCAAAATTTTAAAATTTAAAATGTCACTATATATAGTTTTGAAGGATGTCAATAGTGTGCTCAGCAGTCTGTTTTCCTCTATTGAAAATCATACAAGTGGTATGTGTGTAATGTTGATCTCCTAAAAGGTTGTAATTTGCTTTTCTTAGGCGAGTAATCTTCCCGCTATCTCAGCGGGCTGATTCTCCCTGTTGTTCTCTTTTCGCCTTCAAATAAAGTAATCGTCATCTTTCCAAAAAAAATAAATACAAGTGGTATGTGTGACCCTTCATCCAATGGAATGCACCATGGAGATGTTGCTGCCCAAAATCTTTGAATATCAACTCAATCTTTAATGTTTGGTTGAGGATGGCTCATCTTTGTATAACTTTCCTCATTGCTAACCTCCCTTGGGAAACCCAGCTTTTCCTTCTTTTCAAATTGAACAAACCTGTGGATTCCACATTTACAGTCAGCCAATCAAGTCAGCTAAAAAAGGACAGGTTGCACATACCTACACACCAACTTTCAGGTCAGTTTTAAATATCTGCATGAGTAACCTTACCTTACTCGCTCGAAGTACATTCATGGTATCAAAGCTGATGAGATTTTGAGCCGCAAGTGAAGTCAGGTTCCTCAACAAAGCTAATCACGAGACCAGGGTTGGAAGCCTCTAGCTCTAGTATTACCTGTCGTAGGAAAAAACAAGATAATTCATGTAACAACCAACAAGGTCAAAAGAGACCTGTAATTCCGAAGAAACAAAGATTTTTGTTACTCTTCGGCTCTGTATGAAAGCACATGTGATCTGTATTAACCATGAAGAAATGACATAAATCAATGGAAATTATTTGGAAATTATAAAACAGATTAAAAAAAGCCCTATTATTGTTAAGCAGGTTGCAGGAAATCGCTGCTCAGTAGAAGACAAGCATAAAGAGCTTTCCTCCAGTTCTTGAGGTTTTTTTTTACCTGATTCATAATTGCCTCTGAATTACTGAGTTCGGTCTCTCAACTTTATTATAACAACAACAGAATTATTATTCAATTGAGACTTTCAACCTAGAATTCCTAAAAGAAAACGTTGCATGTCTTATCAGAATAGTATTGAGTAATCTCAGGGTTCACTTGGGTGTCTTGGACTAGCAGTTTTAAAGGGGAGTAGTTTCCACAAAAGATTGCATGGAACAAATAGCCTGCTCATTTCTGCTCCTTAAGAAGAAATGAACCAGAACCTCATTTCAGGCTGGTATGAAAATAGAAAACCCACTCAATGCAGAATCCATTTTCTGTTATATCCGAGAAAGTTACCTTCTCAACTGCAGGTTGTTGAGGGTCGAATATTGCATATTAGACCCCAGTTCTTACTTGATTTTACGAACATGATATTGTTCAATGCCCTATTTTAATCGTGTTTGTATTGCAAGGTGAATTTAGGAGCCTGGACTGAAAAGGGTGCTAAAAGCATGGATTTAATGCTCCGAAGTCACCAAGGCAAGGGACGGACCCCAGGGGACCAAGATTGAGGAATTTACACGCCAAAGATCCGAGAAAATCAAGTAATGGAAGTCCAATAGGCCTGAAAATCGTCCAGAATGCAAGATCACAGGGTTCCCGCCATCCGCTCGGCTCGAAACTTTATATCTGGCTTGAGGACCATAAATTAACCGTACACGTCAAATTTCAGCCATTGGATCCTTGTGGAAGTGGCCCAACAGATATATCAGCCACCAAATCACTAATCTGGGGCCCACTTGATCTCTGGATATGCCTCAATTTTAGACTCAACCCCTATAATTAGATGCGAAAACGATTGGACGATGTGGGTGTCTTCAGAACACTACCATGGATGCTGCAATATACATGCCCTACCCCTAATCACTCCGGAAAACCACCTTGTATTCGTTCGTTTACAAAACTGACAGTACAATCACCCAGATACATGACTAGAATACCAACCATCAAGTCTTCCTATTTTTCGCATGTCATTTAACCCTCCATCGGATGTGGATCTCCCAAACGGGCCATCATAATATTAGGATAATCCAGTCATTTTGAAGATCTTAGGTTATATGTCCAAAACACCGGGTAATGTTTCAACCAGACATGTGTAACCTCAGTCCTGAAGTACAAAGTTTGTTAGCCATTTAAAAGAACATCTTAGACATCCTTGGGAGATCAGGACCCAAACTGGATCGATGGAAAGAGCACGAAAAACAGTGGATATTCGCCAAATTTCAGGGTGTTTGGACGGTGTACTCTAACATAACTGATGTCGGAAGGTGATTGAGGAAATTGATGACAATTTTGTAAATAAAGCTAGAACCATCCATGCCACTGTTCAACAATAGATTTAACGGTGAATGTCAATTTCCACCTATTTAGAAGGTGCAGCCCACTTGATTTATGAAACTTCCTCATTTTTTATCCTGTGTCCTAACATAGTGGGACAAATACGGTGAAACGGAGTAGATTGCTCATCAAACATCACAATGGACCCCACCTTATGCGATGACCAATATGTATTGATGTTACATTGCCTCAATAGGCACGTTAGAGCGTTAGTATAGTCCGATTGTCAAATGTGTTGTGGCCCACCTAAGACTCGGATTTGACCCATATTTGATGCCATAGTTGGGTATGACCTTGCAAAGATGATGGATGGAGTGGATTTCTAAGAAGGTCATCAGACCTCTGTTTTTGCTAAAATTTATTGCTACGCAAGGAATTTTCCAAATTAGTTGTTGCGTAAGTTTACACAAAAGCTCACCGACTCTCTCTCTAGCCGACTTCCACCAACTTCAACACACCGACTTTTTGCTACTTCTATAAAAGGGAGAGAGAAGGAGAGCTTATTAATCATCCCTTAGACATGGAGATCTTTGGCAGAGTGCAGTCGTGGAGGCCATGCACATGGGAAGAAAGAGCAAGGCGAGAGAGAGAGCGAGACGTGGAGACGGCTGAAGTTCTTCTATCCTTTTCCTCTTTATTTTTTTTTTTCTTCTCTCCTTTATGTTTTTAAGAGTTTTTAGCATGTCTATGACAGGCTAACCTCTTAGCTAGGGCTAAGAGGTGAAGCTTGTAGTGTGATGGGGTGATTTCTACGGCCTTGATTCATGTTTATTGAACTCTCTTTGATTATAGTTTGATTATGAGGAATATTCGTAGTTTTTAATAGTTTATTGTGACTTAAATTACAATGGATCTGCGATAGCTTCGGGTATGTTCTTTGCATTACAGGGATTGTGAGCATGGGAGCCCTGTTGTTCACCATCGTCCCCTGGGCATGGTTGGATGATGGAATCCTTCCTAACATTCATAACTCCCTTAGATTGGATGTAGATTGGCTAAATTTTGTTGTTTGCTTTGTATCATGGGCATGGTTTTGTGATGGAATCAATTCTAATTCTCAAACTATCTTCTATTGAAAACTGTATCAAAGGAAGTTCAGATTTGGATTTTAATGATATATCTTTCAACTAGATGAAGATAGGACTCTAATTCCAGTTGTGTTTATGAATCGAGCATAGATCTCTCTGATCTCTACAAGTGGATCCTTGGCACCCTAGTTTCCCACCTTTGAATTTTACAAGTTTTAGTTTAAGATTCCACCATTATTCTCTTAAGTTTACCTGATTTAGATTTCATCTTATTCTAGTTCTAGTTCTAGTTGCTTTCAGATTACGTACAAGGTTCAGTCCCTGTGGATTCGACCTCGGTCTTACTGAGATTATTACTACATCGCAACCCTACACTTGGGGTTGTGAACACAGGTGGTGTGAAAAGGTTTCCACTGGAAATGTGGTTTAAGAATACTTCAAATTGCAGCCTTGTTTACGAACTAAAATTGTACTAGAATCAAACCACAGGGTCCAGACTGATCCATAAGAGTTAGAAGTCAAAATGTTTTATGCCACAGTCTGAAATCAATCTAATGGTTATATTAACAAATAAGCGACACTAATCAACAATATTCGGACTTCTTTGGGATTCATAAAATTTCAACTCCATAGTTTCCATTTGATGTTTTCTATGTTAAATAAGGATAAAGTCTGCTATGGTGGCGCACGAAAGTGAAAGTACGATAATGCATGCTTAGACAGCTACAACAAAGGAGCTCCAACATAACCATTGACAACTAGCTGGCGATGTGTTCTGATTGAAGAGAAATCTACAACACACCAATGACAATCAGATGGGCCCCACCATCTAGTGGGCCACACATAGTGGGCATGTGAGGCCATCAACATGGGGTGGCCTCTATGTGGGCCTAGAAATCATAAAGCATGTGTAAACATGATGATATTTATCAGAAATAAACAGCTCCAATGGTACATGATCATACCACAGCATTTTCCCCCTTTTGAAGGAGAGGAGCAGGAACATAAAGGTTGCATTGTGGTCCAACTGACTGCAAATAAGTCACCCAACATTGTTCAAAAATTAAATATGAATCCAGAAAGAGAAAACAATAACCACAAGCAATCTTAAATGCAACTACTAAAGTAAATAAGTTGCTACTTTACCGGCCAGAATCTTCCAATATTAAAACCATTGACAAAAGCAATCCCTTTATTCCAGCCTCTTAGTGATATGAAAGTGTCTTTAACTTGGTTTATTGGATCAATAGTGAAATGTGCTCTATAGAATCCTGGTCCTCCAGAGCTAATCTCTGTAAACGAATATTCGAAAAGTAACTTGATCACAATCATTGTTATTAGCACCTGATAGTTAACTGATGTGTGCTTGTAACATGAGATAAATCGCAGAAAGCAACAATCATTGAAGATATAGGTGACAACAGATAAAGCTGGAATCAGCAATTGTCTAGTTACATAGCATACACACAAGATAAGCATACTGCAAATTTTTAATAACCGACAACAAATGATAAGCATGCAAGTCGCCAATAATAAACTTACAGGCCACAAAGTTTAAGCAAATAAGAAACCATTCAACAATTCCTTAGCCTTTCTTGGATTCTTAACTGACATGCATCGTGACCAAAAATATATGACTGATACTCTTTTCATGCCTGATTGTATTAGTAATGTGGTATCACATTGTATTGATTTTGTCTATTTGTCAAACCTGTCTTAAGGGAAAATCTCACCCTTTCTATTAGTGGAAAACTTTGCCAAATATTGGTGAGAGCACGATTCTCTATTATGCTTAATGTTATTTTATATAATTCAATTACTTATGCAAAGATGCATTCGGAAGATCTGAGTTGCCATAAAGATGTTATCACATAGTGGAGATTTCCAGAACATGCAGAGAAATCTTGAGTCTGGAGCTCAAAATAGAAATTTTAAGACATCCGCTGATTCTACTTTATTATTATGAACATATAGTTTGGGATTTTACACATGCTTAGCAGGATTGGCTCTTATACTTCTGATATACACATAAATGATCATGATCAAACAGAACTACATATCATACGAGAAGCATTAACCCACATTCATTACATGACACAGAGTGTAATTCGGCAAAATAGACTAAAGTGCGATATTCTCAAGAGGAGAATATTTTGAGAAGATATCCTCTAGAGGAGATCCCCGGAAAATTTAAATTTGCTGCTCATGAAATATTTTTGGATAAAGTTGTAATCCCTTGACGGGAAAATTGCTGCTTTACATCTTGTTGCTCATGAATGTACTCTTGCTTCTTTTCTTCTTCTTTTTTTTTTTTTTTTTTTTTTTTTTTTTCTTTTTTAAAAAACCTTGGGTCTTTGTTGTAATTTGCAAGTCATTGATTTCTCATTTTTGCCCTTTTCTTTCTTATGGTGTGTTTGGATTGAGGGTAGGGGAAGGCAAGGGAAAGCAAAATTGTGAGAAAATTGTCAGATAAGTGGATGGTAAAGTGACACCAGCACTAGGGGAAGGAAACCCTTTGCACTTGATTGTTTTCCTACAAAAAAAAGTCCTTGAAAATGCTTTTCCTTTGCATTTGAGTGTTTGGCTTGCAATTTTCATAGGGAAACCTCTTTTCCCTCCAATTTTGCCATTTAAAACATCACATCGGAGGAAAATCTCTTTTTCCACCAACTGACTTTTTGAGAAAAGGTTACGTTCCCTTACTGAGGAAAGAAAATTGATTACATCCCCTTTTCATATTTTTCAAACAGAGAAAAGAGGAAATGTCACATTAAAGGAAAACTGTTTGCTTTCCTTAGTTTACCCTCAATCTAAACAGGCCCTTAATAAAATAGCATTACATTTCTTTAAAAATGTAAAAAAGAAAAAAAGAAAGAAAGAAGAAGGTATGCATGTGTTGCCTATGACCCTCAAGCATGGGATAACATATGTTCGCACACATGCGCATGCAAGTCTTTGCTATCCCTCCATGCAGAATTACTTTAACAACAATCCTACATTATGCTGTCTTCTCTGAAACGAGTACTGCTACACATGCTGAAAATTAAGAATATCCACTTGTCAAGAAGGAAGTTATGGTTGATGCCCTTGGTTCATAAAATGCTTGCTTGGGTTAAATAATATTCTGAATGGAACCAATGGGAAAGTTTGGAAATGGTAAAAAAATGCCACTCTCTTCCATTTTTTTCTAATATTATTGGGTTTTTTTTTTTTTTTTTTTTTTTCTCATTGTTGTGATGCTGTCAGCGCATGATAGTGATTCACCTCCTTGTGCTAGAATTTGGAAGGCCCCTGTACCCCCCAATGATAAAACCTTTTTACATGGGTTGTTATGGCAAACAAAATCTTAATATTGGATAACTTAAAGAAGCATAACATGGCCTTTCCTACTGTGTGTGTTATGTGTACAAACAAGGAGTCAGTGGATCATCTCTTCATTCACTGTATTATGGTGAGAGAGATTTGGACTTCATCCTTAATCGGTTTGGGATCTTTTGGGCCTTCAATTGATCCATTAGTGAGAACTTGAATGGTTTTTTGGGCGACTCGAAAGTCAAAACGAGATCCTTTTGGAGATGGTATTTTTGGGGATCTACTGGGGCTTGTGGAAGGAGAGAGAACTTCCGAAGACAGTTTTTTTTTTCTTTTTTATTTAAATTTACACACGCACACACACCACCAAAGTTGTGCTGGAAGACGTATTAAAAAGCAAGAATTGTGTGCAGTATTATCCATTTGGCATGCTGAGACAGGATTTCTGCATGTGTCCTATGGTGGATCTTTTGTGGGATTAGACATTGGATCCGGATGGTAGGATAGTCTTTCCTGGGTGTGGGATCTTCGGGCTCTCCCTTTGTAGTGCGCATTGTATTTGCTTTTCCACTTTTGCACTGCCCATTTGGTGAAGTGACGAGAGGATCAGTTGTTGTTCGCAGTTGTAATTGTATTTTATTTCCTCTTTTCAATAAAAATCGTCAATTTCCTGTTGTGTTTATTTATTTAGTATTACTTTAATGCAAATAAAATTATTGTCACTTTCCTCTTTTCAAAATTCTCTTTTGTTTTTTTCAAAAAAAAAAAATGTCACTTTTGAAAAAATAAGAAGAGTGAAAAGATCAGTTGTGACTTGTGAACCTACTGCGGTGGTGCTTGTGAATGGATGACTTAGCACCTCTAGAGTCCGCAACTTGCAGGATAGGGTTGACATCCAGAAGCTTCTTCATGCCATGAAATGGTATTGGAAACATCTTCCATTGAAGAAGAACGTTCCCATCCAGTATAACAGAAGACAAAATCCCCTGAAAAAGTAACCAGAATAACTATTTGAAGTAATAGATCTCTATCATCATAGAATACACACATACATATAAGAAGCTCTGCTCTAGAATATGGAGACAACATAACAACAAAGTGAAATCCTGATCTATCCTGAAATTTTAACATGGCTTCAGTTGGACAAGATAATCATGTGCTCACAGCATATATCCCAATCATTTTTACCCTGTATATTGACTGGGTAGGTAACTTTTTTCTTGGTGCAAGATATGCATTCATAGAAGAGTACAGCTTGCTACCAACAAAAACAGCCATGAGCAGCTGATGAGAGTGCAGACTCAGTTTTCCTTTTTTACTTTTCAGTTGTTTTTACTCCTCATCTTTGAACTATAATCCTCATCACAGAACTCCCTGCCTTCAGTTCCCTTCATATTATATTAGACATGTTTTGAGGGATAGAAATGGAACTCTCCGAAAAGGAAAAAATAAAAATAAATCAGAACATCTTGTTCATCGTGTATTGGTCTTCTGCATCTCACATAAAAACATCTCTTTCCATGTCTTCAGATACAACCCATAGGATTGCCCGTTCTTTGTACATAAACCCTTGTGAGGGTTTCGAAGAGTTTCAGCAGTTCTTTCTCTTTCAGGATAAATTCTCCTTGTTGAGTCATAAAAAGAACTAGCAAGTTGGTGGATCATAACCCTGATGATATAAGATAATAAATGATTCCTCTATCTCGCATGATCGGGCGATGGGAAGGGATAAAGAACAACAAGAAAACGATAGAACTGAATAATCATACAAGAAAGGAAGAAAGGGGAAAGAAGAATCAACTTTTCTTTTGTTTTTTTCTTTGTTCTTTTTCTTTTTTTTGAAGATTAACAGGAAACTTATTGAGAAGGAGAGAAGAATCAAATTTTCTTATCAATGCAAATATTGAAAGGGGGGGGGGGGGGGTGGTTTCCTCATTTTATACACAACCATAAACTGAAGAATTACTGCCCAAAAAGGAAGGAAAAAAAAAAAACTCTTGCATTGCAAAATGATGTAAATTATTGAAAAAGATGTGCAGCTACATACAAAATTGCTGTAAGAATCCCAATAAAAATTGTTTTAATTCACCAACCTTCACATGGCTGGATATTCACGCTAAAAGAGGTTGAGTGTTGACTTACTCTAACAAATGAAAAACTCCCCATATTCTTCATTTTGTACACAACCATAAACTGAAGAATTACTGTCCAAAAAGAAGGAAAGAAAAAAACTCTTGCATTGCAAAATGATGTAAATTAATGAAAAAGATGTGCAGCTACATACGAAAATTCTGTAAGAATCCCAATAATCATTATTTTAATTCACCAACCTTCACATGGCTGGATATCCACACTAAAAGAGGTTGAGTGTTGACTTACTCTAACAAATGAAAAATTCCCCCATATCGTTCATTATTTCGTGATATATCAATGTGTCGACGATATATTGAATTTATCGCCTTTCTAAAATACTTGATATCATTGATACATGCGATATTATCGACACTGTGTCAGCCCACTTAGGAAAGCAATGGGTTCGGGAAGCGGTGATGCATGTTGGTAGATTGTTGGGAGTAGTCTTTGGAGACTCAGATGAGGACTACTTAGCGTTGTTCAAGTTGGTGGCGGAAAGAGGATTGAAAATCTCCGTGGAAGGGGTTTCTCCTATTTCTTCTCCAAGATCGTCACAACAGAACAGGGAACTTCCAGGTTAGGCATTTTAGGATCGGGTGCCTTCGAGATAGCTCCTAGGGAGTGTAGAAAGGGGAGAAGGGGGAGAGCTGGTCTGCAATGAAGATTAAGGAACGTTTGAGGCTTAGGCTGCCCTCTTAAGCGGTCTCAGGTTAAGGAAATGTGTGTTCGTTCTAAAGACAAGGTTATAGTCTTGCAGGAAACTAAGCTTCAGTCCATGAACAGTAGTTTGGTTTGGTCCTTGTGGAAAAGAAAAGGTATCGAATGGGTTGCTTAGGATTCGATAGGGTCAGCAGGGGTATAATTGTGCTCTGGGAATCTTCTGCTAGAGTTAAGGAAGACAGTTGGATAGGACGGTTCTCTGTTAATGTGGGTTTTCGCGAGGCTTCCGGTTATCGCTGGATCTTCTCTAGGGTCTATGGCCCGTCAACTACGATCAATCAGCCTCTATTTTGGGTAGAGCTGTCCTCTGTGTACTCGAAATGGTCTCTCCCTTGGGTGTTGGAGGCAACTTCAATGTGATGCGATTCTCTTATGAAAAACTTAACGGGAAAAGTATTTCCACCTCTATGAGAGCCTTCACGGATTGGGTGGCTTCTCATGGTTTGATAGATTTGCTGATGGGTACCATCAAGTTTTCTTGGTCCAGCGGTCGGTCCCTTCCTTCTATGTCTCTCCTTGATCGGTTCTTGGTCTCCCCCGATTGGATGCACCATTTTGCTTTTGCCCACCAAAATGGCCTTCTGAGACCTGTGTCTGACCACTGCCCAATCCTGCTCGAAACTGAAGAACTCAACTGGGATCCTAAACCGTTCTAGTTCGAATTGGCGTGGTTGGAAGTAGAAGGATTCGGGGATCTGGTTGTTGATTGGTGGAACTCATTTGATGTTGTTCGAACACCAGGTTTTTCCTTACACAAGAAGCTTCAAATGTTAAAAGGGAACCTCAAAGCCTGGCACAAGCAGCTGTTTGATCAGAGAGAATCCGAGATGGCATCCATCCAAGATTTTGATCTGGCTGAAGAGGAAGGTCTCTTGTCTGAGGCAAATAAGGATTCCAAAGATCTAATCTCAGCTGAATACCGTGCGAGATTGAAGGAGGAGGAAACTAAATGGAGGCAACGATCCAGAGCTGTATGGCTCAAGGAGGGGGATCACAACACTAAGTTTTTCCATGCCATGGTTAATGTTAGGAGGAGATCCAACCTCATCTCTCCTTATGTGTCGACAATATCATCATTTCCGATAGGAGCTCCATAATCTCCTCCATGGTGGGTTTTTATTCTAACCTTCTATTTGCAGAGGAGGTCGCCAGACCTTCTCTTGATGATTTGCATTTCAGGTGTATCTCAGAGGAGGAAGTTTCTGCTCTGGAAAGGCCCTTTCAGATTGAGGAGATTAAAGAAGCAGTGTCAAGTCTATGCAGAGATAAAGCCCCAGGCTCGGATGGTTTCCCAATAGCATTTTACTAGGTTTTTTGGGAGTTGGTCAAGGATGATCTGATAAATTTCGCTGCGGACTTCTTTGAGTTTAATAGGTTTGCCACTGAACTGGGCAACACTTTTATTGTGCTAGTTCCCAAAAGGGAAGGGACTCAAAACATCAAGGAATTTCGGCCCATCAGTCTTATAGGCAGTCCCTATAAAATTCCTTCTAATGTGTTGTCTCAGAGACTGATGACTGTCATCTCTAAGATTGTGTCTCCTTTTCAACACGCTTTTGTGGAAGGGAGACAAATCCTAGACCCTATCCTTATAGCCAACGAATGCCTGCATTCTCAAGCTAGATCCAAATTGCCAGGTGTCATGTGCAAGCTCGATTTAGAGAAGGCTTATGATCATATCGATTGGAAATTCTTAGATTAATGCTTAAGATATTGGGCTTTGGATTCAAAAGGAGAGCTTGGATGAAATCATGAGTCAGATCTGTTAAATTTTCCATCCTCATCAATGGTTCTCCATTCAGGTATTTTAAGGGATCGAGGGGTCTGCATCAGGGAGACCTTTTGTCGCCTTTCCTATTTGTGTTGGTTATGGAGGCCCTTAGTGGCATGTTGTCCAAGGGACAACAGGTGGGTCTATTTAAAGGCCTAGGGGTGGAAATTTTTAATTTCTTGATTACTCATTTGCTCTTTGCAGCCGATACCCTGCTTTTTTGTGAAGCAAAGGAATCTCAAGTGGCCAATTTAAGTATGACTATGTGTTGGTTTCAAGTGGTCTCAAGTTTGAAGATTAACTTGGACAAATCAGAGTTCTTTGGCATCAATTTAGAAGCAAAGGTTTGTTCTTCTCTGGCTACCTCATTTGGGTGCAAGGTAAGTTCCCTTCCTATCATTTACCTGGGCTTACCCCTGCGTTTTGGTAAGCCCCCCATGTTGCTATGGGATAGAATTCTTGAAAGGATGGAATGGAAACTTTCTTCCTGGAATATTAATTTGTTATCATTGGGTGGGAGACTGAATCTCATTAAGGCTACCTAACCTCCCCATCTATTTTTTTTGTCTCTGTTGAGATGCCCTAAATCTGTGATTATTAGAATTGATAATCTGTGAAGAAAATTCCTCTAGCAAGGTAGATCGAAGGAAGGTAAGTTCCATCTTCTTAAATGGAAAGAGGTTTGTACCCCGAACGAAGCAAGGGGAGCTAACATTAAGGACCTTGGGCTTGTTAACGAGGCCCTTCTGGGTAAATGGATCTAGAGGATGGGTACAGGGGAAGGAAGTCTATGGCAGGATCTTATTGCTGCTAAATATGGTGTGTCTAGGTCTGGTTGGTGGATTCTCAATTATTCCCTTTATCGAGCCTCGTTTTTATGGAAAGGCATCGCCTAAGCTGCCCTGCCATGCTTGAAAGAATTTCTTTCACGTTGGGAAATGGCAAGAAAATCAGATTCTGGCTTGATATTTGGTGTGGGAATGTGTCCCTTGCCCAATCTTTCCCTACCCCGTTTTCGATCTCTTCCACTCTGGAGGTAATTGTTAAAGATTGTTTGTCTCAAGGGGAGTTTGGGTGTTTGGATCCCCCCATTTCGTAGAAATCTCACGAATTTTGAAATTAAAGAGTTTACCCGACTCCTCTTTGTTGAAAAGTATTCCCAACTCCTTTCCCTCTTCTTTGAAGGACTCTTTGAGCTAGAAGTTGTCGCCTAAAAGATCGTTCTCTGTGAGATCCTTTTACAAGTCATCGTCTGCTTCTTCCTTCACCGCTCCTCATACTGGCCCAGTTTGGTCGTATGGAGTACCACCTAAGGTTGCTGCTTTTGGATGGCTTGCAAGTAGGAAAATGATACTCACAATCGACAATTTGAAGAAGAGACGAATGCAAATTCTAAATGCGTGCGCACTTTGCCTTCAAGCGGAAGAAACTATAGACCATCTTCTTCTGCATTGTCCCTTATCTTCAAATTGTTGGAGTGATAAAGTCCCTTGATATAAATTGATACACTACACTTTGAAAGCTTAAGCTTTTGGAGTAAATGGTTGTTTGACATGGTATCAGAGCGGAAGGTCCTATGTTCGAATCTCGAGAGCAGCAAATATGCCTCGCTAATATATTATTCTCCCACAAGGGGTCAGGAAAAATCAGATCCGGCCCGAAGACCGGGAAATCAAGCCCTGCCTATTTATGGTGTGAGTGTCCCTCCACCTGGGTGATAAAGTCCCTTGATATAGATTGATACACCACACTCTGACAGCTTAAGCTTTTGGAGCAAATGGTTGTTTGACATAGATATCCGATGGATTGTCCTCCGTCTCGTCGGGGTCTCGTGGGTTATGCCATACTCTATAGATGATCTCCTTTGTGCCTGACATGTGGATTCTAGAGGAGCTCTAGGAAAAAGGAAATGGTGTATCATTCTTCGTTCTTTCTTCTAGCTCTGGGCGGAGCGTAACAATCGTTGCTTTAGGAATTCCTCAGTCTCAGCCGCAGGAGTGTTCTCTATTGTGCTAGTTCTATTTCGAGATTAGCCTCTGTAATGTAATTTTTGCCGAGTTTGGCTGTCGTGGGGCAGTTTTTTGTAGTTTTGGTTTTCTCTTGTTTTCTGTAGTTTGTTCTCTCTCTCTCTCTCTCTCTCTCTCTCTCTCTCTCTCTCTCTCTCTCTCTCTCTCTCTCTCTCTCTCTGTAGTCTTTGTTCTGTTTATCTTTCAATAAAATTTTCATCTTTCAAAAAAAAAGAAAAGAAAGAAAATCGCAAAAAAAACCCAAACTCTTTTTCTCCGATTTTTTATTTTTTATTTTTATTTTTTTTATTTTATTTTATTGGAATTACGTTCCTAGGAGGATTTCAACCAATCATTTTCATCTGTTTGGAGAGAAAAGAAGATATAGGTGTGGACATCAAGATTGGAGAGCATGTGGTACTGGAAACCTAATCAGTAAAGTTTTTGTTAATTTAAATTGTTTTATCTTGTTTAAATTGCTTAGAATTTGCGGAAGTAAGTAATCCGTGATTTTGCATGGTCAATCATGGATTTTAACCAATGATTTTTAAATTTGGAGAAAATGGGGCAATTTAGAGAATATCCAAAAAAAATTTCCAACTTCACCCGTTTAACCTACAATTAGAATGTGGAAAAATCATAAGAGTGCGCTTCAAAGTCGATTTATAGATTAACAAAAGTCTTTAAAAATATTTGAAAACATATTTTTTAATTTTAAAAAAAAATTAAGAAAAATTACACTAGCCAACCAATATTTGTTCCTAATATTTATGTATTGATGAGTGTATGTTGATGTTAACATCAGCCACACTCATATATTAATTTTCAAAAATAAATTTTATCATTTTAATTATAAAAATATATTTTAAAAGTAAATGGAGTTAAATAGTAGGACAAATTTAGTGCAAATAATTAATGCATACAATGTGCTACTAAATTATATGAATAATATAACTATTAGTGATTTTTATATTTATTATTTAAATTTTCAATTTTTATATATATTAAGCATGGAATGTATTGATTGTGTTTCCATGTTTTCTATGATTTATAAATTATATGAACTAATTTAGAATATAATTACATTACTTCTATCAGACAACACATAGTTTAGAACCCTGTGCAAAGGAAACTTATTATGTGCACTTGTTTTCAATGATATTTTGAGTCCTCAGTGTGTAATGATGTCATCTTTAGCATCTCCTAAAGTTTCATTAAAAAATTCGAGCAATTTTCCAATGTTTTCCATTCATGATGGTTGGAAAAATACATACAATTTCATTAAAGATTATTAAAAAAGTAGTATTGAAACCCCCGAGAGAGTGAGGGTCCAAGCAAAACCTACAACCACAGGGGATGTCAGCCTTTTGTCCCATGTAAGGTTTGTAGCACATAAATGACGTCAGAAGGTGATTTTCGAACAAGGAGACCTAGTGTGGGTCCACGTGCGGAAAGAAAGGTTTGCAGCGGCACTTACAACAAGTAGAAGCAGAAAAATTTTGGCTCGTGGAAGATCTTGAAGTGGATTAATGACAACGCCTATCGCATTGAGCTACCACCTAGAGTGAAAACTTCTAGTGTGTTCAATGTTGCTAATCTTACATCAAATAAGGCAGTAGAGTGCGGATCAGACTTGAGGTCGAGTCCTTTCCAACCCGGGGAGGATGATGAGGGCATGGACGACATAGTATTGATGAATCGGGCTGATTTACTTGCCAATGAGTTTTGGCATGGATTCGGGCGTGGAAAGGGGCCCAAATATCTTCCATAATGGGCCAAAACCGTAGACCCATTAATGGACCATGCATTATGGTACCTGTGGTACACTTTCGGGTCCACAAAAGTGTTTTTTTATGACATTTTTCTTAAGTTGCGATTTTTGCTTTATTTTTGGACGAATTTTAGTTTATTTTGTTTTGCTTATATCTGTCTCACTTAAGTAGATAGGGGTAATTTAGTCTTTTTCCTTTAAAATAGAATTGTAGGGTTGAGATTATAACATCCAACCCATAGCTATGATTGATGGAAGGCCTAGATTAGTTATAGGGCTTCTTTTTTTTCTTTTGGTTCCCCTTTATATAAAACTCAATAACAAAAATTGTCCAGCAACTTTTGTTATATTTTTCTTATCTTTTCTACAAGCCTTGGACTAGGGTTTGTACAATTGCATATTTGCACGTGTGGGCGTATGATTCAAGCCATCAAAATTGGTGAGGGCTTTGATTATTCGTTGGTTTTTGCATATTTTCCCCTTTTGTTGGTAGTAGAAGAATCTCTATCTTGGATTGGGCATGTTTGGGACATAATTTGGTCCTAGGGTTTGATACAACTACGTGTGGTTGCCGATATTCTTCTTTTAGCTACATCAATATGGGCAACTATTTTTGCTTTGCATTGCATGATTTTCTTAATGCATTAATTATGATTAATCTTTCATACAGGGCAACACAACAAATATGGTGCATTGAGAGGATGGTGCAGGATTTAATTGAGAAGAGTAAGGAAGATCTCAACCTTCAACAATGAATCCTTGTTATCGCTGCAACTTTGACATCACAAAGCTAATGTGATGCGGACATCAGACCATTCAAAGTATATCAATGCAAGAGGCGTGTGTTACCCGTGTGAATATGGTTAGATGACGGGTACGGGTTGGGTCTCTAGAGGTTGAAAACCTTACACGTGTTCGTGATGTGTAAGATGCTTGGACCGTTACATTGCGAGGATGGTGTGAAGGGACCGTTGGATCATCATGGCCCACCTTCATTGTGCTATCATCGAGGCTCATCGGGCATCTTGAATTTGAGTTTATTTTATGCACATTTTATTTATTTGAGTTTTGAGATAGTGCGTGCACAATTTTTTCTGAGAATTTCTTTTCCTTTAAAAAAAAAAAAAATTAAAACTTTTTTTAGTAGGGGTATTTTGGTCATTTAATGTAATTCTGAATTTATAAGGTGTTTCACCATAAACCTCAAAGGGAATGTTATGTTATATTTATGAAAAAGAAAGCTTTTGCTTCTTCAAGGCCAGACGATTCCATCTCTGACTTCCAATGATGGAAGAGGGCGTGAGGCCCAAGGAAGTGATTTCTCATCTTCTCCTTCTCTCGCCTTCTTTTTTTTCTCAAGGTATTCTTTTATTTAAACATATTTTCTTCCTTTTCTTCTAAATTCTCTAGATTTAGAAGTCGATCCATTTTCTTTTCAATCCAAATCATTAGATCTTGGAAAATCTTAATCCCCACATATACATATTTTGATCTTCTTCGAATCTCATCACACAAGGCCCTAGATTTGAACTATAATCAAAGAACCATCTATTTTTCTGAAATTTTCAGAATTCCCAATCTAGAAAATTCCTATTTCCTGGATTAGAAAATCCACTTGGATCGTCAAACAGACCCATTGCAAGACGAAAGTCTCATTTATCGCTAGATCCAACTAAATTCAAATTTTAAGGTTCAATACAACGTGTTTGTGATGGATGGCCATGATCATTGCTAAATTTTCCTTAGTTCCTTCGTGTTTTATGATGTATAATGCTGATTTTTTATTGTTAATGCTTGCATAAATCTACTCCTTTTAAATTTTGTATTCATTTAGGGTTGGATTAGGCCATCTTACACCATAATGCCACCAAAATAACAACTCATATGAACTTTGAGAATTGGAACATTTCCTAATCTCTAATGACGAGATAAAAACAATTTTTTATTTTTTATTTTTTTTTAAGCAACGGGATTATGTATTAAAAAATGAAGGAGAGAAAACAGGGGGGATCTGCTGAGATAGCAGAAACAAAAAGGCTACAAGCCTAGAAACAAAAAATTAAAGTCCCTAAGGTAAGAAACATTAGCTGCCCATTCAATTAGCTGCCCATTCAATTTTTTTTTTTTTTTGAAAGATAACAACAATAACTCTAATTCAAATAAAAGTTTTGTAATGTGGAAGTAACAATAGAGGGAGATTTGAAAAGGGCAGGAAAATGCTAATCATACAAGCATTGCATACCATTGCCACATTATCAATCCTTAGAAAAACCAGTACTCTTATATGCTTAGGAAATATTTGTGGTAATATGGGATATTACCTTCCTATCATATATGTATGGCCCGTAATTCACACGACCTAAGTTCTCAACCTGTAAAATATGAGAAACAAAAGAACATGTCACAAAAAACTTTCTCCACTAGTGTGATTAAATTAATTTAAACATATCATGCATAGTGAACTTGTTTGGCATTGCAATCTAAAGACTGAACTACTTGCAAATTTCCCTTTCTGGATAATGAGTAATAATTAGGCTAAAGTGCAGTGTTGGGCATGATTGAGTCGGCATGTGATGGGTGTTTCATAAACACATATTGGTGGCTCCCTACCATTCCCGATAGGCAACTACTTTGGAATGCCCATCGGTCCGATGGGAGTACATTTGTGTGGAAACTAAGTATCACTTTTCATGTGTAAGGGTGATTCATGCTTAACAGTTTGCTTAGAAATGTCCCCTCCATGACCGTACTTTGCATGTTTATGGGTGCTTTAGGCTTGCCACTTTGCTTGGAAATTTCTCCTCCATGTAATAGTGGTGTCAATGCAAGCCTCTGCCATGGCTGGTTCCAAGAGCCTAGGTAAAATAGGAAGGTTGGTGTCGGGTGCATGGCTGATCACAAAACTTTTGCCAATCTACCATTTAAAAGCCAACTCCAAATTGTTGGAAGAAAGGCCAAAATGTTTTTTTTTTTTTTTTTTTTTTTTTGAAGGAATGACTTTGTTAAAGAAAAGAAAGCAGAGACGAAAGTCTACACCAACATTACACAACAAACAACCAAAACTCCAAAGAATATAAAGCACAATTCGCTAGTCTTAATAAATGAGGCCCACACCATAACATCCAGTGTCACCCTTATGAACACCTCATTTGGCAACATATGTTGGTTGCGAAAGCATCTATCATTTCTCTCCACCCAAATGGACCACTAATCCACATGAAGACAACTTCCACAGCCTCCTACCTTTTTAACTAGCTCCACACATATGTCACAATAGAAAGAAAGTGCCAATCAGTCTGGCATCACCCAACAACAATGAAAGAGATCAAAGAAATGCTCTCGAACTGCTTCGGCAAAAGCACAATGTATGAATAGGTGATCAATAGACTCCGCATTACGCACACGCATAATACAAACATTCAAGATAATCATATGCCTCCTCTGCAAATTGTCCATAGTGAGGACCCTGCTCCTTCCTACTAGCCATGCAAATGCAATCACCTAGGGAAGCCCTCATACATACAAACCAAACAGATCTAGGTTGCAGATCTGGACCACATCAATGGTCCATAATGGCCTGAGGACCTGGACCAAATCAAGGGCCTGATGGCAGATCTGGACCCCAATCGATGTTCCAATTGGACTGTGGGGTCCACAAGTCCATATGATTTATTATTAGTTATTTTTTAGAGTTAGAGCTAGCTGTGAGCCTGTGACTCATTGAACAAGTTTACCTTTAATATTTTCATCATTTATTTTGTAGGCCACTTTTCAGGTAATGATGCCTGGATGACAGAAAATTTGGTCCCATTTGAAGGCCCTACTAAGTTAGCTTTTTAACATATCCAAGATTATGCAATTCGAATATCTAATGAGTTATAGCCAATTTACGAAAAGCATGAATGGTTCTCACAGAATTCAAGGATATCTTGGCCATTTTTTAACATTTTTGTCATTTTATCAAGATATTTTCTTGGATTTGGAAGTCATTGATGGTTATGATCACAGTAGGGTTTCTTTTGCTTTGTGAAAATGTATACAAACATATAAAATACTTGTTTTTGGATAATTGATTATTATTTGAATGAAGAATGCAAATTTTTTTCTTGATTCTTGGAATGGATTTCAGTTCAAATCACAAAATGCCCTAGAGTAGAAACCCCTTTGGTGTGATGCCTAAGGGTTTACCAGGAGCGCTTCTAAGTATTTTTCCTTTAATTGCTGATTGTATTGTTGTTGATTTAGAGTGATTTGAGATCAAATTGCAGAAAATTGAAGAAGTAAGCTTCAATTTAATGCAGGGGAATTTTCACACCAGGCCCAAGTGGGGTAGCCTGTGGGATGTGGGGACACACTCGGGGTGAGCGGCCCGTGTGAGGTGGGTGGCATGTGTGAGGCAGTACCCATGTGATGTGAGGCCCACGAGGGGGGTTCGGTCGAGGTCCTAACCCATGGAATGTGGGGCCTAGACTATAAAATAAAGGGATTAATTTGCCATGCCCTATCAATTCGAGCTTTCAGAGCAAGTGGTTAATTGTCTTGCATCAAAGTCGTATCAGAGCAGGAGGCCTCGTGTTCGAGACTCCTAACCAGAGATGATTAATGCAAGGGCATTTTTACACCGGGCTTGAGTGGGGTAGCCTGTGGGATGTGGGGACACACTCAGGGTGGGAGGCCCATGTGAGGCGGGTGGCTCGTGAGAGGCGAGACCCACCCGTGTGAGGTGGGTGGCTCGTGTGAGGCGGTACCCACCCGTGGGATATGGAGCCCACGAAGGGGGTTCGGCCGAGGTCCTAACTAGTGTTTGAAGTATCGATATCGCTACAAGTTTCGTTGGCTAAGGATACGGAAACAATATCGATATCGCCGATAACCAGAAATGTGGGGAAAGATGGGAGAAACGGTGGAATTTTCAGCGAAACTTCAGGAGATGTTAAAATATACATATTTGCATATTTAGAAATTTAAAAAAAAAAAATGCAAAAAGAATGTATAATGACAAGTTTCCATTTAGCGGGGCCTTAAAAACATGTGTCGTTGTAAGAAATCAATCCAACCATCCCATCCGACCTATTTAACCATCCAACCTTCCATCCAAATATCCATTGATATTGCAAATATCAACAATACATAATATTTCACCAAGAAATCATCAACATTTGGAAAGGAAATGAGAGATTTTGGTCTCAATATAGCGCATGTTGCGATATCGATAATATCGAGATATTATAAATATTATTAATGACAAATTTAACACTACATAAACCATGTGCCCATGAAAAAAAAAATCGAAATAATTTTTTTCTAATAAACAAAATTTTGATGATATTAATACGTTGGCGGTATTATTGAAATATCGCCAATACACTTATGATACAAGCATTACCTAGAATTTACATAATCGAAAATATTGACAATACAAGCGACACCTAGAATTTACATAGTTGAAAATATTGGTGATTACATTAGCAATACATTGCTAATACCTATTTCCGATACTACCAGCGTTATCGGTATCGCTACCAGTGTTATCGGTATCGCTGAGCTGGAGATAAAGATAATATCGGAGATATTTCGATAATATCGGAGATAATTCAAACACTGGTCCTAACCCATGGGATGTGGGGCCTAGGTTATAAGATAAAGGGATTAATTCACCATGCCCTATCAGTTCAAGCTTTTAGAGCAAGTGGTTAATTGTCCTACATCACAATTGCTATATATTTATCTTTTATTCTTAAAGTTAGATTCTTTTTCGGTCTTGCTGCATCACAGATTTTGGGGATGCAGTCAACACAATGATGACGAAGATTTGTTGGTTTTCCCCACAGAAATCTACTTGACATATTAGAGTAGTTCCCCACCAAACATAATCTTAAGGCAGTCTCACGACGATTATAACGGTATTGACCCAATAAGCAAAGTTTAGGTTAGAAAGTACCAGAATAAATAAACTGATGCTGGAAATGCACTTAATATTGGGAAGTGTAAGTGCTCTGTTTGACCATCTCTCGATTATACCAACATACGTAGGACTTCCTCCACTATCTAGGGTCCCACATGAAACAAAGACTTGGGCTCTGTCATGTACCTGTCAGTGATGATGCATATAGAAGTTAGATTTCATCTGGTATGTTAGAGGACACTCCATGAGTTTTAGGCGCCCCCACAGTTATTTGGGCAGGTTAATCACTAAAAACAAAAAACAAAAAAAACAAAAAAAACAAAAAAAAAAAAAAGGAAAAAAGAGAGAAGGGTTGAGAATACTGACCTTTGGTATGGAAAGAATGCTTACATTTTCCTTTGCTGCATATTCTGACATATATAGTAAAAACCCAAACATCTGATACACATACAAAACATATTCATAATCCTTAATACAAAAATATAACAAATTCATAATCAGGAATAATTGGAATTGGGCACCCTGAGTGATTAAAATGGGTGTGCACAATTAAGATAAGATGCAATTAGAATTAGACCTGGAAAATAGGCGGGCCTGGGCTGGTTCAGGCCTGGATTTTGAACTGGTCCAAACCAAGCCTATTAAAAATATTGATTTTGCCTGGACCAGGCCCGGGCCTGAAGCAGCCCTAATGAGAATGTAGATACAGCATACCTGGCCCACTGACTCCATTGCAATGGGTTGTTCAGCTTCAACCACTTCTGTATGATCGCGTAAAGTGTCAAGTGCCTCAAAAAGGGTTGCAATCTTTTGTACTTTAACAGTCCCATACTTCTGCCTTTCGTTATTGGAAGGAATTGGAGGAAGAGAAACCCTACTATATCTCTCTATAACACTCCGCAGAGCTGAAAACATTCTCTTGTTTTGTAAATAGAACATCAAGTTGAAACTCCAAATGCAAATCCCAAATATCACTAAAAAGGAAAATATTTTTTGATGACAGAACCATATATAAATAAGTGATGCAGCATGCATTACGCAAGAATGGTATAGGTACAAAATACATAAGAAAAAAAAAAAATCTAATTAACGAGATATACTCGGTAAAGAAGAACTGCATATTAAGAATCAGTAAAACAATTCCTAAAGCAACAAAACAATGCAGGTGAAGACATATCGCCAGATGCCTTGGCAAAACAAGAGCTTTAGGTTAATGGTGTTCCAACAATTAGGGGGTGCATGTTGCTAGTCATGTTGTGTTCTGCTCTTTGAAGGTCATACATATAAATGTTGTAAGATGACCTCTGTCATGAGCTTCACTGGAATAAATTGGCAATGTATTTCAATGTGCTTTTCTCTCTACTAGAAGACAAGATCAGAAGCAATCTAAGTTACTGGGCATGTTGCTCCGATCAGTGTTTTAAATATCGACGATATCAGCCGATATATCCCACGATATATCTTGTATCCCACCTGTGCGATACGAAACGCACATATAGTGCCAATATATCCCACCTATTCGATCATGCGAGTATTTTCGATTTTCGATCCATGTTTTTATTGTAAATCACGTTAAAGTATTGTCAAATGGTTACAAATCTATGATTCTTCATGTCTTCCATGAAAAATCATGGATTTTGAACTTCAATTTCGAGATTTTTGGGAGATGGGTCAAGTTGTGGGAAATTGAGAAAAATCGAAATTTCTCAATTTCTCGCAAATCAGTTGCAATCTTTGTATCCAAACACAAAATAAAACATGCATGTAACTTGATTTGGTGATTCTTCTTTTGCTTTTAAATGTATTGCTTGTGTTTCCATATAAGTCTTCTTACGTTTATAAATTATATGAATAGACTTTGAATATACTTACATCAGTTCAATTGGAAAGCGCACATATTAGGACCCCATAGAAAGGAAACCCCTATTATGTGCACCTTTTCTTTTCTTTTCTTTTTTCTTTTTTTTTTTGTAATGTAAGTGTGTATTGATATCTTTTTCAACAATCCCTGAAGTTTCATTGAAAAAATCGACCAATTTCCCAATGTTCCCATGTTTCCCAACAACAGTGATACATTATGTGATATGACCGATATATCCCATGCGATAACCAACATGTATCCATATCCAAAGGCTGCGATACATTATGCAATAACGATATGTAAAACACTGGCTCCAATGACATGGAGTGGGATCAAGTGAACATCAAGGTCTGAAAGCAAATTCAAACACTACAAGAGGAACTTTCTTGTGGAATCTATGAATTGGTAACTAGTTAATGTAGTGTTCAATTGGATAGAACCATTGTTCGAAGTATCCCTGATATTATCAAAATATCCCTGATATTATCTGTATCTCCAGCTTGGCGATACCAACAACACTGGTAGCGATACCGATAACATTGGTGGTATCAGAAATTCTAGGTATTGGCAATGTGTCGCTAAGTATCGCCAATGTATCGGTATCTTTAATGTTTTTGACTGTGTAAATTTTAGGTGTCGCTTGTATTGCCAATGTATCGATATCACCAATATATCGCCAATAATTTTTACTGCGTAAATTCCAGGTGTCATATCGCCAGTGTATTGATGATATTTCGATAATATCACAATGTATCGAAATCACCAAAAATCTGTTTATTAAAAAAAAAAAAAAATCATTTTAAGTTGTTTTTTTTTTTTTAATAGGTGCATGGTTTTATGCAACGTTCAATTTATCGATGATAATACCGATAATATCGTGATATTATGGTTATCACAACATGGGCAATATCAAGACCATAATCTTTCATTGCGTTTCTAGTTATCGACAATTTCTCAATGAAATGTCGTGTGTTGTCGATATTTTGAAATATCAATGGATGTTTGGATGGAAGGTTAAATGGCAGGGTGGATAGATGGGATGGTTGGATGGATAGATGGGATGGATGGGATGGTTGGACTGATATCTTACGATGGCACATGCCTTCAGTCTCCCATTAAATGGAAACTTATTATGTATACATTCTTTTTCAACTTTTGATTCATAAATATGCAAATATGTATTTTAGCATCTCCTAAAGTTTCATTGAAAAATTCCTCCATTTTTCTTATGTTTCCCCGCATTTCTGGTTATCGGCGATATTATTGACAATATCAATGTAGTTTCTGTCTCCCCGGCCAGTAAAACTAGTGGCGATATGGATACTTCAAACACTGGATAGAACAAACTGAAGAAGCTAACTATATGCTCAATCGAAGTTCTCTATTTTCCAGGATAAGTTATGATCTGTTCGAGTTTATCTATAAAGATTGTCAATAAGCCAAGTTAAGAAATCCTAGGAGAATGATCGAGTGTTTTTTTCTTGTTCTTGGATGAACATGATTCTTTTAACTTGACTCTTTTCTTAAATTCTAAACCAGCCAGCTGCTTTCACTTTATTCGCTGTTGCTCACTATGATTATTTTTCTTGAAATATTTGTAGTGATTTCTGGGTCTGGGTGAAGGAGTAGGTCCATTTGCCACCAGTGCTGATTCTGATGGACGGGATTCATCCAATGTTGTATATGGGTATCTTCATTTCCCTTGAAGATTGGCTAATTGGGTGGAAGAAATTAAGGAAAAGTTCCTGTCACCACAAGTAGTTGTTGTTATTATTATTATTATTAATTATTACTATCATCATCATTATTTGCATGTACCTGGGGAGAGAAACTCTGAGGCTGATTCTCTAGCTAGAGAAGAGGCGGATTGGCCTTCCCCCATTTGTAGATCACCTTTCTGATGCAGTATTTATATTTTCCTCTTTCTTTAATAATTCATCTTTACCAATAATAAAAGTCAGCTGAAATGAAAGTGTAAGCACTTGGAAGCAGCAAAAGACACTTCCCAAAACAGATTTTTAAAAAAACAATGTCCAAATAACCAGATATCCAGGGGTGCTGCCTCCAATGGAGGTCTCCCACTCTAGGTCAATCATGATCATCATTTCAACAACGTGAGGGGTAAGATTTTGTTATTTTGGGTTCCAGGGCTAAATAATTGCAAGATGAGAACACAGTGGATCCTTCCAGTTCAAATTTGCAGCTTTCGTCGAGGAAGCAATTCAAAACTAAATTGTGCAGATCACCTCACATTTTCTGGTCTTCTATTCAATTGTTCACCTTTCTACATGCATTTTAGCAATTATATAACACTATCGCCTTGAATATATATTAACTAATATGCTAATGGTTCCCATCAGCATATTTTCAAGATTGACTGGACCCATACCTTTAAATTTTGAATTGTCCACATCTCCGGATTCCCGGATTGGAGCATCCTGCAAGAAAGGGAGTTGGCTTCATACACAAAAAACGTAGAATAACAAGAATCAACGCCATGAGGATGATGACAAAATTCTGAACTGAAGTCCTCACATAATCATAGGAAGTAAGGTCAGGCTTGTAGTCAGAATCGCCTCCACCAGTGTTTGCACCACTAAAAAATTCAAAGTTCGTTCCTCCATGTGCCATCTGAAAACTTGAAAGGCTAAATTAGACCAGAAGCAAGTAAGGATTGCCAATGAAATTTGTCTAGTAAATTGGGATGGGAGCACACATAAAGCACAGCAGAACCATTTCGAGACAAAATGGTTTCTAAGGCCTTGGCCGTGAAACTAGCATCAGTCTTTGCAATCTTCTCTCTCCAGTGTGTAAGCCAACCCGTATAAAATTCCCTGAAAAAACAGAGGTGTTAGACTAGAATTGCAAGCCACATCCTTAAAAAGAAAAAAATATACTCACGCAGTGAGAGGAGGTGATCTTCCTGGGGCATTAAACTCCTTCTGCAGCCGAAATATGGGCCACGGATCATCACCAGTTGTGAAGTCAACAGCTACAAATCAACAACCAAATAAAGACTCAATCAGCGAAAAAAAAAAAATGCAATTATGCATGCAATTGGGTCCAGCAGAGTGTTGAGCTCAGAGCTTAGTGAGATTGCTGATGTGTGGAACAACCATGAAGTTGTGGTTTCAAAGCTTGCTTACCAAAAAGGTCCCTATCTATTAAGTGATTGGCTAAATATACATCCAAAAGCCCAAAGGTTCCTCTGAAAAATAGTTCTCAACCAAGAATAGAGATAGAAAAGTAGGAAACATTCACGCATAATAAAAGGCATGTGCATTCATCAGAGTCACTTGTTCAACAATATCTTCATTTACCATCCTTCCAAGAATTTGAGAATGAGTTTCATCAAAGTTGAGCATTATTTTCAATCAAAGGTTGAAACTTCAGAATGTGCATGTGATCTTTTGAAATATCTTGCTAAGGAAGATAAACTTGATAGCACTTTCTTGTTATTCTTATTGGTAACTAAATAGTACCCAGTCCATGATTTGGTGATGAAATGTGAAGAAATAAAGGATATATTGACATATCTGAACAATGGCAAATTATTACTTGGAGAGTATGTCAATGAGCGACTAAAAGGCCATGAATTCAAAAGTTTAGGCAAGAATTAATTGCCAATGATTGCTAGCAAGTTATAATTAAGAAGTTATTTGCCATTTAACCTCTTACTATTTGGGGTTCCTTATTAGGTGTCAAAAGCTTCATATATAGCTCAATCTCATGTTGTGAAAAGCCTATTCCTGAAAATGGTTATTGTCATTTGAAATTATTAATCACATAAGATCTCCCCTCCACAAACTTTAAATTTCAACTTAGAAATGTGAATATCTTGGTTTTACCTGAAAAAACATCAGCTCCGCGTATCGTTCCTTTCTCAAGAGTTTCCCTAGTACCTCCATCTGTAGTATACCTATAAGGTACCAACCATCCAAATTTTAGTGAATACTTAATTAGTGCTAATCAAAGTTTCAGAATTACAGCAACAGGTTTCTTTTGGACAACGTTCTGCAACTGAAGGAAGACCTTGTTTGCAGGAGAGACAGACAGACAGACAGACAGAGAGTATAGATATCTGCAGCATATTTACCCAAAAAAGAAAAATACATGCATCATAGACCATGGCAGAAAAATACTGTTTTTTTTTATTCAAAAAAAATTGTTAATCAGGGGGATCACGAATGCAAATTTTGGACATGTCCTATGCATAGAGGTCCCCTATTTGTATATTGAAAATTCACTTAATTTTCCAGCATGATAGATGTATCATGCATGTGAGAATTTTATTTGGCACCATAAGCAGTGTTTGATGTATCGATGGTATCGGCCAATACATTAGCCAATATTATTGGTACCACAAGTCAGCGATGAGAAAGCAAGGGGGTATCACAAAAAATTACATGGCATTGACAACCATATTTTTCAATTTATTGCAATATATCGGAATGAGTAATGTGTTATAAATGCAATGTATCAATCAAGACTTGCGAAATATCATTAGTATCGATCAACACAGCAATGTGTGATATAGAGTGAAATTCCAAAAAAAAAAAAAAAAACATTTTTCCCAAATTCTTTGGGGATTGTGTTTCTTGGTGTGTTTTAATTACTCCACTCAAGTTGTTCCACATCATTACACGAATTTCATGGAGAAGCCATGATCCAAGAGTAGATTTGGGCTAGAATCTCAAAGGAGAGTTTGTTTAAATTAATCTGGCTATGGGTATGAATGTGTTGTAAGTATCGGTATCGCTACAATTTTCGTTGGCTGGGGATACGGAAACAATATCAATATCACCGATAATATCGCTGATAACCAGAAATGAAGGGAAACATGGGGAAAACGGTGGAATTTTTAGTGAAACTTCAAGAGATGCTAAAATACACATATTTGCATATTTAGGAATAAAAAATTTCCAAAAAGAATGTATGCACAATAAGTTCCCATTTAATGGGGGCCTAAAAGCATTTGCCGTCGTAAGAAACAGTCTAACCATCCCATCCATCCCTGCAAGGAAGACCGATGATCCTTCCTAATATTTGTCTGGTGTGCATGAGGTATTATTCATTGCCTATTGGCCAAGAAGGCTTGGGACTATTTCCTCGAGTCATTTCAGGTGGATAGTGTCATGTCGAGAACTGTTCATGAATTGTTATGGACGTGGCATTGGGGAGGAGGTGATAAGGTCCGTAAGGTCTTTGGCGCCTAGTAGCACCCCCCCCCCCCCCCCCCCCCCCCCCCTGGTTTGTTTAGGTTGTATTCTTTTCTCACTTTGCGAGTTTTCTTTAATAATTTTCTGTTCTCTCCAAAAAGAAAAGCAAAAAAAAAAAAAAAACCAGACTTTAAACATGACCAACTTTCTGTTTTAGGACATTCATTTATAGGACTATCAATGGGTCGGGTTTTGGTTGGATATTGGTGCGTGGGTATCCAGACCAGACTGAGGGAATCAGATCTGGGCATCCCATCAGGTCCTGTTGGGTGTCAGTTTGAGCACAAACAAGGATTCAGAATGGTGTTTGGATGTCTAGACACGTTTGTGTCCGAATCCTAATTCGATTCCATAACCAAAGCATGCCCTTTGTATGGTTTTTAAATAATAAATATAACCAAATAGAGTATTAAAACTTAAAAATAAAAAAATAATAATAATAATAAAATAATAAAAAAACTATGTTTAGGTACCGGACTTGATTTCTAGTGGGATCCAAAACCAACTATTTATTAATTGGGCCTCAAATATGGATCTGGCTGCGATTAAATCAGATCGACTACTTCAGGTATCCATGGACCCAGGTACCCATTGGCAGACCTAATCGTTTGCACCTAAAAAGTAGCCAGAAAATGAGGAACCGAAAAACTACTGTTAATTCTTAAGTAATTCTATACCAGTCCAAATACCAAAGGGGTCCACCAATAGACCAAAACAGTACATCGGAGTGCTCAAGGGCCACTATGGGCTGCATCACAATATTATGTGAATCCACCGCGTCCAACTTATGTGAATCAGTTGGATCATGCCACAGTCAGAAGAAGACAGATTTGATAAACACATAACTGTTAATGAAGGGAAAGTACCATAACTCAAGTCAACAAGTCCTACTAGTTATATAATTGGATCAGAGAAGGCCAATGCATCTCCCATGAATTGAGATGTCCTACAATAATAAAGGCTTGGACATGACAATATGCAGTTCTAAGGCATATAGGAAGAACTGCGGATTGAAACAAAGCATTTTTAAGAAGCTAGTCACTGAAAATACATACATACTACATAAATATTCATTAAATTATCCTTTCCAAACATATGAATAGGAAAGGCATGAAGATATAGAATTGCTCACAAAATAATATCATCACCAAGGTGTCCTCTAGCCAAAGCAATTAAGTGTTGAAGATAACTTTTATCATCTCCATATGACCCATATTCATTTTCAATCTGCCCAAGTGATATCTAGTTAGAGATAGCTGGTAATATTGAGAGCCAGAGAAAACAGATAGACTGGAAAGTGGCAATTTTTTTTGTCTACACGAATTTATAGTAGAAAGTGGTTGAGAGTTCAAGGCTTAAGTTAACTTTTTAATGGAAGCTGACAGCTGAGCAAGGACTGCAATGCATCTACCTACCTGGACCATAATAATAGGACCTCCATTATCATAAAGAAGCGGAGCAATCTTAGGGAGCAGAACACCCCACCATCTTTCAACCTGTGCAAACTCAAATGGATAAATGGGCCTATCATAGGAATATGATTGGGACAGACATGATAGTGTCAAATACAAACACAAGGTCCAAAAACCAAGAATGGCTACAGATATAACTGATATCATATGATAAATCCTTTTCATCTAATCTTAAAACCATTGAAAAATAAATTAAAAAACTTATGTTAATATAAAATACAATATTTATGTACATCTTGATGCTTAGAAATGTATGTAAAATATATTCAACAATATCACAGCGCCAAGAGTTAAGGTTTTCTCCAATTACCAAGTCCAGAACTATCCCTTTTTGGTAGGAAAGTACACCAGTCAACAAAGATGACTGTGAAATTTTACATCCAAAAATACTTTCCCATTCATGTTAGAAGTATAGAGGCAGAATAAAATACTATTCTTTTAACTTAATCTACATGTTTAGAACTCCCTGAACTCTTGAACTCTTTAAGAGAAAAGAAATTGAAAGAAAATCATACCAACTGGAGGAAAGCAGGATCAGAAGATCTTAATCTGAGAGCTGGTTCTTTGGCAAGTAACCAAGCAGGGAAACCTCCCAAATCCCATTCTGCAACCAAAAGATGTATCAGATTCAAGGGAGAATCTCAAACAAGTTAAGAAAGAAAGGTGAATGAGGTGATTCAATGAAAATTAATACATCAGATTGTAATATCCTGTTAGATCCAAGCAGAAGTAGCATTTCATATATTTCAGATGATACAAATAAAACCATGACACTAAAATAACTTCTTCAAGTACACACGCGCACACAGACAGTAGGGGTATGGCAAGTGCATCACACATGGAGAGAGAGAGAGAGAGAGAGAGAGAGAGAGAGAGAGAGAGAGAGAGAGAGAGAGAGAGAGAAATTATAGCTATTACAAGTCTCCAATCTTTTTAGATGTTCTGTAAAGATAGATTGACCAAAACAAGCAGTCGTTCTGTGTGGCTGCCATTTAGGGTTTTCCATTAAATGTTCAAAAAACCTTCACTTGAATTTCTCCCACCAATTTATATTTCCAGTATATGGGGTCACTAAGTTATATATTGTGATATTCATAAGAAGCCCAAGCAAATGCATATCCAAGAGAATGAATGGAAATGTTCTCTGATCTACTAACCGTGTTTTGGAGATAGGAAATTGTCAAAAGGCAATACAAGCATCAGATAAGCCACTAAGGGAGGACTGAGAATACACAGAAGCTCCCCTAATAAGTTAGATGCCTTCAAAACAATCCCTGTTCCAAGGAGTTCAAAATGGTTTGACTGACAAAAAATCCAGATTCTTAAGATTGACTTTTTCTATTTTGTGAAAAGACAACATCAACCTACCCACAATTTCAAGAAGCGGTCTGTGGAATAGGAAAATAATGCTGCAGTTTGATCTAGTTAGTCACTCAAAATGGGTGGAACCAACAAAGTTGGAGAAGGAAGAATTGCTACTGATGCTACAAAGGAGTGGAAGAGCAACCCAATAACAAAACAAGGGACCAACCGATTTAGTTGTTTCAGCTGCAAAACCAAGCTAGCTGATTAGCAGGAACGTGATGCAGAATGGATTATATCCATATATATAGCTGGTGGAAAGATTCGGTGCATTATACATTGCGGAGAATTGATCCTCAAAAGGTGAAAAATAGCTGTAGCATCACACTCATATGAGTGCATCAAACTGTCCTAGCAACCATGCTTTTAGCAGTAAGCAGCTTTATGGGCCAATACTTCATAAATTGTGAGAGAAGTTTAGTGAAGAAAATGTAGAGTAAGCATACACAAGTTATCTAGATAAATGCTGTTAATTTCAAAAAGCATTAAAATATTTTAAGCCCAATCATCGTATATATAATACCCACCTCCACATATATATGGCCCAGGACGAAGCATAACAAGAAATCCCAACTCCTGAGCAAGCTTGAGAAAAGATTCAATATCTGCAATTCCCTCAAATAGCCATTTCCCCGATTGCGGTTCATGCAGATTCCATGGGACATAAGTTTGAATGGTATTCAAGCCCAATGCCTTGGCTCTCAAAAGCCTATCCTCCCAGTACTTCATGAACCACCAAAAAAAAAAAAAAAAAAAAAAAGCAGTCCAAATAAGTTACAGGTAAACAATAAAAGAACATTTGATTTGCCTGTAAAGAAATCTAAGAGGTCACAAACCATAGCAAGTACTCCAAAACCTACTACGGAAGTAATTAACAGAAGCTATTTAGTGACTACTAAATATTAGACTTTTGTGTTATGAAAAAAAAAAAAAAAAGAAGAAGAAGAAGCTGGTTCTGCTTTAAGAACATGAATGGGATCAAGCTGGCATTATTGTCAGTCCTTGTCCTTTTTAACAGAAGCGTTGACGAATTTGTTTTAGACACAAAACAATGCTGCTCTAAGTGGCGTAACTTTTTTTTTTTTTTTTTTTTTTGGGGGGGGGCGGCTTTTGTTTTTCAACAAAATATAATTTAAATAAAAAAATAAAAAAGAGGATTGATGAATATCTCTTGCATGACCAGTGGACTGACTCCAATTCCTAAGTAAAGCATTGGCCTTCTTATTATAGTAACATACAATCATTTTTGGTAAAGAAATAGAGGAATGAATACCTGAGGAAGAATTCGAAAATAGTGAATGTCACCACCAATAATCTGAAAAGGATGATTGTCTTTCCAGAACATGTCATCATAGATCTTGAATGTTCGAATATTGGCCTGATAAGTTACAGAAAATTTCCATTCATGCATAGTGCTCAATGAAAGAAATCCTAGAACAAATCATATGCAAAAACTTGACAGCCTACATCTCAAGAAACTGGGTTAAAGACAATTGTGCAAGTGAGCAAAGAAAAAAGCACCATTTAGCTTTTTTTTAATTAAATGGAAAAACATCAAGGTGTTCAAAATTTGTTGTGATAACGGATGGTAAATCATGTCTTATACCATTGAGTTCCAAGTATACCAATCAGTTCTAGTACATGGTAGAATTTTAGCTTTCATTGCAAATGTCATCTATTTCAATCATTAATGCTAGTCGAAAGGAAGAATACAAAATTGATGAGCATGGTTTGACTACTTATTTTCTTCTTCGATAAACAAAAGGAAATACATCAGTCCAGGTAATGGGACGCATAGAAGCCCTAGTTACAGTAAATGCAAAGAATCAAGAACAGGAACACAATGAAAATGAGAGTCAATGCAGCATCCAAGAAAAGAAAAAGACTGACGTACAAACAGCTCCAAGGAACCTCCAAACCAAAAGACAACGAAGAGAGTCACAGATCAAGCATCTATAAAAACATATTTTTTCAAAAACTTGTATTAAATCGTAAGAGACCTCCACAATGTTGCAAGGAGGCAAAGACTCCTGGTTTACATCAGAAATTTTGTATTTTTTTCCCGTTTAATATTTATTAATAAAAAAAGGTGGTGGTGATTTTTTTCTGGTGAACAAGATTAAATAAAATTAATAATTGTAAAAAATAAAAATAAATAAATATAATGTTCAATGAAAACACCTTATTCAAATAGCTATTAAGTTGATAGCCAAGCTAACATAGATATGTTAGCCCAACCTTTGCAATGATCCAGTGTCTGGCAATGAACAAACCCAAAACACTCCACCCTATGTAGCCTAAATTGCAAAACGAACACCACATTCCCCAGCATTGTCAGTTGTCACAACAAATGACTTCTCCAAAATGTTCAGCTCAAGTTAATTGTGATGTCATCAAAGTTATGCATCACAAGCCTTGCAAAGAATAGAGACTGAACTTCTAGAGCTTGCCCAGTAGGCTATCAATCTCAGCTCCAACACCACATAAAGCATCTTATCTGTAAAATCACACAATAGAATTTCCTAAAGTTGGAATTATTCCAGCCTCCCTCATTAAACCGAATATGAAAAGGCGGTGACATATAGCATGTGACAAATTTTGAGGAAACTAGAGACCACCCTCCTTGCTACTTCAACAAGAACTATTAGCTATCGATGTGGCAAACACAATGGAGAAATGACCTAATTGAAAGATACAATTGAGTCCTATAGTAGTACCTCTTTTTTTTTTTTGTTTTTTCTATGTATACACAAATTTGCCAATGCCAAATAGATGGAACAAGATTATGATAATGACAACAGAGACAAATTGATAAAGAAGATGGAATTTACTACATCAGCAAATATTTACCAGTAACAAGACACTAAAAAAGATACCGCTTAGCAAGAATATCAGCTGCCTAAAGAAATACATGACTAAAGAAAATCGCTAAACCATTAGACAAATCTCAGATCTCCTCAATCCCACTCGCTAACTCATATGGTCCCAAACTCTTCTTCAATTCCCAAGTCATGAGTATCACCATGGAACCTCTGATTGCTAACTTGAGTTCATCTGTATCATTCCTAAAAGGACAATCCCAAGATTCAGGGCAAGCTCTGTCAAGGTTGAGCTTAAGAGAAATGACCAAGGAATATAACCATATCTTCCTGACGTGTTTCTTTTTTCCAGCATCACCAGCAAATGACCAATTATAATTCAAGTCTTGCACTTTTATACCCCAAATCCTCCCAAAACATAGCCCTTGTAGAGCATAATTCATAATATCATTTAACTTTGACAAGGAAGTCAACTCATCTAAAAATTCTGTTGGTCCTCTCTCCAAATCCTTTGGAAGACAGTGGAGGGAAAGATCCTCCAGAATATGCCCCCAACAAATGTTGCGCCCAACTCCAATTAAATTCAGTAATGTCACTGGGAAAACCACTTCATAACAAATAAATTTAAGAAAAAATTTGACAACTGTCGTGCATTTGAACTCTGTGAAAAAGGTAGTTCAGAGCTTCTTTCACCTTCCTACAGATCATGCAAACATTTGCAACCAAGACCTTTCTACATTGAAGACCTATAATTCCTATACGCCCACTATGATGGAGGTGACAGAAAGATGGCCAATGTGCGAAGTTTGGAGTGGCTGCTGCGAAAGTTTTCCCACTCATCAGAGCATCATGTGGAGACATGATGGATCTTTGGCTGTTGTTGCCATCAAACAAAATGCTTCCATTGTAAGGCAGAGGCAAAAGATTCTCACTGATGAGAGAAAGCGGAAGAAAGCCTTGCCCAAAAATAAGCCTTTACCATACCTAAAGTCTCCTATCAACTCCAACTCTATGAATAGTAACATCATCTAACTTGCCCACAGATCTACTGCAAACCATCTAACATTCCCTCATGTTTCTTCTAAAATTTAGTTTCCAAACATTTTAACCCCTGCTCTCTCATGGTGCTACCCTATGACCATCTCTCACACAAGCCACGTATAGAGGCTCAGATGAGCAAGACAATATACCACTAAGAGGTTAGCTAATGGCATGCACACATTCAACAAGGCTAGGAACATTGGCCTACCATCCAAAGAGTTTTGTTCAACTTTTTTCTTTTTTTCTTTTTGAAAGGTAACACTACCAGGGATTGAACCTTGGATCACTCAAACACATTATACTGTCTCTACCAGCTCATCTAATGAGCATATTCCTACATGGAAAGCCTTGTGGGATCTCAAATGTCCATCATACGACCCCACCAAGAAGAATTTCTTCTTCTTCTTTTTCAAAAGAGAACTAATGATGTTTGATGGAAATTACATGATCCAGATTTGGAAGGTGCAAAGGAAATCACAAATTGGTCATTTTTGAATTCTACTGCATGTGTAGTTGCAATTCAATTGGGTAACGCATCCAAACGCACAACCACCAACACTTGTGTTTGAGTGATGGAGTGTACCTGGTTGTTTTGAAGGCGAGATGAGAAAGAAGAAGAGATGGCGGGAAGGGGACCGAAAGCGGGAAAGAAGGCACCGAGAGCGATGATTGAGAGGAGGAAGAAGAAGATGCTCCTGCTTGTCTTCCACGCCATCCAACGCTTCAAGTTCTTGCAGTTATGGAAACTGCATCCGACCCTCATTTCCGACGAATTTCTCTCTCGACAGACAGCGGGGTGCAGCTTGAGTCAGAGCAGTGGGACAAATATCGTCGAGATTTCTAAAATATCGCCATAATATCGCGATATTAAAGGCAAAATAGTACAAACATTGACAAGTTTATTATATAAATATATCTTTTTATCATTTATTCATATAAATAAATATTTCTAAATATTTTATTTTTGGAACATTTCCAGATAATATCCCGAGAAAAACTTCAAATTTTGAAAAACTCTCGATATTGTTACTCTGCGCACGAGAAACGCTTGAATAAACTCGCTCCAGTACGCATTCGAAGTATTCTCGCGCGTGGATTCGATGCTGAGGGATCCAGGGGCGGCTCAAAGGGGTATAGGCAGGTGAGGCAATCGCCTAAGGCCCTGATTGAAATCGGATTGCTGAGTACGTTCTTCCGGTACTGACTAAACTTAGTTGAGCCCACCGTGAATGTATTTGTCTTATCCACTCCATCTATCCATTTTTTCAGATCATTTTAGTGGTTGAGCCCAAATTTGAGGTATATCTAAAGCTCAAGTGGACTATACCGCAGGAAACCGTGGAAATAATGATTTCCACCGTTGAAACCTTTCTATGGACCACAGTGATATTTATTTGTCATCCAACCTTTTCATAATATCACAAAGACATGGATGAAGTGAAAAAAAAAATCAGATTAATCTAAAACTTCTATGGCCCCCATGAAATTTTCAATGGTAGATGTTCAATTCACATTTTTCCAGGTGATGTGGTCTATTTGACCTTTGGATATGCTTCATTTTTGAGCTAACGACTGCACTTATCTGCTAAAATGTATTGATGAGTGAATAAAATACATGAATGACTGTGGGACCCACACAGTTTACTCAGTACATTAATTGTACTGAGTTACTCAATACGCAATCTGTTTCCCCTAATTATGAAGGCCCTATATTATAGCAAAATTAAAATTTCTTAATTATGAAGGTCTCAAAATTAAAATTAAGGAGAAAAAAAAAAGTCCAAATTTTTTGAAATAAAATTTATTGAAAGGCCTACAAAATAGGAACATCTAAAAATTAGTTTACAAATTTAAAATTGAAAATAAAAACAAATCCTCTTTTCAAATAATAACAGTTTAACTTTACCGTCTCTTTTAAAATAATAGCATTATTCCAAATAAATTCTTCTCCTAAAACTTAGGACCACAACTACCTACTTTATCGCTAATTAAGTTCTAAAAAAATTAAACTCTAAGCCTCATTTTTATGACTTGCCTAAGGCCCCCAAAAATGTTGAGCCACCCCTGGAGGGATCTGAAACGTTGGTTGTGCCATCAAATTTTCGGACGATATGATCATCAGGTGGTGCACGTATTTAATAAACGTTTGCTTCCTGATGCTTGGATGAAGCTGAGTTCTTGGATGAAGCTGAGTTTTTAAATAAAAGAAAATAAACTGGGCATTTGGAACAGGAATTTCTAGATCATTTTATGATACGAGACCAAAAATAAGGTATATCCTAATATCATGTGTACCACATTACAGGAAATAGTGTTGAATGAATGTCGGCCATTAAAAACTTTTTGGGGGCCATAAAAGTTTTGGATCAAGCTGATCTTTATTTTTTTTTCCATTCATCTAGGTTTGTATGACCTAATCAACAGATTAGATGTCAAATAAACAGTACATTGGGCCTTAGGAGGATTTTAATGGTAGATATTCAATCACTATTTTTCCTGTGGTGTGGTCCACCTGAGATTTATATCCCTCTCATTTTTGGCATCAAGCCCTAAAATGATAGGTAAAAATGAATGAACTGAATGGATGAAACACATACATCATTGTGGGGCCCACAAAGCACCGACCACCAGCCACCGGGATAGTGGCAGGGGGCGTACCCAATCCGTTTCCTTTGCGACAGGGGCTTGCGGAACCCAATTAATTGGTGTGATGATTATTATTTTGGAATATGGCCCTCAACAGGCCAGGCCTAGGTCTGTTAGAGCCCAGCCAGAAAAGTAAAAATCGGCCTGAGTATGGCCGTGATGATAACACATGGCCTGGTCCGATTCGGGTCTATGCCCAGATGCCCTCTTTTGTGCAAGATCTAACATGGTCATTAAGGTGCGCCCATTCATGCATGATTATTGATTAAAAAAATGCCCTTGAAACCTTAAACGGGCTGGTCCGTGTCATGTTTGGACGCTTAAGCAGAGCCAAAACCCAGCCCAATTGATAAACGCCTTATATTTAAGCCCAAGTCCAGCCCCTGGATCTACTGTTTCAGCCCAAGCCCAGTCCAAATAGACCCAAGCTCAAAAATCCGACAGGCCAGGCCAGACCATTAACAGTAGCAGGCCTCTACTTCTGATATTAGAGTAATGTAATGCGCAGGTAAGACTGCTGAGTAGAAAAGCATGTGAAACGGGTCCTTACTCTTGCTCGGGTGGTAAACTCTCAGGAGTTTCAACACACATCAAGGGTTCGAGCACCCATAGGTGGTGAAATTCCACTAGCGTGGGTGTGTATACGTGTGTAAAAAAAATAAAAAAAGAGCATGTGAAACCATCCATGTGGCCCACATATAGACATCTAGGTTGGTTTGCCACCATTTTAGAAATGGTGTAGACTCATCTTTCTCACCACACCTAGACAGCTAGTTTGATTTACTACCATTCAAGAAATGGTGTAGACTCAGCCATTAACGTCATCCAGGCCTTCTAAAAGGGCTAGGCAACTTTTTTCATTGTGAGGCCATTGCAGCCATATTGGGCTAAAATCAATTCTCAAGATAGCAATCTACTTGTGCTCTGCCTCCTACTCAGAAAATGTTGTATGCCACAAGCTGCAATTATATCTATGCTTCCATAATCAAATCTTTATTTCTTTCTTTTTTCAACACACGCACTCACGCAGCATGACACTTGATCCATGATCTCAATGTTGAAACAGAGTCTATTTATCACTGAGCCATAGAGCTGGACCCATCAAATATACCTCTAGCACCTTAATTATTGGTTTGCTTGAGATCATATGTAGTCTTCTCTTTGGTAATTAGTCATCTTTATCAAAGTAATATATGGTTCCATATGAATGGAAGTTTTAAATGGGCATTTCCTTTCCTATCCATTTTCAATGATTCAAGGAAGATAAACACTTGTGAAAGAAAATTAAAATTAAAGTTCAAAAATGTAATCTTTCAATACTTTTATATAAGACAATGCACATGCGCTACATGTAGATAGGGGAAGTTGTGTTGCAAGATGTTGGAGAAGAGTGCAGAAGGATTGCAAGGGAAAGTTATTTTATACTCTACCAGAGTGTGGTGGTTGACACTCGTGCGCTGTGTCTGTTTAGCATGGTGTGTGTTAATTCAACTAAATTATCCAAATTGTGGGAAGAACTTTGGATAGGATAAGATTTAAAATTTATATTAATCTAACGAACTTGACCCATGATTAATAAGCTTCTCTTGTCACCTTTTGGACCACTGACTGATTTTATTTTTACCATTCATTCAATTTCCACCAATCAGTCAACTAAAAAAACTCAGTTATTATATTTTTCTATTTAAAAGCCACCTAACTCAGGGACAACAATTTTTACACTTTAGATTGACTTCATTACACACAATTCCATCAAATTCTTAAGAGTGTCAAATTTCTCAGTGCCTGCACATGAACCATCTATTGCCCCGAGTATCAAAATTTTCCTTGCAGGCCGGATAACGTCACCCGCCCTGATTAAAATGCCTTCTTCATTTGGTTCATATTACCTAAATCTAAAATCATTTTCATCTCATTTAACAGAGCATGATTTTAAACTATCTGCATATAAAATTACGCTGCTGTGACCCTCTCTTCTCCCCATATGGTTCTTACATTCATGTGTTTCAGAACCTGTTTTAGAAACCTGAAAACTCAACTCCACTTGATGTTCAACCAGGTCGGATTGACACAGAGCCGACCTGAATTGACTCAGTGTTTAATTTATCATAAATTCAAATTATTAAGAAGAGTGATAAATAATTTTTTTAAAAAATTATGTTTGGTAAGTAATATAAAACTGAAAACTTAGACACATGATAGTGCATGCCAACTTGGTTGAGATTGTCGTTTTTCCCACCTATTCTTCTCTACAAAAACAGGCCGACATGGCAACAGACTCGGTTGGAGTCGATTGGATCATCGAGTACATTCATCAAGTCTTTTTGAGCCAAGACCAAGTCACTTCCAATTTCGAGGTTCCCAGGCTCTCAACAATTTCTAGCCTAATAACAAGACTAATTCAAGGGAAAAGCCCAACCCATCAAGCAAGTCCAAACCTTGATATTCAACTCATGATTGTTAGCCTAATTATATTTAAGAGTCTTTATGATGAATGACTTTGAGACGATGTTGCATGATTTTAAGCCCATGTTGTATTTAAGGATCTACATTGATTTGAAATTATTTAGAAGATCATTAATTTTAGATAATTAGTATTTCAACAATTTTAATAATTTTTCTACAATTAAAATGAAATGAAATTTTGTGAGATAAAAGTACACTTAATGTTGAATTATTATATATATATATATAATATATATATATATATATATATATATAATATATATATATATATATAAAAGTTATAAAAATATTACATTAACCAAAAGTGTTAAAAACATTGTTAAGTAACAAACATGTCAAAACTCAAAATTTCTGCAAGCACACGTTGCTTAAGAACTACGAATTATTCAAACGATATGAGTTAGAATCACTTACAACTGAAAATGAATTACTATACTCTTTCTTTTGCTAGAAATCTGCAAATATTGTTTTAGAACTCAAAGATTATATTCATTTCTGATTGTAAATGATTCATTACATATATCAATTACAATCACCTTTTATAAATACAGTAATAACACTATGAGTTTTCAATCCATGGATAAACTTTATGTGACAAAATAAAACAAGTTTCAAAATTATATAAGAAACATTTCTAATACGTACTTAAATTTCAAGTTCTTCTCTTTACTATGCATAGTTCCAATGCCATGCATCATAATGACTAACAAATATAATTGGTCAAAAATCATGAGCTTAGTATCAAGGCTTGGACGTGATTGATGGGCTGTGATTTTTTAGCCTGCATCACAATTAATCATCAGTGCAATAAGGTGGTGGATCTGGACCCTCTAATTACAATAGCAAGCCAATGGGTCACACCCAAAAATACAACTGATTGTAAAGTTCGCATTAGCCTGTTCCATCAGCAGCATTAAGCCATAAAGGTCCCATTGCTTCAATTTTCACCATGGCACATCTTGTCAGCTGGTCGGTCCGAAATGATAATCAATGTTTGCGCGTCTCACGAGCCATGTGGTTGACGCAGGGGAGGACAAGAGGTCGAGCACCGTCTTCCTCAAGAGGATAACTATTCTGAATCCACAGAACTTCTCTGGACTCCTCACAAAGACTTCTCGAATCCACGAGGAAAGAAAGCAAGAAATAGAAATAAATTCTAATATATTTGAAATTGATTAATGAATGAATAAAAACGAATTCACAACCCTTTAAATAAGGTTACCTTGGGGAAGAAATCAGAATCAAACTACAACTAAAACTACTAGAATTCACGATGCGCAAGGTTTTCAGCCAAAAATAGTGTCCTATTTTGCTTCGCCAAACCGTTCACGTTGGACGCAACTCTTAAAGCCCAACGGATGAAGAGTTATAATCAAACTAAAACTTACTATTTATAGTAAAAATGAAATTAAAACAGAGAAATGAACGTCGATCCAATGGTATTTTGCAAATCTGGGTTGTGCAACCCGACATAGGTTGGTTGGCTAAAGTTGCTCGTTCTACCCTAAAATCATATTTTTTACGTTAGATAACTCATTCCGGATTGCGAAATACGCCCGATTTAAGGTCCGATGGTCTGGATCACTTCTGTCATTGACCGGGCCTTTTCTGATCCATCTTGGCCATGTAACTGTCCGCGACCTGCTCTACATCAGTGGTCAATGCTATAGATAACATTACCTGCAATGACTCGGGAAACCCTTTACAATGGTTGCCATGGACGTGGATAGCTAGCGAATTTCGCTATGAAGTGATGTCACCAAGTTCTGTGGGCCCCACTATGATATATGTGTTCTATCCACACCGTCTATCCATTTGGATAGATTATTTTAGTGCATGATCTAAAGAATGAAGCAGATCCAAAGCTCAAGTAGAGCCCACCATAGAAAACAGTGGGGACAGTGACACCCACTGTTGAAACCTTTTTGGGCCACCATGATGTTTATAGGAGATCCAACCTGTTCATAAGTTAACACATACATTGATAAAGGGAAAACAAATATCAGCTTTATGAAGTTTTTAATGGTAGGCATTCAATCCGCACTATTTTCTGTGGTGGGGTCCACTTGAACTTTGGATCTCGCTCATTCTTTTGCTCGTCCCATGAAATGATCACTACAAATAGATGGACAAGTGTGGATACAACACATATATCATGATGGGCCCCACAGAACTTGGTGATGTTGTTTCTTCGTAGCTAATCCGCGTCCGGTTGCCATTACATCAGGTGGGCCATGATTGGAGATTTGATCAGGGTATTACAAATTTCTGGTGCTGGCGAGAGGTTGGAGTGTACCTCAAATCTGAACCGCCCAAATAGTTGGACCCACTATAAACTAGTCGTATCCCCAAATCAGATCGATTAGACAAACTGTAATTAATGGATTATTTTAATTTTGTGTGCCAAATTGGACCATTATACTACAGAGTTTTACCATCCATTGGATGCCCACTAAACCACATTCAAAGATCATATTCTTAGTGTAAATGTTGGGTTAGTGGGGCCCACTATTGGGCGGTTTGGATCTGAGCTACATTTTTATTATTATTATTATTTTTTGTTAACCCTCCCCCCAGTGGGTTTTCACCACCTATGGATACTCGAACCCTTTACCGGGTGCTGAAACTCCTGAGAGTCTACCACCGCAGTGGGTTTTCACCCCCTATGGATCTGAGGTACATGCCACTT
>JAJHSJ010000002.1:113446806-113529315 GCA_021015155.1 Magnolia officinalis
AGCAGGGCCGCAGCTTCCCGAGAAGAAGAAGAAGAAGAAGAAGAAGAAGACGAAAGAAAGAAAGAAAAAAAAAGTATTTTTTTTCCTATTTTTTAAGGCCCGTAACAGTCGTTACGAGTAAATAATGGCCGTTTCGCCCGTAACGGGCCCGTAACGGCCGTTACAGTAGCAAAATCGGGGCATCGCTCGTTATGCCCCCATATTGCGTAATGGACCCCACCGTTACCGTTACGTATCGGCCGTTATGGCCGATACGTAACCGATATGGGACACCTTGGTTGTGATGGATTTCACATGCCGATTGACGAGATGCTCGACAGAGAAGATCATGGCCAGATTTGAGACGAGGGTTTTGAGAGAGAGAGAGAGAGAGAGAGAGAGAGAGAGAGAGAGAGAGAGAGAGAGAGAGAGAGAGAGAGAGAGAGCATTAGTTGAATTTAAAGAGAAGAAAGCTCCTAAGTTCTATTGAAAGGCCTACTTACAGGGCTACGGCATTCCACGTCTAAGAATACAACCCGCAGAATTTGCTCGACTGCTACTCTTCTTTTTTTTTTGCTCAACTGCTACTTGATCTTTTTCCTTGTTGAACTGTTACAAAAGTCAAAATCACTTCACAACAAAGTCAACTCAAAAAAGACTTCCACTCGGCAAGAGAAAACATGCATGCATGGTAGTCTAATCAGTCCTCATGTAGAAAGGGCGTCCAGACTATTTTTTTTAAAATAACCGTTGTGTTGGAGTGCCTAAGAAAAAAATGCTACTCGCAGGGAGACAAAAATGCTACTTGAAGGGAGCCACTATTTTAGATCCTCTCTGATTTCCATTTTTGGATTTTAAATATTGAAGAAGTGTGTTGTTTCAAAAAGAAAGGCCGCCTTTAGATTGAAAAATTCTAGCTTTAGTTTCTAGAACTGTGCATGTAGATTATTAAGGGCTCCATCTGGATGCACCAGTGAACTGAATTGCAAATGATCAGTTTACTCAAGAGGATGTGTCTCCTAGCATTTGATACAAAGAATGGATTGTATGAGAGTCATGGTCTTGCTGAGATCTTAGCCGTATTCATGGCTGACAATGAAATCAAATCATATACATATTGCAACATTTCTTATTGTTTGTTCAAGTGCTTGCAATATTGTACATTTAGAAAATGAACCAATGGTAACCATCACAATAAAATGAAATATAACTATCGCCCTTAAAAATCACAAATGGGACATTTGCACATTCGCCATGAGCTCTCCACTCAACCTCATGTACGATGGAATCTCGAACGGCCTTCAATGATTTCAACAACGTGTAGTCATTTAATCTGCAAACAGAGCAATACCATAAAAGTTAATTTCTACGTAGCCCCAGTAGAACTGATGTGAACAATGATCAAGAACAGAATCAGCAAATGCACATGATGCAGATAATTTCATCGATGTCATAAAAGAGGAAGTAGCCAGAGTTATAGTGCAATCATAGTGCAATGGCCCTTTGAGAGGCAACAAAAGTTAAAATAGTGAAAAACCAATGATTAAAGAGAAATGTGATGGCTACTCGTACAAGTGGCATGGCCAATCATAAACCCGAACAGTTACATTCAGTGACACCTTTTAGTGTAAACCATGGTGCAAAATCACACAATTGGATGATTCCAAAACTCTTGAATGTGTGTGGTGTGGACGGTCCTGATCTTTAAGCGATACGGCTGCTGGATGATTAGATGGCAATCACGACAGATTGGACCCGCGCCCATCATATAATCTGAGGGATGGTCGTGATCGTGTAGTGCATCAGGGATGGTACTAGTATTAAAGCATTTGGATCATCTTCCATGTGGTGAATGCACACCACATGAGGATAAATCTCCGGCTGTCAGGAGCTATGAACAGTTGTTACACGTTGATGAGAGGCCGCTCAATGTCCAAGGAAGCTATCAATCATATGGTCATCCGCTCAATCTTATACCTACATGCTTATCGTCCAAGATCTGGACAGTGATTAGGCCGTGCAAAGGATAGAAACAGGGCATGAACTGATCATGAGATGAGCGGCATTCAGAGCATGACCTGGACATCGATCAGACCGTAGGTGTAACACCCCGTACTTTCAGTACTAAGAGATTACCATGTAACCTAACTTTAAGAGATTACCATGTAACCTAACTTGGACATTCACATTCATTTCAGTCTAAATCTGACTATTGAAAGCAGTCCCCATCTATATATTAAGCTTTCCATCCATTGATGTTCGAGATGAACCATCACATTATCAGCGAAACCAATTTTTTAAAGGCTTCGATCACCTTGTTAGACAAATAGAACCATACCCCGACATTTTAGGACACAAATCATAAAATCCACCGTTCACCGGGTTTCAAACGTCCAGTTGGACGACCATCCTTTGAAAACATGAATCGGATTATCTGGTTTCATATTCAACCCCTGGATCACACATAAACACTCTTTAGGACCCCTAGGGTTATTGATAACTAGATATGAGTCAATCCAACCAATGGATTGGTTGAATGGTCAGGATGTCAAAATTAGTAATTAGATGTTCATGTGGTGTGGCTCACTTAATAGTTGAATTTAGTTAAGGATTAGGTACATGAATTATTACAGTTGATCTACCATAAGGATAGTTCTGTTTAGAAGTAGGCCCTACAATTTTAACTTAAATAATAATAATAATAATAAGTTATGTTATTGAAGATGTTATAATAATGACATTTAATATTGTAAATTCATGGAATAAGCGGTCCCAATCATCAAAACAAATTCCAAGACCATTGAAGTTCAAATCAAAATCAATCCGACCGCTAGATCGATGTGAATCAATAATAGGAACCAAATTAAGCTGTGGAGCCCACCTAAGCTTTGGATCTGCCTCATCTTGGGTTAGATGGTCCTAATTGGACTGTTAGAACCAAATGGTCGAAGTGGATTTCTCACAAGCATCACCTTGGGGCCCACTTCAGTCACGCGTGTGCACCCAAGGGTGTGCACCCAGCGGCAACCCCGGTCAAATTGGGGTTGACCCAAATCTTTTTGAAAAAGAGAGACTTCTCTCTTTCTCCCGTTGTTCCCGCCTGCGGGCATTTTAAACGGAGGTCATCCATTGCTATGTTTATGGCCCACCATAATCACCCAACTGGGAGATCCAAACTGTTCATCTGATCCAGGAGGTGGAGCCAACCAAAACCATGCCATCCGTGCAAGTTCATGCACATGTACATGCGCACAAATGCGGGCCCAAGCAGAGTTGCGTACGGATCATTTCCGAAAACAGAACTCCGTCTCTCCTTCTACTGCCAGGCTGACAATCTAGGTGAGGGATGTTTTGCGTGATCTGGATCGTCCAAATAGACTCATCTTAACCGTCCGTAGTTTCACGCGGATTAGGGATCCTGTAGAGAACCAACGCCAAAAATATCTCGCGCTGTTTGTTTTTAGAAATTGGACAATTGTTGAAATCCAGACCGTTCATTCTCATCCAATGGGTCTAGGAAAACCTAGGGCAATGCTATTAGACGGAAAAGGTCAACAACAGCGTATTCTCCTCCATTCCTCGCGGTTGCACTTGAAAAACAACATATTACTTCTTCCTTCGAACCCACCACCCAAACAAACCTTGAGCTTCGTTTTCTTGCTCTTACAAGCACCACGTGAAAGGTTTAGACCCTCTAGTAGCACCGTTTCGAAGGTGGCCCGCATTCGAATCCGCCATTAGAGCCGACCTTCTCCCCGTCGTTCTTTCGCACCGAGTCGGGTCGACTCGGTTGGGGTTGTGCGCGGGTCTAGGTTATCTATTTAAGCAAAGAAGAAAAAGAGAAAGGAGGAGGAATAAAGAATAGAGAAAAGATAGAGAGGAAGAGAGAGCTAGCTATTCGTTGGACAACACCAACTTGACCCGACCGAGTTTGGTCTGTGTAACGTCCCGAGTTTTCAAAGCCCGAGTACATACTCATGCCCGAGAATTCCGAGTGTTAATAAAGTAATAATTTGATGCTTTAAAATCACACATTTTTTTTTATATCAAATCCAGTTACCTTCACGAAGGTACACATTCACAAGAATAAAATCATTTGTGCTTATTATTTCATCAAGACATAAAATTCAACTAACTGTCTAATGGCCTCTCAAATGGAAGCTTATTACATTATTCAAAGTGTGCAGCGAAAAATAAATAAAACTAAACATAAAGCTATTTTATCCTTTATTCAAAATAATCTCTCGTAGGGAGATCGTCATCCGTATCTTCAATCTGTGCACCCACCTGCATCATTTGTATGGTTGGAGAGGGTCCATGCCCTACTCATAGTGATAGTTATCCTTTAAAATTAACAATAATTCAAGATATTCATAGAGAATAATGTAAGGATTCTGATACGTCTCGTACTCCACCACAACGAGTGGTATCAGTATGTTCAACCAATATATATATGAATGAATGCCTAATAAAGTGTGTGTGATCTATCATACGTAGTGATCATCAAAATATGAAATATAATTCGTAAAAAATTCAGCTCGCCCCGCATTCTCACACTACAGAGATTGGTCGGTGTGTTCAACGCTATCGTGAATTTATGTGAACACCTCAAGACAGCACAACACACGGATCGGATGATTTACGTGACACGATTTGTTCATGGAGCGACTATTTGCAAAGTGATGTAACACGCATGGCGGTTTACTTACATCGATTTGTACATCATACCCGAAGTCCATATAATTACGTTACGACCAAGCGGTCACTACCCAGAGCGCATTACGTCCATGATAAGATATATAAATCACTAGATATGAGACCTGCAACACATTACTTGTATCAATGGAGAAATCAAACCATGAGAGTTTTTAAATTCCAAGACACATGCACAAGCCATAAAGGGAGGTAGCATAAAGCTAACTAATAAATGAGAAAAGTAACATTAAGCTATCTCAATAACGAGAATGGTAGCAAATAGGCTAACTCAACAATAATAATGGGAGGAGAAAAGGCCAACTCAATATAAAGTGGAAACACGTGCCGCTCTTAAAATTGACAAAGGGCAAGGCTCGTATCTACCACCCCACATGAATTCATAAAAATCACGCATAACTAAAATCATACGTTAACTATAATTCCCAAAATGATAAATAATTCATAACGATCCATCAATCAATTGCATTAAAAATCACAGTAATATGAAAGTATGTAAAAACAAGATAAATCATATCAACTCAAATTAATGTAAGCTTAAAAGAATCTCTCACCTTAGCCTTAGATCTAAACACTGGGTAGATCTTGATGTAGGAAAGCTTCTACATGAATCACGATATCGCTTGAGCAAGAGGGAGACATCACACGTGTAGAGGCTTCTCTCTCCCTCTCTCGCTCTCTCTCCTCTCTCTCTCTCTCTCTCTCTCTCTCTCCTCGTTGGATGTCAGGAAGTGGTGTGTGAGTGTAGAAGGGACGCACACCCCTTTTATAAAAGGTGGGCATGTGAGAGGGGGTATGTTTCACATCCCACTTGGATTGGGTTTATCCAATTTGACCTTTTCTGGTGATATTTCTTTAAATATAATTCATCCATTGTGTCGGGGCCGTCGAATAAAGTAGAAGTATATGATTTTCTTAGTGATCTGATATTTAGATAGGCCTATCTTGAAAATTCTCCTAACGAGTACCAAAACGAACTTAATCTCAATCAACGGTCCACACTTAATGATCACAGCCCAATCTTGGAAGAAATGTGTAGTCAGGATAGACAAACGGTTGGACAAAAGTTGGTAATTGATCAATGGTGGAAAATGCCTAAATATGAAATTTCACCTTTTGTACCAAAAGAAAGGAATTTGAGTCAAGGTGGTCATTATTCAACAGTGTAAGATCATAGATCGGGATCTAAATTTTGTATGATATCGTAGTCATATGAAGCCAAACTGTGGTCCAAATTTAAATTACGATTGTCAGTGTAATGTGGTCAATCGGAAGCTCTAGAGTTATGAGGAGTTAATAAGCCTAAAACGACTTACTTCATGCCTAAGGAAAATCTTACCAAGGTGGGGTTCTCACATTTTATTTTGGGTCCATATGATGGGCAATCCAGGTCATTCATATGGAGGAAAATATCCTACTACAACTACTCACGAGCTTTCCTCACTCGATGGACATCAAAATCAATTGTTAAGGGGCTGATTTGTTAATTGGGCCACTTTTACAATAATCTGATGGTTGAAATTCGATGTGTATGGTTAATTTATGATAAATAGGCATGATATAAAATTTCACATGAAACAGATCATGAGAACTATGATATAGAATTCGTGGGTATAAGTTAATGTCATTAAGTATTTACGATTTTACCATATTTTATTTCTCCAACTTCCACCGTCCGTAACGTAGGACTACACCAGCTAAATGCATTAAAATTTGACAGACATTCTTTATTTTTATTCTCCTTCCATCGCCCAATTTTGAGCCTTGATCACTTACAGATGGTCAAGATGCCTTTTTAATGGGCTATACCACCCCGAGGTCTAAATCAACGCTTTCATATATCTAATAGAGAAGTCAACTGGTAGTTGTGGCATATATCTTACGATCTTCGAACTGAGCAGTTTATTATGATATTTAGGTCGCCCGTTTGGTGGATCTAAATATGATGGACGATCAGATGACATGTTAAAAATAGAAAATTTTGATGGTTAGTACTTTGATTATGTATGTAGGTGGGTGTACAGTTGATTTTGTAAACGGATGGACACAAGTAGGTTTTTAGAATGATCAAGAGGTAGAACATGTATAGCGTTAGATTTAAGTGACTTGTTTACATGAATAAGTTTCTCAAATTACAGTCCTGATGGTGCGTTAAGCATATTCATACATGGTGAACAAGATGAACGGATCAACATCTCGATTCGATACATGTACGAGCGGATGTAGGGATCAGGTAGTTAGTTTATCATAATTGGGTGGTCCAAAATCAGAGTAAACGGTTAGATATCTTACCTAGCGGTGAATAGTTGATTGAACGGTTGATTATGATGAACAAGTGAGAATACTTGAATATATGATGATCTTGTCTTAAAAATCAACGTTTGATGACTTGATCTATGGATGAAGATCGGTCAAATTCAAGTTAGAGAATAGATGTAAGGTTATGATAGGCTAAATTGGTGACATACACATGTATATACTCAATTAAATTTCATGGTAACACTTTAGAACTTTCAATACTCGGATATTGAAAAGTTCGAGATGTTATAGTATTAGTTGGGTCCGATCTAGGCCAGCAACCCTGTCGGCGTATGGGTCCTTCTAAAGTGAAGGAAGAGAGAGAAAGAGAGAGGGAGAGGAAGTAAGAGAAGGCAGTGAGAGAGTGTGTGTTATCGCACTAGCTCAACTCGAGTTGAGTCACGGACTCGCTCGGACTCAGCCAAATCGAGTCTTGATCCTGCTTATAGTTACAACAAAAGAAGAAGAAGAATAGAGAGAGAGAGAGAGAGAGAGAGAGAGAGAGAGAGAGAGAGAGAAGAGAGAGAGAGAGAGCTAGCTTGTGTCGTTAAATCTCTAAGAAATCTAATTCGTGACTGGGGCTCTAAGGCCTCTCATGATGTATGGATTTCATCCACAGTGTCCATCCATTTTTCAAGATCATTTTAGATAATGAGCCTAAAAAAATAAAAAATTCAAGACTCAAGTGGACCACACAAGAGATTAAATTCCTACCATTGAAATATTCTCGGGGACCACAAAAGTTTTGGATCAAAGTGATATTTGTTTTTTTGAAAAAAAACTTCATCAGTTGTATATAACCATATCAACATATTGGATGGCTAATAAATAACAAGGTGGGCCCTGATAAGGTTTTGGTGGTGGGCGTCCTTAGCACTGCTGCTTCCTGTAGTGTAGTCCACTTCAGCCTTGGATCAGCCTTCATTTTAGCATAATAATCTAAAACGATATGAAAAAAAATGGATGAACACTGAATCCACAAGTGTCCCTCGGAGCCTCCGCCTGTCCCAAGTTCGGAACCGGCGGGGTTAGTGTGGGGTTAGTGTACTAACCCTGCCAGTTCCAGGGTTCATGGTCAACAGCTGACGTGGACCTTTTCTGTGGCTTGAATACTTTAGCCGGGCACAATTTTCTTGATCATTTATATATCATTTATGGTACGGAGCACGTGCAAGAAAAGGGAGACGATTAGGTGCGGCCATGCTTCACCCAAACAAAGTGCAGCCCTACCGTTGGGCCCACCTTGATGTATGTATTGTACATCCATGTTATCTATCCATTTTTACTGTTCATTTTAGGGCAAGAGCACAAAATCCTGTAATGAAGTAGATTCAAATCTCATATAACCATTGATCGTTGAAAACTTCTTAAGTTTTGGACCGAAGCCAGTTATGTGGGTGCGAACCCGATCATGAGGCTTACCTTGACATATCCTTTGTTTATTAATGTGATCCATCCATTTTACCAACTCATTTTGTCAACTTATTTTTGGGCGCAGTCCTAAAAATGAAGCAAGTATAAATGTAAGGTGAACCACATCATAGGAATTGAATTTCCACTATTGAAAACTCCCCTAGGGCCATTCAATGACCATTGTCCCTGTGGTGTGGTGCACTAGGGATTTGTATTCGCTTCAATTTATTTTTTTTTATCATGCCTTAAAATAAGTTGACAAAATGGATAGATGACATGGATGTGCAACACATACATTAAAGTGGGCCCCATGAATCACACTCACCTGGATCTACGGATCTTGGGCTGCACCTAATTTGCATACGACATCCACTCCTTACATCATGGCTCGGTGGTAGACCCCATGAGTTTCCACACTGGGTTCTAAGTACCCATGTGATATATGTGAGTGTGAGTGTGAAAAAAAAAAAAAAAAAAAAACCAAAATAAAATGACATCCACTCCTTGCATCATTTACACCATTTTCCTGCATCATTTGTGCCGTGGGTATGAAAACTCTACCAAGAAACATTCTTAGCTCACGTAAACCTTGGGTCAGGATGATGTTTGATTTTTCATTTCAACAGTGAGTGTTCCCATTCCAACCCTTCCGTTTGCTGTGGCCCTCTGCATCGGTCTTAATTTTGAGATAACGTCTTAAGAGCTTACGCAAAGGATAGATGGAGTGGATGTCACACGCATGGTGGGGGGACCACAGAGCTTTTTGCAACGACAACGATAACAGCAAATCTGTCTCCATTAGACACAAACAGTTGTGAGCGACCTGAGAGAGGGACTCACATCACAACAGTTATGGAGGCGAGTGGGTTGAACGGTATACACTCGGGTGTACGGATGGTAAGAAATGCGGTTCATCATTCAGACCATTAGTATAGGCAGATTTTTATGTGATGGTCCATTCAAGTTGGGACCCAACATGCGGATGGATGTTCTTGATCAGTAAATCATGGGCCCCAATTGTCTAAATTGGAAACTCAAGTCCACCATATATTTGTTGAATGCGCAGGGAGATCTACCAACAACCATTGATCTGGTGGACCATCACATGGACAGGGAATGTTCCAAAAACCATCATGGTGGTTGGGAAAATCTACATCTCCAATCGTGCTTGGCACACCATGACAACTGGCGCGTAGACTGGCCATGTGGTGTCCTACTCGATCGACGGTTTGGATGACCCTGAAAAAGTGATACATGGTAAATGAAATGGTAGGAGGGACGAGCGAGCATCCATCTTGAGAAACTGCTTGCTAGCAACGCTATGCAAACGTCTATAAAAACCATAATGCCTCTCTCCCTTCGCACTGCAAGGAATAGAAAAATCATCTCTTTCACCTGCGAAAAGGCAACAAAGAAAAAGGAAATTACATTTCTACTCCTCCAATGGCCACACCCAACCGATTCGTGATCGAATCGGCTGAGGCGGAATCGCTCATGTCCGAGTCAGGACTCTCCTCCGTCCTCGATCTCCTCCCCTCGCTCGTCCGATCCGCTCAGCCCCTCGCCCGGGCCCCGATCTCCAAATTCCCCGTCGCGGCCGTTGGATTAGCATCCGACGGCCGGATCTTCATCGGCGTAAACCTCGAATTCCCCGGCCTACCGCTCCACCACTCCGTCCACGCCGAGCAGTTCATGATCACCAACGCGGCCCTCCACGGCGCGACCGGCATCAAATACATCGCCGTCTCGGCCGCGCCGTGCGGCCATTGCCGCCAATTCTTGCAGGAGATCCGTGGGGCCCCCGAGATCAAGATCCTTATAACTTCGGACCTCGAATCGGAGGAAATTACGTTCCGCCCGCTGTCTAATTTCCTACCCCAGAGATTCGGCCCCGACGATCTGCTCGGCAAAGACTCTCCGCTCGTCCTGGAGCCGCGCCAGAACGGGCTCGTGCTAGGGTTTGATGCCGAGGACGAGAAGATCGGGCATTGTAACGGGTTTTCGGGACTCGACGGGTGGGATGAGCTGAAGAGGTCGGCGCTGCAAGCGGCGGACCGAGCGCACGCGCCTTACACCGGGTGCCCGTCAGGGGTGGCGCTGAAGGATTCGGAGGGGCGGGTGTTTTTGGGATCTTACGTGGAGTCAGCGGCTTATAACCCGAGCATGATGCCTTTGCAGGCGGCGCTGGTGGCATATGTGGCGAAAGGGGGCGGTGGCCGGTACGAGGAGATCCTGGCGGGGGTTCTGGTGGAGAAGGAAGGGCCGCTGGTGGGGCAGGAAGCAACGGCTAGGATGTTGCTGGGATCAGTGGCCCCGCGGTGCGAGTTCCGGGTGTTTCGGTGTAGGAGCTCGGGTGGGAAGAAGATGGGTTCTTCTGCTTGCGATTGACGGTTGTGATTGATTTCGGGTATTGATTTTCTTCTCCTTTGATCATATCACATAATCTGTTCTTGGCTTCTTCTTCTTCTTCTTCTTCTTCTTCTGTTTTTTTTTTTAAATTACTTGCCCATTTCGAAATTAGGCTATTTGCGGAATGTGGGACTCCATGGATTTCACCACGCAAGTTGACAAGGGTGGGGCCCACTTCCTATTACCGCTCGACATGATCGAGCAGCAATAAGATCCACCCGTAGTGAAGGTTGGTTATGGGTGTTTAGCAATCGATGGTGTCCGTTGTTTGTTCTTTGCATCTTTGATTATCAATCCATTCGGTGCATGGTGAGTTCCGGTAGAAGTTGGATACAAGGCACGGTGGGCCCTGATCTGCACCGTTCGTTGGGTGATTCCCTCATGGATCGACCGAATTAGAAACACGGGAGTTCCCCGCAACAAAAAGCTCTTTGGGGCCCACCGTGATGATGTCCGTGTCACATCACTCCGTCCATCAGTTTAGGTAGCCCAATAATCAAGCAGATCCAAGATTCAGGTGGGGCACACCACTGGAAACAGAGTAGAAGGGAAGCGCCCACCGTTGAAAACTTGAAGAATTCTTCACGGCCGCCGAAGTTTCGGATTTGGCTGATATTTTTGTATTTTCTCTTCATCCCGTTGGGAATCAGCTTTTGAATGGATTGGATGGCATATAAACGTCAAGGCGGTGGACGTCTGCTGCTGTGTGGTCCACTTTGAGCTTCGGATCTGTATAAATTTTGGGTTGAATTCCTAAAACGAGCTGAGGCCCCTTGTAGCTTTTTGTTAGACGGCACCGCACTACAGCGACGGTAAGAAAACCGCCTCCGCATTAGAAAGATTACAGATCGACGGTAGAAATGGATAAAATCAATATCCTTCCATGTTGGGGCCCACCCATTTGATAGGTCAATGTCATGAACGTCTTGCGATTATCCGATTTGAGCTAAAGTAATTGATGCGCCTACGTTGATTTCCCTTTTCATGTTTCGATGGATCAAAAGTGTATGCTGTGGGAGAATCATGTCACTTTCTTGTCAAGACGAACCGTTAAGGATTCGGCGGGAACAAGTGTGGCACGATCCCAATCTTTTGATTGAACAATGATGATACCCTGTGATTAGAAAAGTGAGGCGCATGTAATAGCTATCCTCACCGTTTAATCTAATGGGTTTTTACCGTGGATAAGCGTTGATGCTTGATTTTCGTTAGTTGGAATGCAGGGTTAACATTGAATTTGCAGCTCAATTCAAAGCGAATAGAAATGACCTCAAGCACCGAGATATGCAAAGAACACGTGGTATATGATCGGGATATGATGAGACTGGTCACCTATTCAACCAATGGCTCAATGTGTAAACCGGATGACGATATTCAGATAGTAGAGTTCATAATTTAATGATATATTATACCTTTGCATATAGTAGGAAAAGACTTTTTAGTATAGACAAAAAAAAAAAAAAAAAAAAAAAAAGGAATATAATTCTTACATTCAATTACAAAAAATAACTGCAAGGTACTTTTTCTAATGCAGAATTGAATTTAGTGTGTAAGCATACATTTAAATTATAGTTAAAATTATTAGCTATTTCATTAATGCCACGGATTACATTATGCAATGTAAATAGCAGGTGAAGGGTAAAATATTACATTAAGAAATATAATTTACTTAATATAATTTATTTGGAAGAAAAAGTAATGTAATTATGTCATAGAATATAATTGACTAATAATTAAAAGAATAATTGAATGTGATGTGTAGTTTAATTTGGTTGGTATGGGACAATTCCTTAGTTCACTGTCCGTTCATATTTTAGTGTTTGCCACCTCTACTAGGGATTCGATGCCAAGACCTAAGTGTTGAAACGAGGTATCGTTCACTCATTCTACCACTTGAGCTATGGATTCTTTTCTCTGTATCTTTGCGGTGTTTCTCAACATTACTTTTCACTAGTCAACGAAGCCGAATCTTCCAATTCGGAAGATATATTCGGTACCAGTCATCTGGATCTGGATTGGGCCCACCAGATGAGTAGCCACTCTGGAATCTGGATCGCGAAACAGAGAACTGATCACATAGAGGCGAGGCACCACTCAAATGGGGTACGGTACCGTCCCTTGGGCCATCATGCCACTCGTATGAGACATCAGTACCATGAAAATGGAAGGTGCCACCCTGAATATCACTTGGAACAAAAATTAGGCCATTCTTATATTCAGGTGGGCCCACTGTTGGAATCAATAGGAAACCATCTTACTCAACATAGAGTTGTGTGGCCCACCTTGTAGGCGGATCAGCTTGATTCTCGAGAAGGTTGATCTTCACGGAGGTGCGTATCATTTTCATGGTTCGGATGTCCTACAAAAGTGAGATGTTGGCCGGTGCCGGTATGTGATCGGTTCTCCATGAAATAAGCCCCAGCTTTTATTAACTGCATAAAAACACTCTCCAACGCATCCATAATTGGCTGATTGATGGACTTTTGCTAGTCTCACCCACATGTTTTGCATGGCCTGCTCACTTCATATGCATAAACATGCGTTCCACATGCCATTTTTGGTGCAAGATCGAAGCCGTCCATCAGGTAGGACCCAACATGTAGATGCCTCAGCCCAATAATCAGGTTGGTGGATCATCAGGGTGGACCCGATTTTGTTGGTGGATAGGTCCATCAATGGTGTTATCGGACTGCCCATAGGGGAGTGTTGATTCACCCATTTGGGACACGCCTAACGGAGATCTAAAGGTTTTCTAACCGGCCCGACTCGGTCGGGATCAAACCGAATCGTCCCAGATGCATGAGTCGGGTGAGTCGGGTTGAGTCCACACACGCTTGTGGCACTGGTGTTGATATTAATCATGGCTTGCAAGGGGTTCTTCAAAGCAAACATCAAAGTACCTTTACCCTTTTGTTCCTTGGCTTGGTGACAAGAGGCGCAGGGTCAGCTCGTTGTAATTGAAAAAAAAAAGGTGGGCCACCATTGACAAAGAGAGGCCGTTGTCATGTGGGGCCACGCCAAAAACCTCCCCAATGTCAAAGCAAACCATGCAAGACAAACTGGAATTTAATATTACCATTTTTTATATCTTGGAATCCGTTAAAAATATTAATTGGCTCAGGAAAGATTATGAAATATGAAAGTCTAAGCTGGCGAGCAAAAATGATTAACATAATTCTTTAGGTTATTGAGGGTAAGTTGACACCGAGTCAATAGCTATAGAAAATGCTTGATTGCAACATTGCAAAAGCACCAACAATGTGGGTGCATCAAGGCTTGCCTGTGCGCGCTCTCATTTGATCAAGAAAGTGCTTGCCAGCTCAAAGAAGCAAGTAATATTGTCAAACAAGGGCTTTGTATTTCCGTTTCACAACTGTCAATTGGATGATGGGTTTGGGCGTGCACAAGGATATGCTTGGACGATGCCTGGAGTGCTTTGGCAAAATGATGTTTTAATAATTAAAAGAACAAAAAAAAAAAAAAAAAATCTTAGACTGCTTAGGGACGCGATTTTCATTCTTTGTATTTTAATTTTAATTTTTTTTTAAAGATAATGATATTTTAGTGAAAAAATGCAAAGAAAAAAAATCCTGCCAAAGCAAAAATCTATTGCCAATTACATCGCTGTAGCCCAGTAATACAGAGGGGAAAAATTACATTCAACTATGTACCAAGACGTGTAGCCCACCCCATAATATCCAGCTTTATTATTATTATTATTATTATTACACATAATACACATTTACACACACACACACCACAATGGGTACCGTGAAACCCATGACCTCTGTGTTGAAACTCTCATGAGTCTACCATTGAGACCGAGCGACTGGGGTGTTCACATCCAGAGCTAGCCTAGCTAACCTTTTAAACTCTTGTTTAAGAGTCTTCTCCCATAAACAAATTCTCTTCCTATCCTCCTATCCTCCAAAGAGAACCCAACCCTCTACTTAAACTAAACACCCATACCAGCAAGTGCCTTTCATAATTTTATGGTCCTATACAACGATGAATCTTTTGTCTACCATTCCCTTCCTAAACACCATACTTGCCAATTATCACTTCTCTCCATAAGCTGTCTTCTTTCATGCCAAACCACTGACCACTTATTAAGCAATGCTGAATTCATGATCTCCGCTTCCTTATACCTGTTGCTCCTTATCTATCTATGAGGTAACTCACATTTTCTATTTCAACTGGTGAAATTTCTTTTTTCTCTGCCGCTCTTTGCCACAAGAAATCTTTCCTTAACCTTCTCCAATATGTCCAAAATCACTTTATGACGGCTAAAAAGATACATATAGTAAAGAAGCAAGTTTGACAAAACTACTTTAATTAAACTTATTCTTACCCTTAAAAAAGATGAGGACTTTTCTACCTCAATAACTTCTTTTCAACTTTTTCAACTTCCTAATCATAGAAATGATTTGCAAGCTTGCCTAAGCATAAGAAGAGGCCAATATCAAGGAGGGAAAAGATCTAGATCTAGATCCGAACACCTCTGTAACCTCGCTACCTCCTTTTTGGGAATACTGACCACAAACATATCACTCTTTAGGATAATAACCTTCAATCCCAACATTATTTCGGAGGATGTAACAAATTTTCTCAATTAATCCACCTTTACTATTGCATTATAAAATAAATTTGTAGTATTGGTAAACTAAAGTTGTGGAATCTGAAATATTTCATTCTCCACCTTGAATCCACTTATCAGTCCTGTTATGGGAAAATCCGAGCCCCTTATAACTCCGACGCCGGGCAATACTCTGATCCGATCGGACGAGCAGATAACAACTCAGTTCAGATAATAAAGGTGGAAACTCCGACCCCTTGGCCGACCCGAGAATAAACACCGTCAAGGTCCAGGCACAAGACCTGGCAGAGAATATGAAACGAAAAGGGAGTGCCGGCTGATTACCTCCGACCCATCTATTGTCCGCGCGGATTGTAACCCACACTCGTTGACACAAGCTTAAGGTCGACATCCTTTACTTGGAAGTCTGCCGAAGCTAATGTTATCACAACTGTGCGAGGCAGAGCCCACCCCCGAAAGGCGAGATTCCTACATAACCGAAGGGGGGATCGGCTCGGACCATGATGGTCGCCATTAACTGCGCCGAGCCGAGCCCACCCTCAAAGGCGGACGTCCCTCATGCCAGGATTAGAAGCTGTCGTAAGGAGACGTGGGTAAGCCAGACTTAGAAACTGCCGTAAGGAGGCGTGGGCGATTATGTCGCTCGCAGATACGTGTGTCGCGCGTTACGTGATCTTCGGGTTGCATACGACATCTCTGCGATCCGAAAATCTCCTTATTGAGGGAATCGTGCCGTGATCATCGGATCCAGATCATTCAATAGCTACGTATAAATATGTGAAGACCTCACAGCTACAGGTACGCAATATCTTGCACTCTCCCTCTACTCTTCAACTCTAGACCCCGATTCCCTTCGCCTGACTTAGGCATCGGAGGGTGCCCCGGCTTAGCCAGGGTCTCCTTTGCTCACACTTTATGCAGGACCAAGGTCAACCCAAGGAGTGGAGGGCGATCCAAATTTTGACCTCAACATTTTTGGCGCCGTCTGTGGGAACCTCCCCGACGGGGAGCGCGGCATCAATCGTCGGAACGGGAACGACGATCACTGGACTTTGAACTGCAACAGGTGCAGCTGTCGGAGCGGTTAGGGCCGGAGTTGGGGTCGGGCTAGCTGCCGCGGCCGTAGAAGCGGTCGCAGCTGCTGCAACGGTCGGATGTTTGGCCACGGCCCTCGGACCGAAAGGATTTTCTCCGCAAGGGGTCACCTGTCTCCTCCGAATAGTGGTCTTTGTCCGGGTCGCGGGTCTCAGCATTTCTTCTGCCGTCAGGGTCGCCCTCTTCCTCCGAAAACCGGACGCTTCGGCCATGCCTGCATAAACGGAGAGTTAGCGACATAAAAGGCAAATCCCATCCTTCCAAAATAAACAGACAGAATACTCACTAAAAGAAGTCGGGAGGGGTGGAGACTTGAACAGTCCAGATAACTGAAGGTTGGCAGCAGTAATCAAATCGGACCAGGAGCGCAACTCCCTCGATCGGGCTCTTGCCTTGGCGATTCGATTCTTCTGATTGGAGTCAAGGAATGGTGTCCCCTTGGGAAAAGCTATCGCAACAAGGAACAAAGATTTCAGTCTGACTGACAAAACAAAAAGACAAGATTGAAGGTAACTAGTTCGACCTGGTTTTTGAAAAAGGGTTGAAACCTGGACCGACAGAGATCCGATCTCAGACGCCGGAGCTTCCCATTCACCCGCGGCCCAGAACCACTTGTTCTTCCAGTCTTTATTGGACGACGGAAGATTCAAAACCAGTCCTGACCCCTTGCTGCCTCGGGTCGCGAAGTAATACCATGGTTCGTTGCTGTCGTGCTTGACCAAGTACAGGCTCATCAGTTCCTCTGAGGTCAGCTCAGAATTCCCGACTAGCCGCTAAATGATGTAAGAAGAGACTAGTACTCTCCAGGCGTTGGGGGTTAGCTGCCCGGGGGCTAATCCGAGGTGTATATATTGGACGAAGGGGTGTAGGGGAAGACGAATCCCACATTGAAGTGCACATAGGAAAATGACGACTTCCCCTTTAGCAGGTGCACCGGCAGTTTCAAGTGCCCCAGGAGCCCTTGTCTGAACGAAATCCGGGATTTGAAACTCCGATCGGATCCATTCTATCTAAGGTTCGGACAACACGGAACCCCATGGGACTACCTCGGATGCCCGTACATCCGCAAGCATCCGGATGACCTCAACAGCGGCAGTCTGAGGAAGTCGGGTGGACTTCCTAGTGCTAGTTTTGCGGGTCCGAGCCCCAGTTCCTTTTTGCCTTCGGGGCGGAGGGTATAGGGGCACAGCTTCATAAGGTCCTTCGGAGGCCCCTACCCTTCTATCTGAATTTTCAGACTCAGAGTCGTTACCGTAACCTCGCACAGACTCCAGGTCCGATGACGACATCTCGAAAAAGAAGGGATGCGGGGAAGCACAAGAAGACTCACCGGAAATCGCTCCTGCCGGAAATACTTGACCGGTCTGAATCGCCTAACGGAAAATTCAGAACGACCGGAATCACCTTCGCAGGAAATCGCCTCCTCCGATATTAGCTCGACACAACCCGCATAAATGAACCTTAAGCTTTCGAAAGAGGGTTTATATAGGCTCAGCTGCATCTGCGCATTAATTACCAGCAATGATGGTCGCAGCCGAATCGGCGTAAATATCACTCGGAGCTGACATGGCACCACCCCATTGGCTCGAGCTCTGTCAAGCGGCGTGCTTCGAATAAGGGAAAAGACGTTCGAATAATGACAGGTATACGTGGCAGCAACCCATAAGCGAACGACGATTCGAAGGATTAATCGTCGCAACGTGCCTGTCACGCATCGGTCCATGAGCGAGAAATCCTGCGAACGTGATGATTCAAACCGCTGAGGTTCTAATGTGCTCGGAGGAACCCGTGGACGAGGTACTCGGTCTCCCGTATGATTACTCTCCGAGCCCCTAACAGACCTCGAAGAGTAGGGGGCTTCTATTATGGGAAAATCCAAGCCCCTTATAACTCCGAGGCCGGGCAATACTCTGATCCGATCGGATGAGCAGATAACAACTCAGTTCAGATAATAAAGGTGGAAACTCCGACCCCTTGGCCGACCCGAGAATAAACACCGTTAAGGTCCAGGCACAAAGCCCGGCAGAGAATATGAAACGAAAAGGGAGTGCCGGCTGATTACCTCCGACCCATCTATTGTCCGCGCGGATTGTAACCCACACTCGTTGACACAAGCTTAAGGTCGACATCCTTCACTTGGAAGTCTGCCGAAGCTAATGTTATCACAACTGTGCGAGGCAGAGTTCGCTCCCTAAAGGCGAGATTCCTACATAACCGAAGGGGGGATCGGCTCGGGCCATGATGGTCGCCATTAACTGCGCCGAGCCGAGCCCACCCTCAAAGGTGGACGTCCCTCATGCCAGGTTTAGAAGCTGCCGTAAGGAGACGTGGGTAAGCTAGACTTAGAAACTGCCGTAAGGAGGCGTGGGCGATTATATCGCTCGCAGATACGTGTGTCGCGCGTTACGTGATCTTTGGATTGCATACGACATTTTCGCAATCCGAAAATCTCCTTGATTGAAGGAATCGTGCCGTGATCATTGGATCCAGATAATTCGATAGCTAAGTATAAATACGTGAAGACCTCACTGCTACAGGTACGCAATATCTTGCACACTCTCTCTACTCTTCAACTCTAGACCCCGATTCCCTTCGCCTGACTTAGGCATCGGAGGGTCCCCCGGCTTAGCCAGGGTCTCCTTTGCTCACACTTTGTGCAGGACCAGGGTCAACCCAAGGAGTGGAGGGCGATCCAAATTTTGACCTCAACAAGTCCCATGAATAAACCTCTGTTTAACATCTTACTGAGAGAGAGAAGAGAGAGAGAGAGAGAGAGAGAGAGAGAGAGAGAGAGAGAGAGAGAGAGAGAGAGAGAGAGAGAGAGAGAGAGAGAGAGAGAATCCCCTGTCAAAGCTCTCTAAAAAACTTTAAGAAACGTTTGTGAGACCCAGTAACCATACAAAAAAAAAAAACTAGCTATATGTAAAACTTGCCTGATCGAATGCATTTTTGAATTCATTTCCTCCATTTCTACAACATCCTACTCGTTTCAACATATCCAGCCTCCACAAAACTCCCTTCTCACCTTCTTATAACGCAAGTCAATGCATTCATGAGCAGTAAATGCACTATTCAAGATTCGTCTTTCAGCCACGAAAGCAACTTGAACCATTAAAATAATACTCACAAAAACCATTCGTAATTTGGAAGCTAGTATCTTAAAAAATCTTATGCCATGGAAATAAGACTGGCCTAAAGTCACCAAGACATAAGGCTGGCCTAAAATGGACTTTTATGAAATGCATGTATGTGTTCCAATACATGCATGAGAAGAATTTTAATGGTTTTGAACATGCATATATTCACGCTTAGAAATTTTGCTAGAGTTGAAAGTAGTGCATAGTATCTTAGTTTTTTAAGAAGTTTTTATTTGTTGATTAAGAAAGATAAAAGGTTGCTTAGATATTAATATATTTTAAATGGTGAGTATTTGAGAAAAATGTACCTGAAATTCTATAAATATACATGCGTGATTCATTTTATAGTATGAAAAGTCAATACAACAAAAATTCCAGCATTCTCTTATTATCTTCTAAATTCTTCTTTTAAGTAGAAGGATATAATAGCCTACAGATCCCGGGTAGCACCTAATCTGCTACTCCACACCCAAATACTAGCTTGGGATTCTACTCATCAAAGGGGAATTTCTCAGTCTATCTTTACTATTCCGAGTGCCCATTTTGAGTGGGAAGGTGCCGATGATGAAGCTCACCTGCTAGAAATGTTTTCCTGACATCACACTATAACAGGAAATTGTCACTGGACCATGGTTCCAAGCCAACGGCAACTTACAAGGACTCCCTCTCTTTTACATTCTGAAAGAAATTTCGTTTCACAGAGTCCTGTCAATGGAGAGGATGCATCCATGACCGCAGAGAAGTGGGTCCCATGACTCCCACCTTTCCTGGTAGCAAGACCAGCACTCGAATCACAGACTGCCAAAATCTGGCGTAATGAGAAACATTGGTTGCTTAGGATGCAAATGGTCCAGCCCGGTCGAGTAGGCTTACTTTGGGCTGGGTTTGAAGTGAACTCTAGAAGCCTGTAGGATGGGCCCATACCTTTATGGCCTAGGCTGGCCAGAACCTACAAGGAGTCTCAACTCAAAACTCCAAATTTCTTCATAGAAAACAACCAACTAACATTCAAAATCCAAGTTTCCAAAGGAGAGAAATTACAAGTGAAAGATGTACACTGTAACAAAAGAAAACCAAACAACAAACGGAAACATGGACAGCAACAAATAACCCTAGCCAACTACTTTTTATTTTTTGGCTGCTACTATACATATCCCTGCTTGTATCGGCGAAACAAGTCTTCGGTTTGTGCATTTTTGAAGGCGCTGCATGCGATGAGGTAGACCCAGATGAGGGCCACTAGCGCCACGATTAGGATCACATTGGCCTTCCTCCATTCCTTCCTGAGGTTCCCCAGCAGGCCTGCCTTGCAGGAGTCACACCCATAGCAAAACTGTGATGGGTCGTTGCTCCACACAGGGCAATCTGGATCGGCTGTTGGGTTGGTCGGGTTCACCCAGAGCGTCGGGTTCACATATGAGTAGCCGCAGACGGTAGGAGGTTTACAACACCCAGACTGCCAAAACCCACATCCATTGATAAATCAGCAAAGTTGTAGTGAAGATGATGTGTATTGCTAGCTCTTGTAGCATTGAGTCATACTAGGTTTAGCCCACATTTCAATGATCATCTTGCAAATAACATGGCAATTAGACCCTAGTATCTATATGACATACATGCAACACCCCAACCCCACTCATATAACTAGAATATAAGAGAACATAAGAGAGCAGGTGCCAAAGCTTTGTATTGGACTAAGGAAAGAAGATTATAAATTCCAAGCTACGAATGAAATAATCAGCTTATATTGGACTAAGGAAAGAAGATTATAAATTCCAAGCTACGAATGAAATAATCAGGATCATCTGATGGAAGTGATCGAAAGTAAGGGCAACCCAAGATGGGCCCACCAAATGAATAATCTAAATTATTCATTGTATCTACTTTTTAGTGGAGATCTTCATCACATATTCAGTGGGCTATTAATTGGATGGTTAGAATCATCTACACCTTTGATTTTTTACCTGGTGGCTTGTGCAGTAAAAGCGACCAAATCGACGACCCAGATAAAATGATCAGATTCTCTGCATATACAAAAGCAACTCATAGCATTCTTTTCATTTTTACCCTAATAAGGACCCATCAATTAAACTACTAATCATCCAATTAATAAAATAAAATAAAATAAACTACTGTTTTACAGTGGTCAGAATGCACGCCTAAACTGTGCCAGATGGACACAAGTGTGATGATCCAGATCGTTGACATGATGGGACCCACAACAACACCCAGATTAGAAAATCCTACCCATCAAATTGTTTTCAATTGTTTTCTGTAGTTTTTTAAGGCCATTGATCATCCACTCATGGAGGTTTTCTGGGAATCACCCAACCATGGTGGGGCCCATCGGGACAAAGGTATGTATCCTCAAAGATCAGACTTTGGAGATTTCCAGGACCCCACTTGAAAGACCTGATTCATCAAGACCCTGTCATTTCGCCCGAGTAATAAAAAGTCCCTACACACGCTCTCGGTCAAACCGGACGCCTGTCCCCATGTAGGCAGGGGAGAGGGTACCATTTCCCACCGTCCAACTCCTAAGCGGACGCGGCTTGCCTGTGCCCGGGGCACAATAAATTAATGTAGTTGGAAGCTGTGTGGGCCCTACAGATATTCCAGTCACAAATCCACTCCGTCCATCAGTTTTGCAAGACCAAAATCGGACAGGAAGGTAAAAATCAGGCAGATCTAAAACTTATAAAGGCAATACAACACGAAACAGTGGGAACGGAGACTACCACCGTTGAAACCTTCCTGGAGCCAACCAAGATGTTTATATGCTATCCAAACCGTTCATAGGGTTATTACCACTCAGATAAACTTTAGGCATAAATATCGTCCTAATATAAAACTTCTATGGCCCCACAAAGTTTCCAATGGTGGCCGTTCAATCTCCTCTTTTTAGTGTGGTGTGGCCCACATGAGTTTTGGATCTGCCTGATTTTTAGCTTCCTGTCGTATTGTTGTCTTTCAAAATTAATGGAAGAGTAGATTTCTGACAGGGGTCTCTGTGGGTCCCACACAGCTTCCGACTACAAGAACTTCCCTGTGCCCAGGGGCACAGGCAATCATCGTCCGTCCTAGCATCTGGAAACGTACTAAATATCGAATTTGGCCACTTTATCCCATCACTCCGCATGTGGATTGCAAGTGGTGGTTAGACAAAAGTTCCCCATCACATACAACCGGTTGTACGTTAACTTAAACTGCAACCCATCACACGCGCTAATCTGACAAATGTGGTGCAGATCCGAGCCGAGCAAAAGCACCGGACACAAAAATCAGGTCAGTCCAGTTATCACACGAATGAATGGCCTGGATCATACAAGGCCCACCTAATGAATGGAATGGCCTGATCTTCACAGCCGACCCTACTTTTTGCACACTTTGGGATGCGGGACTGACCATAGCTGACTACAACCAGTTGTAGGTGATCATTTCGAAAATACGACGCCTCAAGATTGATACGAGACCCGGAAGATCTGATTTTTCACATCGACATTTACACCGTTGACCATGATATTTTATTACCGTCCATTGATGGACACCTACCTGAGCGTTACAGTCCTTCCGTCAGGGGCAATATTGAGCTATTTGCCTTATCGACAATGTGACCCACCATGTGGACGGTCCGGATCGCCTTATACATGCCACGTGTAGAGCGGATGAGACCACTCGTGTATCAGCATAGCGTAGTCCAGTGTTATTTCTTATCCCTCTCCGCGTCAAGTTGGATGGAGAATGAGCAATCATGCATTATCGGATCTTTTGAGAAAAATATCCTGACCCTCCATTTTCTTTAGATTATAATAAGGTCGTTATATAAAAATGACCCTCACCCACCACTTCAAAACAAAAGTGGGCCGGAATTATAGGCAAAAGGATTTCAATTCAAGACATCATCCAGACAGTGCCTGGTGGGTCCCACCATTTTCAGCTCTGGGCCCACACTTAAAGAATCCTTTTGAGTCATCAAACTGTCCGTTTGCTAAAATGAATAGAACCCTGTATTTCGGACGCGACTTTCCTGTGACCGGGAACTACTGTAGCGGAACTGATGGACGGTGTGGATGCCACATGGACATCTCGGTAGGCCCCACATAGGAGCACAGCCCATTCGCGTCCCCTGGCCCTAACTGCGCAATCGCCTCACACGTGAAAATATGGAATACGTGAGACAGATCTGAGCCGCTCATCAAGCCATCCGCAATGGGAAAATCCATCTCTCAAAAAATTTACGCGGATATGATCATCGAGTGCCGTTCATAGAAATTATTCCTTTGGTCAATTTTCTCGGCGATTCATTTATTCTTTAACTCGTGTAGCCACTGGAGCATCATACCGACCTAGCACCCATTTTCCACAAATATTCATTGCTCCCACGTGTGAGGCATTTCTTCCTACGAGCGTTTCGCATTGTAAGATGCTTCTAACTTTTTCCGAAGCTTGTACGCTTGAAACTTGAAAAAGGTTCACCGGATGGGAACCCGTTTCGTAGACCGAAGGAACACCCAAATATATAGTCCTTCACCCCTCCAACATACATGAGGCCCACCATCAGTGATCAGAGTCGTTCATATGGTAGGCTATTTTGGATGACACAAAATATGTTCATATTCAAAGGACCTTTTCTACCAGAATGTGAATCCTTGTCCATCTGAAAGCCACGGTGGAATGAAACTGGCTCACCAATCAGTAAGATTCCAGCATCATGGACCACCTATTGTACGTCCCACAAGATGAACGGTTCCGATCACGTATGATAGAACTCACAGCACCTAAGAAGTACAAAATTTAATCCCAAAGGGGAGTTATTTGATATATACTAGCTGCGTCTGCGGCTTGATACACAGGCACCAAGAAATGTGCACGTGGCATATATTAAATCAAAATTAACCGACTAAACTGTGTAACCCACTGTCTCTAAGATAATGTTCATAAAATCAGATTGTTTGAGCAATCCTAACCTCTGATTCGTGGACACTTGTTCGTTAACATTGGATATCTTTCAATCTTGACCGTAGAATAAATGTCAACCAATCTGATAGTTAGGTAATAAAAAGAAGAGTAATTTTCGGTCCATGATAGATCTAAAGTGGGAACCACAATTTAGACAGTTTAATTGAATTAGTTGTAGCCACGAAAGCAATTTCTAAGTGCATAAGTATCATCCATCACACTCTGCCAGAGTATCAAAAGCATACAGCACAAACTTGCCTGAAGGGGAGAGATATGCCCCCGGAAGAACTGGTCGGCCGTCATATAATCCCTTCCCAGCTTCATACAAACATCCGACTGGCTCAAGCACCTCCGGATCCGGGCCCACTTATAAGGATCCGTGACGTAATTCCGGAGCCAGCTGGAGTAGCCGTCGAGCTGGTACTCTTGGTAGCCAGTGCCGTAAACGGGTCGGGACCCGTCGGGTCTGGTGACTACGAAGGCGAAAATGAGGAGGATGAGGAGGAGGATGATGAGAATTGCCATTGCCAAGAGATAGATAGCAAGGAGGCCCTGTCGGTTCCAGAAGGCCCCGACAAAACCCGCCAAGGAGACGAGAAGGATGAGAACCCCGATTAGGACGACGGGCCATCGCAGGATCCGTACGCACTCGTTGTCTTGCTTCGATGCCAGCCACACGCCCGCTACGATGATGGGGATCGAGCAGAGGAAGGCCACAAAATTGAGGATGGCCGTAATGGTGTTGCTCACCGCCATTAGATGGAAGATGGACGGTTCCGATGGACGGATGGGAGGATGGGGTTATTAGAATTGCGTGGGTTTAGGTGGTGTTGCTGCCTTTGGGTAGAGGGAGACAAACGAGTACTCTTTTTAGTGTTGGAGTGTTAAAGAGCGCGGAAAGAGAGGGTCGATGAGATCTGTCAATTCCACACTCGTGTGGAGCCATGCACATCCACACGCGGGCACACGTGGAACTAAAAATGTGCGTGAGATCCATAAGTTGGAAATAATGGTTAGATCGTCTGTCTGAAAAGGATAGTATACTTTCCCTCTTCGGGTAGGGTACAAAGTAAATCGACGGTTAGATATTTATTTTGATATGATGTGGCCCATTCGAGGTGTGAAATGTCATGATTTTATTTTTCATATTATCTAAACACTGTAACTCACCTGGTGCAAAGCTCAGATCTAAAACATGTGTTTTCGTGTGTACAAGGGTCGACACCCGTGTTGAATAAGCCACCGTGGAGATGAGGTTATAAGCAGAGACCTCTGCGGTTAATATGATACAAGTCACTTTCGCCTCATACGTGGCATGAGGGACGGTGGTCAGGACTGTCCAACTAGTGGGCCCACAATGGATGAGTAGTAGTTTTAATATAACGTAAGTTGGACAGCATTAGAAATTCGATTAGTGGACTTAAACGGACGCTTAATGCAAAAGCGAGCAGCGGTTACGTTCATCAGGAAAAGAGAGGAAGCGAGATCTGAGATTGTTGGATTAGCTTGGGTTTTGTACCATCGCCTATGAACGATTTGGTCCACTAGATGGATGGTTTCGATTAACTTGCACCAATCTCGCGTATTTGATGGATAGGAAGTTCTAGCATACTATTGTAGAGACGTATCTATGGAATCATTTCTTAGTAAAAAAAGGAGACTATTGATGGGATTTGGATGGATCTTCTTTTTTTTCGTTTCTTTTTTTTTTTTTGAGAGGAATGCTCATGTGCGGCTTTTTTTTTTTGAGAGGAATGCTCATGTGCGGCTCACGTCATCGCAGTTCCATGCAGCTACCTTCTCCCGTTACACGTGGCAAATACCCGCATGAGGGCCGGGCTCGGGTACGCACCCGGCCTGTTGACACCTCTGTTGAGGAGATATACATTCTCTCTGTCTGTACACTGGTATTTTGGGAGACCACGGCCACCCATTGGGAAAGACATGATTTAGGCCGTACCATGTTCAGGTTCAGTCCATGAGCTCGGGGCCCGAGTCAAGACTCAAGAGCCATCTAACTCGTGAGTTTTAGGACTGGGACCCGGCTGGGTCAGGCCGCAAAAGTGTTGTATGTTTGATGGGCTGGGCCTACTTATGGGCCGTTATAATAATGAAAAGCTCATGTCTTGGCCCAAACGCGCAAGACTCAGACCTGGTTAGGCATCCCAGCACAGTTGGTACACACGTACAATGCATGTCTCCACCAACTAAAACGGCGAAGTCATGGGCCAACTAGGTGGGTAAATGGGTTAGGTCCTGTTAGGATTCATTTATTAAACGGGCGAGCTTTAGCCCGAACCGACTCACCATCCATTACCATAGGGACCAATCCTTACACTTAAATTCATCAAGCCCAAGCTTAAACGTGACCCAACCTGGCATGCTCATTCTCTGGGTTAAGAATATAATATGGGCCTAATGGTATCCCATCCCTGCACGATTAGTTGATACATGCATCATGTATATGTATGTTATTTTCTATTAATTTGTTTCGGGATTTTTGGGCCGAGTTGAGTGGGGTCACATGGCCTAGCCCATTTATAAGCTTTATCGGCAGGTTGGTAAGCTTCAACCTAGGCCCAACCCATTTATTTAGGTTGGTAGGGATTATAAGTAACCTTTTTTACTTAAAATTACTTAATAACTTTAGTTTAATAATTAAAAACCAAGATAAATTACTTGAGACAAGTAATTTTAAGAAACTTATTATCCAAATGCCTCCTAACGGTAATAATTTGGAGGGCAAGTGTTGTCTTATACATTGTTTTCAATTATATGGTATACTTGAATCACCATTGGAGCTATTATTTGGGTTGTTGACCTAATGTGAGGTGACACATCTGGTGGTCGAGGTAGATTTTACATAAACATAAGGGTGGGAGCCAACTAAACCATGCACTCCTTTGGTGAGGGAAGGTAGTAGAATAGGGATAATATTTAGTTTTTCGAAGAACAAAAAATTTAGAGAGGTACCGAAATATAAATTCTATATTAAATACATAGTTATTTGTTAAATTCCCTACTTCTCTTGTTAGAGCGATCAATGCATATTAACACACACATTATGGAAAGGTCTAAATCTTACCTGTTGGACAATAGTTTTCTGTCCACCCATGGATAACTACTCCCGATGGATCACTTGTGCAAAAAATCAGCACTATCTACTCATCAAGTAGGTAAGGCTTATTGATAAATAGAAAACAATGTATAACTATTGATAAATAGCAAATTACAAGTAGGTAAGGCTTATTTTACTATGAAGTATTCCTCATGGTGGGGCTAATCCATTTAATAGAGCGGATGTCCCATGCACTTTATAAGTTAGAAGTTATCCATTGAGGGGGACTATAACCAGTCTTTATGTGTACATGAGTCACTCTCACGTCCAACAGGTTAGGCCATACTTTCGTCCAAACAGCTCTAGAATTGAAAATTAATTAATATTAATTAATGGTAATAAAAGGGAAAGAAGAAAAGGGGTTGCCCACCTGAATAAAAGGGAAAGAAGAAAAGGGGTTGCCTACTGAGGTGGGTATACCGATAGTATTTATGTCAAATCACCCCAACATCAGTTGAGCCACCCCATGTTAGATCTAAGATTAAAAACTCGGCTCAATTTGTGATTTAGGTAGAGCACGCAATTGTAAATAGTAGACAAGGCAATGCTTACCTTTCAAACTATTTCCTTTAGGATGGACCACTTTAATCACTGGGACTTATTTTTATGCCTCAAGCCTAAGTCGTATCATTTAATAGTTAGAGTGGATTGCATATAATCATTATCGTGGGTCCGGTAAAAATTAAGGGTGGATGCCTCTCCCCCAACAGTGTCCCATGGTGTGGCTCATTTTTATGCCCCAAGCTTAAGTTTTACCGTGTCATTTAATAGTTAGAGTGAATTACATATAAGTATTACCGTGGGAGTAAAAATAAAGGCGGGCCTGCGTGGGGCTCACAGACACGTCCTTGACAAATCCACTCCGTCCACGTGTTTTACAAGACCACGACAGGATAGGAGTCTAAAAATAGGCAGATCCAAAATTCATGCCATGCCACGCGAAACAGTGGGGATTGAACGCCCTGGGGGTGACAGAAGTTTTGTATCAGGATGATATTTATGACTGCAGTTTATCTTAATGGTAATAACCCTATGAAGGGTTTGGATATCATATAAACATCATGGTCAGTTCCAGGAAGATTTCAACGGTGGACGTTTCCGTTCCCAATGTTTCGTTTGGTGTGGCCCACCTGAATCGAGTTTTGGACCAATGTGAATTTTAGACTCCTGTCCCACTGTGGAATTTCAAAACAGATGTACGGAATGGCTTTGTCACGGACATCTCTGTGGCCCCACCTGAATATCTCCGTGCCTGAGTCGCAGGCAATCCGCTTCCCCATGCAAGCGACCCCAATGATTTTACAGGGGAATTCAAGCGAGTCCCGTTGTCATCCATACTCGAAACGAACTCTACTCCTCTCTCCCGATCAGTGCTCGTTCCCACGCCCGCGTATTGGTGGAGATTTACACGAGAATGGCGCAATCTAATTCCTATCATCATAAAGGAGAAGGCATTGGTAAAGAAGAATAAGACGAAAATCCCCCCTTTTTTTTTTCTTTTTTAAAAAAATTTCCATGACCCTTTTTCTCTTTCGTTTCTGGTCCTTCTTTTTAATAGAATCATACATATCTGCTTTGAATTCTGTTTCCTTTTCACTCAAATATACCACCACACACGAGAAATAATGAAATAACCCCCTCTCCAGAAGAAAGATACGAAAATCAATAAAGACATGGAATTGATATCTACACCCACCCTGTTTGATAGATACACCCTTCTCTTGCTTACCTCTAGCAATACAACTGTACAAATTTGTAGCGTTATTAAAAAAATAAAAGTAGAAAAAATAGTGTCTATCAGTATAGTGATAAATCTTGTACTCGGAATTTCTTGGGAGATTTTCAAAATTTGAGGTTTTTCTGGGATATTATTAGGAAAATATTGTAGAAAACAAAAATTAAGATATTTGTTATAAATTAATAAATAATTTTAATTTTTGAATATATACTTATACAGTGAATTAGTTAAAATCTTAAATAATTTTCTCGCTGATATTGAGATAAGTTCGTGATAAAATTGTGAAAGACTTCCGATATTTAGAAGATGTCGTAATATTGGTGCAATGATATAGCTGGATTGCTGCTTAATTCATGAGTGGATGCCTGTTTTATGAACCGCTAATCGGACAGCTACCTTAGCCTGACCGCTGGTCCTTTCTGTTTGTGGCCCATCATCGGATGATCTGCCAAATGAATGGTCATGATCGCCATAGATGAATGGCACCGCCATGTGTACAGTAGAGATGTTTCAGCATGCACTTGGTAGTCTAGTGGATCATGTATGATTTGTTTGTAGATTTTTTCAGACGAATTGTGAGGTTTTTTTTTTTTTTTTTTTTGAGAAGCAACACAAATTTTATTAAAAGAGCGCTGAGATAGCGCACCAACTACAAGCCAAGCTGAAGCAAAAACATCGGAGAAAAGTGAAGAGCAATTTTTCAGCCCCTCTATACATGTGGCCAATTCTATTAAAAACAACAAAGCCCTACCACAAACCGTTTCCTTTGTACCGATCTCGTTTCGAAAACATCTTCCATTCCTCTCTCCACAAATAGCCCATAGGCCAGCCAAAAGGCCAAGTCTCCATAGACCCCTAGGCTGCTTCTACAAATCCACTCTACGCCATGCCAATAGAAGGTTACCCACCGACCTCGGCATGACCCAATCCATGCTGAATCTTCTAAGGATTCCACTCCAATGCTGCTTACAGAGGGACAATGGATAAAGAGATGGTTTACCGACTCCGCATTTTCCATACACATGATACAAACATTAGGTATCACCATTGAGTGCTTCTGATGATTATCTACGGTTAGAACTTTTTCCTTACCAACCAACCATCCAAAAGCCATGACTTTCGGGGGACCCTCATAAGATCACACATATCTGGTATTCCCCTCATTGCTCTTCAACGACCCATATAGGACGGAATAGAAGGACCAAACCAAAAACATACTAGATTCATCCTTACGCCAAATCAATTTATCATTCTCCCCCTCAATTGGGAAACATAACAGCGAATGCAATTTAGTAATGCTACACACTCCACCTCATCGTCAAGAAGAGCTCTTCGCAATGGAGGAGACCAAATGACATGATCCCCAATATATGAAAACATTGTGCGATGTTGATTTCGATCCCTGGCGATAGCTGAGCCATTCATGGGAACTCCACTTGCAGGGAGCAATCTCCAACCCAAGCATCTTCCTGAAATTGAAGTTTCTCACCAATACCAAGGGAGAAGCCGATATTCTCTAAGAACTTCGCCTTGACAGAAAGCACCCATTTGCAAATACTTGAAGCTTTGTATAGAGAGGACTTCCTAGTGCACCATCCACCATCCTAGCAACCATAATTGTTCATCATGACCTCCCTCCAAAGCTCTTCCTCTTCTACTCCAAATCTCCAAAGCCATTTCCCTTATCCTCTGAGCCTCTGAGCCTTCCCCCAATTAATGAGACAGAACTTTTTCTTATCCTCTGAGCCTTGCCTATATATATATATATATATATATATATATAATCCCTCTTCTTCTTTTTTTTCCCTAGTTGATCCAACACCACCTTTGGGCACTTGAAAAGTGACATGAAATAAACTGGGAGATTGGAGAGGCCAGCTTTAATGAGAATAATTCGGCCACCGAGAGACGAGTATTTGCCCTTCCACTTGGCCAGTTTCCTTTCAAATCTCTCTACCACTGTGTCCCACAAATGAATAGCCGGCTTTCTAATACAAAGAGGCAACCCAAGGTACTTGGATGGGTAAGACCCTGCCACACCCACATAGATCCTCGCCAACTGCTCAGTCTACCCTTATCATTTATCATTGTGAATTCTATTAACACTTAAAATGTCTATTGCACAAAGTTCTAAAAAATGGTGATTACAAGTGTATTTCATGCTTTTCACAAGGTGATTACAATGTATTCCGTTGTCTTTTGATTCAATTGGACAATGGATTCACTTTCTCTTGTACGTATCTTCCATGCATCTTACTTTTCTCTTCCTGCCATGTGAGTTACAATGTTGAAACTATTTATTTCCAGGGATACAACAACAAAAGATAATTATTTTGAACAATTTTGGCGAGAAGCTTGTTGGTATTTTACATGAAACTGGTTCTCAGGAGCTCGTAATCTTGTGCCATGGATTTAGATCCACAAAGGTAGGCAGTTCACGTGCACCTCCCCACATGCATCTCCAATCGTGGCCAAACGTGCCAACCTGCCATGTGCGTGGGATATCTGACCTGTGCATCAGATGGGCCCCACCTATAGATGACCTGGCTGCACATGTGCTTTGAATGATGGTAGTTGCCAATATTTTAAAGGCCGTCAGTTGTTTTTTGTGCATGTGTCACCTTTTGGCCAGGCCCATCTTCATAGTGCCCGCACCCCCCCTCGCCCCCCACAAAATGCTGCTTTGGTTGGTTGGTGTTGGCTTGGTACAAATGATTTTACAGTTCCAAATGTTTCAATCTCCAGGATGACAAAACTACTGTGAGCCTTGTTGATGCTTTAACAAGAGAAGGAATCAGTGCCTTTCGCTTTGATTTTGCTGGAAATGGGTAAGCTAGTTTTTAACCAAAGCTGTGAAAATGAGGCTTCTCCTCTTACTACCATGATGGACCTCAGAAACATGTAAATAGTTGTCACATGCAATATTAAAATGGAACTCATTGATTGTAATCAAGCAATGCAATAAACTATTAGATAGCGCTTGCTTGTTGGCTTTGGAAGTTTTGTGCTCTCATTGATGGTCCCATGCCCAGATAAAGGAGGGTTGTGTCAGGTTGGCAGCTGGTGTCAAACTTATGCAATAACTTCCAACATGAATCTGAACAACCCTTGATAGAGTGGAATGGCGGAACGGGATTCATGTAGCCGATCCAAATTAATCAGGACAAGCCTTAAATGATGATACAATATTAAAGAAGCAACCGCTCAAATTTGTCGTATGATTTGCATTGTCAAAAGGCCTTGATTTCTGCATCTGATATACTTGAGCTATGCCATGTAAATTGCCCCTCAGGATTTCATTCAACACTTGAAAATCTTGACTGATTATAGAGAAAGAAACTTGAGTCCCGGCAATCAAAATTTTACAGCTCGGACTGCAAAATTTGAGTGGAACCCTACTGTCAGTTTTTCGGGTTCTGCTTGAGTTTATTGGTGTTTCTATGGGCTTCCCAAAAACTCCCAACCCATATTTTCCATCAGAACCATAAATTTTTTCTGTATGAGTAAATTTTCTTAGGGTTTTCAAAATCTGCCATTTTTTGTAGTTTCAAAACTTTCAAGCTTTTCGGTATTATTATTGTTATTGTTATTACTCATCATCATCATCATTATTATTTTGAGATTATCAATTGTCTGTTCACATCCCATGTGCTTCTTGATATCATAGAGTTACCTCACAAGCATAGCTTGTGCTTTGGCATGTAACTCATAATGTCCTACTCCAATTTGGTAGTTTGAGTCCCGTCATGCCAGTACAAGGGCATTCATCTGTTCATGTTGCTTGCTCACTTAACTGTTTCATGACTAAGACAACAGGGGCACTGGATGACCATTCCATTATGAGGCTACAAGCAGCCTTTAGAAATGATTGGATGGATCTTTCTGGAGGCAGGCCTTCATATTTCATTCAGTTTCTTGATGCCTTGTGGGGATTCTGAAACTATACAATTTGCTTTTTTACTGATTCAACTAGATGTATATAGGAAGTGATGATTTTCTTCTTTGCAGGGAAAGTGAAGGCTCATTTCAATATGGTAACTACCGAAGAGAGGCTGAGGATTTACGTGCTGTGGTCCTATATTTTTCTGGCTTGAAACGTGAAATAAGTGCTATTCTTGGGCATAGTAAAGGTGGGTGCAGTTTATATTGCATACTTGAATTTATGATTGTTATTATATAACAACCAAGGGTTCTTTAAGTTTAATGTTCGAAAAACATCCGTGAAGCATTTGGATGAGACCAACTAGTCTAATGGAACAAAGCCAACATTTTGTGTTAAAATCATTATTTGTTGACAAGCTAAAACCCCATTGAGTCATTATCAATTAAATGGTATTCCATGAAATTAATTGGTTTTAATAAATATCTGCCTGTGGTTATATGTTTGTTTTTGTTGCTTGAGTTTTACAATTATTCTAAATGAGCTTTGCTAAGCCCACACATGTGTGCAAGAATGCTCATGTACATGCCACACATGTGCCTGCATGGCGTGAGAGATCCAAGATCCAATCCTTGCATCAGAACGGCACCACTATGTTGATATCCTAGCCCAAGAATCAGGTTGGTCGGCTGCTCAGATGGGCCACAGTTAGCAAAACAAATGTACAGACCTGAATTTTCTAACCTATCCACCTGTTTCTGATATTGAAGCTTATGTGCTAACTTGACCAGGTTTATTTTTGGGAAAATGTATAGAAGGTCGACCAACCTGATGGATGGATCAAATCTCGCACCCATGTGCCATGCTGTCACATGTGCAGCATCTAGAGCTCTATTGCACACGCATGTGCTCGCAGCAAGGTTCATTCTAAATTATCAATAATATTCTGCAATCCTCGTATGCCGGAAAACACCTTTTTTCTTTTCAATAATGAAAGTGTAGAATGTGTGGTTTGCAAGAGTGAAAAATTAGAAGAGTCTAAAACTGTTGCGACAATCTTCGGAGGATTTGAAAGCTGTGTAGCGAGATGAAGGACATCAAGGAATGTTTTTAATTCCCATTGGCCATTATTTTTTCTTGCAGTTTGATTTTGGTGCCATCTTTTTTGTTGAATTTTAGTTCCATCTTTCATTGGGGATTGATCCAGTTCTATATTACAAGCATTATTTGTCATTTCATGGTTAGCTACTCTTCTCACATAAAAAAATGGTTCATGGCACTTGCTAAATTGCATTTCTGTGTGTTGGGGAAGTACTTTATTGCTGAAAAAGGCTATTGCAGGTGGAAACGTGGTTCTCCTATATGCCTCTAAGTATCGTGATGTTCACACGGTAGTTAATATCTGTGGCCGTTTTGCTCTGGAGAGAGGCATTGAAGGCCGCTTAGGTAAAGAAATTATGCAAAGAATCAAGAAAGATGGTTTTTTTGATGTCAAGGACAAAACAGGTAGTTTTTACTTGCCATTTGACATTGGTGCATTATCACAATCCATATAAATTTAGAAATACACGGTGAATCCTTTGTACTTTTGTTAGTTCTATGGGTTTGTATGACATTATTTGCCTATTTTTGCTTCTTCCTTTTTTTTTTTTTTCCACAACTGCTGTCACCATTTCCATGTTTTATGCCTGTACGTGTGCAGGATTTGTTTTACTTGTTTTTTGGTTTATTGATATGTATCTGGAGTTCTTCTCATCCTGTGCGCAACTGTAAACCAGCTACATGACATTCAAGCTGTGCATCAGGTGGCCACTGTGTAGATATCCTGGCAAAAAAACTCAGGCTGATACACTCATCAGGCAGGCAACATGTGTACGTTGAATGTGGACTGCACACTTTTATAAACTGTCAACAGTTTATGTACATGTGTGTCTCACCTGATAACTTGACTGGCCTTATTTTTTCCCTGATGATACCTATGCAGTGGGTCCATCGCAGTCTGGATATCCCACACACATGCCACATTGACATGCACTGCCACGTGTAAAGGTGCTCTTGAGTTTTAGCAAAGCTCAAGTATCTAAACAGAATCTTTGGGTAATCCAGCATCAAATGGATGCATCCACTGGAGATTGTTGTGCTCCCATCCATGGTGCCCCGTAATTTCCGTTACGGGGCCGTAAAGGCTGTTACGTAAAGGTAATGGTGGCAACCGTTACATATTGTGGAGTCATTATGGTTGTAATGGCTGTTACAGGGAAAAATGACCCATAACAGCTGTTACAGCCACCGTAATGGCTATTAGCCCCCCGTAATGGTCCATTATGGGGCTGATACAGGTTTTTCGGTTTTTTTTTTTCAATAAAAAAAAAGACCATAACAGCTGTTTTGAGGCCCGTAACGACTGTATAGCCTATATCGTAAAGGTATGGTAGTTATGGCCACCACCGTTACCATTACGGAATACCTTGCTCACGTCTTTTAAGGCCCATTCCAGCAGTGATGTTAATTGCATGGTCTGTCCTAGAATTTTCATGATGTCAATATGTAGATTCTTGTGATGTCGTGGGTCCAAACTAATTAACTGACAGAAATGATTAAGCATTATTAACATTTTCTGCTCTATTGTAGGAAAAGTTGAGTATCGTGTGACTGAAGAAAGTATGATGGATCGCCTTACAACTGATATGCATGCAGCATGCCTTTCGATTGACAAAGACTGCAGGTTTGAAAGCATTTCCTTTAATGCTTCTTGTCTATCATTATGTGTTCCTGATTTTTTATTTGATTATGTCCACCGTGAGGCAATGCTTTGCCAACACTATATACTTCAGAACCAATGTGGGCACTCTTTAGAATGCAGTGGTTAAGTGATTCAGTTAGAATATGTTGATCCAATGTACCTAAATTGCTGACCCCCTACTTCGTTCCAAATCATGTGATCCGAATTGTGTCATTTGTGTTTCAGATCGCTATTTTTACTAACTGGAAATTATGGTTCTGTTGTCTTTGTTGATTAAGTTGCAATGGAAGTTTACAGTTAGTGTAGAGGTTTATACTTCTTTTTTATGCAATAAAATGCATGCTATTATTATAAAATTATGTACTATAATAATAACAAAATTCAATCGTATATTATAAATTGCAATATCAATCCATGTATAAAATTATATTGCATGTACTCTGTGTATGCACTGGAGCGACCCACATCATTCTACTCCTAGCATACAATGTATTGGAGGCAGTAGCACACAACCTACCGGTTCCCTTACCACATACTGGAGCAACTTAATAATAAAAATCCTCCTTACTAAAGTTCATAGCAAGTATTTATAGACAGAGACGAGCTTGAGCTTCACATGATCTTTTGGGCCACTTCCCCTGAATGGAAACCTTAGAAGATGTGCTTTTTATCTTTTGATGAGATCAGGACTCGTCTCAAGGATAAATATTTCGTTTGTACATGTGAGTAGAGAAGTGAACTCAACCAGTGCTTTAAATCTCTCTTCTCAAAGGGAATCCTTACTGTTTGGTGTAATTCCTTTTATCATCAATAAAATGTTAAACTTTCCAAAAAAAAAAAAGGGAAAGAAAAGAAAGTAAAAAGAAAGAATGAACAGAAGAAGGAAAACCTTGAACCTAACCAACCTAATGAATCTTTAGTCTAAACTCCTGATTTAATCTTATGTCATCATCTGTAAAAGCCATAATTACCCCAGAATTCTCTACAAATTCAAAAGACGGAAATAGCCCTGATTACAGTAACTGAAAAAAATGTAAAAAATGGTTTTGAAGAAGTCCTAAATTTGTTATAAAATTTGCGACTGTTTTTGGCCCGAATACGATGAAATCTTGCACAATATGAAAAAGGGATCTTGAAATGAGTCATACTCCTCTGAACCAATAATCGGGCATGAAGCTATGCCCTGACAAAGCTGACTGCATCATTAAGCCCTTTGGTCTAAACAATTTCTCGCCATGTTTTGTAGTTTTTTTAACACACACACACACACACACACACACACACACACACAATTTTCCAGTAATTGACACGATTTATGTACAGGGTATTGACGATTCATGGTTCAGCCGATGACATTGTACCAATGGAAGATGCGTCAGAGTTTGCCAAGCTCATACCAAATCACAAACTGTGTATTATAGAAGGAGCCAATCATGGGTACAGTGCCCATCTAGTCGAGTTAGCTTCCATTGTGTTGGACTTCATAAAGGCAGGTGTTCGGCATGACAATATAATGCCTAGCCAGGTATTATCATGCCCAAGAGCAGATAGATTTCTCTGTTCAAGATTGTGACATATCTCTGGTAGCAGTTGTTGGTTAGTCAAATAATGATTCTGCACAAAAAGGCCAAGTGGGTTGCTAGCTTTTTAGGCCTGATATTCTATTTTTATAAAATGAACTTATTAACTGTATGCTTGAGCACCTTCCTTGTTATGATGAGGAGTTCGGTTACTACAGGTTGAAGTGGCGACTACACAGGAAGATGTTTGAATTTTATAAGATTTATGTGAAGCAATGATGCAGCTCTAATCCCAAGCTTCTGGTCATCATGGCTTGTGGCAAGAGCTGTAGTTGAAATTAACGGTGGGACTTACTTTGGGTGCAATGTGTAGTTTTGAACTGGTAAGGCGGCACCTTCTCAAATAAAAATTTTGAATTATGTATGTTGAAAGGACTAATTCTATCCCTAGCAATTTTTAGTTGCCATTTCATTTCAATTAATCATCGTAGGAGTTTGATCTTAACTGCATAAGCATTTTTGTTTTGTTGAAAAGACGGTGTCTTGACATTGAGTCTGGCATGGAGATAACAGAGGCCTTGTAATAAAATCTAATGCCTTCGGCAGGAAAAGGCAAAATGGGAACGAGCAGTGGCCAAATCAAGGATCATGGAATTTCTACTCTTCCTGAAATTCTAGATTGGTCCTGTGGAGGTGAAGCCCCTCTTGTAGAGAGCTAATCAGAACCATTGGAAGGAAAATAGTGGAGGCTGGCACTGAAAAGAGAAGGATATCTTCTAGGATCATATGGTGGGCCATGCAGCAATCTGAATTTAGAGGGTTCTCTCCCAGACATTTAAACTGCACTGTTCCAGGGACATCAACTGCGAGATGCCTTGGATTATCTTTAATTTGATATGTGATCCATCTCTATCTTTGCAAACTTGGGCTGGCGTACAGGAACTGTTGGAAGAAGAAAGCCCACATGAAAATGTAGCCCAGATTCATTGGAAATTTGGACCCGCGCTTCAATCTGACCGGACCCATGCATCTGGTGTAATAAAAGCTCATTGAATTTCAATATAAAAACTTTGGAGGTTTCTATCTAAAATCCCATAAGGTTTGGTGCTGCCTTCAAATGTGCCTTACCTAGGAAAATCCCAACTGATCTAGTGTTATGGACATCAGCTGGACAGGACCATTTATGGAGCAGGTTTGCAACTGGGCAATCAATGGGAAGAAGCTTCAGCATGAGCTTGGGCCATATAATTTTGAGGCCTGAAATTCCAGCTGGACCCTGCATGCTTAGAAATCAAGGAACCAAACAGGGCCCAAACTTAGGAACAGGCTGGCCGTCGGTGGGAAAGGTGTTATTTTTTGGCCTAGGTCTGGCCTATTCATTTGTCAGACCTGAGCCAGTATTGCATATCTAAATATTAAATTCAAGCCTGGTCCAGGGTGTTGTTGGTCCTACGAGCCAGATAGGTCCAGGGAAATGTTTGGTAGACGATCACACGCATACACGTGTAAATGGTAAAGGAACCTGTACACACAAACATACATGTTTGGTAGACAATCGCCTGCGACAGTGCTGCTCCATTATTCCTATCATTTTGAAGTCCAAATTGAGGGACTGGTATTGAGTAGTGTAGCACACAACACCAGTAGCGTGTTATACTGAGAAAGCTGTGTGGGCCCCACCATGATGTATGTGTTTTATCTGTGCTCTCCATCCATTTTGCCAGCTCATTTTAAGGTATGAGCCCAAAAGATGAAGTAGATCCAAATCTCAGGTGGCCCAAAAGTTGAAGCAGATCCAAATCTCAGGTGGCCCAAAAGTTGAAGCAGATCCAAATCTCAGGTGGCCCAAAAGATGAAGCAGATCCAAATCTCAGGTAGACAAAAGTATAGGAAACAATCCTGATTGAACGCTCAACTTAAAAATTTCATAGGGGTTACTAAAGTTTTGGATCAAGCTGATGCATCTTTTCCAGGTTGGATGGCAAATAAACATTTAAGTGAGCCCTAGGAAGTTTTTAATGGTGGGTGTTCAATCACCACTCTTTCCAGTAGTGTGGTCCACCTATGATTCATATCTGCCACATTTTTTAGCCCACATCCTAAATGCTCTGGAAAAATTGATGTATGGTGGGGCCCACAGCTTTTGTAGTAACACAGAACAGCTGTTGGTGATGTGTGATACATAATGCAACCGAGCATTACAACTAGGGAGTTTGTTTCCTACTATGAATCCACTTAGGCATTTCTTCAGCTTTATCAAATTGATTTGTTGCATTCAAATCAACTAGGCATCCAAATGCACCATAAAAACCTGACAATTGATATGGCCGCAAACTTTATGTTAAAACAGTTGTACCTTATACAACTGCACCTGTGCTAAACATTTTCTTTTTTCTCTCTCCTTAGTGATAACTCGCTCTAATCCCAACACTTGGCAAACATGAAAATGATCAGACCAATCACCTGGGGGGGGGCATGTGGAAGGCCAAGAATACAACCATGCTAATTGGCCGATCCTAACCATCCCAGGGGAGGCCTCTTCTCCATATTCGCATGTGAATGTTTCTTTCAACCATCCATTGGTATTTCTCAAAAGTTCTCAATTCAGCAAACAATCTACTGCTGGGCCAATAATCAGGGATTGGAGTCAGTCACTGACAATAAGAGGGAAAGAAGGCATTTTTCACCGTATACTTTCCTAATTGAGAAAATGTTTTATCCTGCAAATACAAAAGTCAACTCATGCTACCCCAAACCTATGCACGACTTGCCTAGGCGCAGTGCTTCCCGATGGTCTTGCAGTCTCCTTCACTTGTTCCTGTTTCTGGCGAATATGCTAACATAGAGAGCCATCTTCCTTGGTTTGTCTCAAACAAACAAAATGGTCTTCAAAAATGTGTGCAAATGACTTCAAACTACGAATTTCGATTTTGATGTTGAATCCACGGTTGCAGTCTCTCCTGCTACACCAACAAAGAAGGAAGTTGGAGAATGCAGCATGCAAGGAGAAGTAGCTATCTATAATGCAAGAAGCAATAATTATCTATACATAGTCATCATCATCATCGTCGTCTAAGACTCATCTCTACTTCTTTCAAAAAAAAAAAGACTCGTCTCAACTAATTAGCATCGGCTACACGAATCCTATATATTCCAAGCTGTGGTCTGACACATGTCTTTAATTACATTCCTGGAAGAAAAAAAACTCTTGATCAAAAGATAAAAACCAGAGAAAACTCATTTGTTACATGGTACAAAGTAGTAAATGCAAATGATGCATAAATCTTAATCTATAGCCCTTCGTCTTTAAGAGTGTTCAAATCATTGATCTGGCTGTGGTACTAGTGATGACATTTGGCATTAGGCATTTCATAAAACTAGCAAGGCATCGGGATACTAGCAATAGTATTGTCTGGGGTCTCATGTGCCAGAAATGATGAAGAGAATTACATACTACATGTTAATGCTTAAAATCTGGTGATAGGGTCCTCAGCTTTGAGAGTTAAACGTCTAAGCATGGTGCAGTGAGTCAAGATGAATAGGAGATATTAGTCTTATGTCATGGCGCCTATAGTATTTGAACAATGCTGAGGGGGTGATACTGTGTGTTTGGCACGGATGTTGCAATAGGTCTGTGTTCGAGGGCAGAGCTTTGTCTTTTGAGAATCTAGCACCTAGAGCAAAGCCTTCTAAGTGGAAGCGGGAGTTTTCAAGCCAATGAGGCTCGCCTGAATTAGCCTCAATGTCTGAAGTCTCAAAGTTGAAGAATCGCAAGCAAATTATGCACTAGGAGGTATTTATATTCCTCGGAGGTCTTGATTTCCCTCCAAATTGTTACACAATTATGGACGCATGCAACATCTCATTGGACGAGAGAGTCTAAATTCCATGCGATTTAGCCAGGCAAATTGGTGCCTGCCAAAAAAGAAGCTAAGCACCTGGCGTTGGCGCCTATGCCTTGGCAGACTAGCTCTAGGTGCTCTGCACTTGGCGTAGAGGCTTATTTGAAGGAATCCTCCGCAGGATAGGCTCAGAGGGGAGATTTAGGCGCTAGGCATCTAGAGTCGAACTATATAGGCACTAGGGCTCCATTTAATACGTTTGGCCTCATTTTAGGAAGTGACAACTCCATGTCAACAGTTCTGAACAGGGAACTTTCCTGATAGGAAGTTTATAGGTGTTGGGCCATTGATCTGACAGCCCCCATCATGGCTGAACCATTCCCAGAATATCCCCTCAATTGGTCAACTCTAATCTTCCCTTTGTTGGCAAAAAAGATAAGCAAGATCAAAGCACATTCAATGGAGAAAGAACAAAGATTCAGCGGCTAGGATCTTCCAATTTCGGAGATTTTGGAATGGTCCACACACGAGGGCATGGTGTGCCGTAAAGGCCGTTATGTAAAGGTAACGGCGGCAACCGTTACACATTACGGGGTCGTAACGGCCGTAACAGTTGTTATGGAAAAAATGACCTGTAATTGCCGTTAACGGCACGTTACATCCCCTATAAAGGCCATAATAGTCCCGTAACGGTCTATTACGAGACATATACATGTTTTTCATACTTTTTAATCAACATTACGGGGCAAATACAGGTTTTTCAGGAGTTTTTTCAATAAATTAAAAAATAAAAAAGAGAGACCGTAACGGCCGTTACAGGGCCGTAACAGCCGTTATGCCCCGTATCGTAAAGGTAACGGTGGTGGCCGTTACGGCCACCGTTACTGTTACGAAACACCTTGCACGAGGGGCCGCCAAATCAATGGCTTGGATAGACCAACCATGGGCCCCATCTATATAAACTAAGTTCTTAAAAGGTAAGTTCCCTGTTTGGAACAAATAGAGAACTTGGCCTCATATAATGTAAATCTAAATGGGTAATGTGATGCATTTTCTGGCTAAATGAACACGTGGATGGGAGAGACTGTAAGAGAAAATGTTCTTGGATTGTCTTCACTAACAGAAACACTATAGGCTATAGCGAGTAGTACAAGGGAAGATGGAAGAGGTGGTTCAAAGCAAAATGTGCCCACATGACTAATGTGTGCAAGACCTTGGCAGCTTGTCAGGTGGGTCCTGCTGTCAACCTGCCCTTGCCCAAAAATCAGGCCTGTCCACTCGTCAGGTCAGCTACACTTGTATGTTGCATATTGACTTTTGGTCATCTTTTTTTCTATCCATCGAATTTTCTCATACAGAGGCCCACCTGGTTAGTTGAGTTCCCTTTCTTTTTTCTTTTGTTTTCCCTTTTTTCTTTTTTCTTTTATTTTATTTGGGCATGTTCGGGTGGGATCCACTTTATGAGTGGCCCGGATCTGGCACACCGTTCCTTACTGGCATATGCCACAAATCGCATCTTCAACTTCTCCTTGCAGAAGTGACTTTGGCATTTCTGTCTCTAATATCCATCAATCAATAATAGAACCTGTATGTGTTTTATCATATTGCAATATGATTCCTGATCCATCAGCTTAAAGAGATTTCTACAGCACTAACCTGCTACTTTCAGTTTGCTGCAAAACCATACTTTGTCATTATCTGAATAGCTGTATGCGTTTGCATAGGTGAGATTCTCCTAGGCCCTAGCTACCTATTAAGTTCTGATAAAGATGAGATGTGCATCTGGAAGAAAATTTCTGATGAAGGAATGCCTATTTTCCAGGATTCTAATCTCGCATCAAAATTGATTGTTTCTTTCTCCCATGTTCTTAAGTGAATGAGATCAATGACTCTCTTGCCAAAGATGGAGTGATGAGAGAGGATCCACCCAGAACTTGTTTGCCTCTTCCAAATCCTTCATCATTGCACTTTTTATTATTATAATGCTTTAATAAAATCCATCCTTCTCAAACAAAAACAAAAAAGACGAAAAAAAAAAAGACAGAAAAAAAGAGAAAAAGGAAAGAAAAGGTAAGGAATAATTGAAAAAATCCAACACGGGAACAAAGAGTTGGCAAGACCCAAAGTCAGGATGCATGTAGGGGGCACAACAGGTGGTCGAATATACAGGTGAAAAAAAAAAAAACGCTTACGTATGCTTAGAGAAGATCTCCATGAAGATCAGTTAAGCTTAAAAAAGAAAAAGAAAGAGGTTGCTTCCTTGCCAGAGAAGTACACCAGTGGGTGCGTCAGACAGCTATGGAAGCATAAAATCCATGTCCAACCTAATCCATTGGCACCCACACTATATGGATACGCAAGTCAAACAGAAACCTTAGAGCGGCATAGTCGCAAGTTCAAGAAGTCAATAAACAAAAGCATCGCTTAATGATTTAATATTTTCAACCAAAAGTCCATATCATATACAATGATTATGTATTTTGGTGAATGGATTGAAAGTTCCCCAAGATGGACGTGGCATTTTGATGCAAATAGTTACTCTTGCCTTTAACAAAGTGCAATATACAAACTGAAGATGGCAACTGAACTCAAATCTTACATTTTTTTTGGGGGGGGAAAGATAACTGGAACTTTCATTGAAAAGCGCTAAGATAGCGCCAAGGCAAGAACAACAATAACAAAAGCAAAAGCAAAAACAAAACAACAACACAGCAAAAAGAAATTACATATTTCCCATCCAATCCTTTACCACTGCCCATTCAACTACAATATCCCACACAAAACTAGCAACCAACTCCACGCTTTGGGAGGTGTTACGGAAGCATCTTCCATTCCCCTCATGCCAAATTGCCCAGAAACTGGCAAGGAGACAAAAGTCTCCAAACCGCACATGGCCTCTTGTGGAGGGTCACCTCATGCCAAGCTAAAAGAAGATCGCTGATATCTAGGGGCACTGACCAAGCCAAATTGAATCTGGTGAGAAGAGAAACCCACGCATGGCTAGCGAAAGCGCAATGAACGACAAGATGGTTAACTGACTCCGCGTTGGACATACAGAGAAGACAAATATTTGGAATGATCACGGAGTGCTTTTGAAGATTGTCAATGGTCAGAATTCTATTTCTTCCCGCAAGCCAACCAAAAGATAGTGCCAAACATGAGAAGTCTTCCCAAAACTCTCCTCTTTTTTGTTGAAGCATGAAATAGAACGATCTAACCGTGAAGCATCCTGACTTGTCTTTAGTCTAAATCATACTATCATCTTCGCCAACCGATGGCCTACAAGGATGTAGCCATTTTAAAAGAGCGGTACACTCTTCCGCCTCATCATCCGGGAGGAAGTGGCAGCAAGGAGGACACCAAACAACCATCTCACCACAAAGCTCAAAAACATCTATTGATCATAATGTTTCAGTTTGGGACAAGACTAGCTATAGTTGGGAAGAGAACCTGAAGAGGTACATTTCCCCACCACGCATCTTCTCATTATCGAATCCACTTCCTACTCCCCAAAGAGAAAGTTGCATCTTCCAAGAACTTATGCTTCATGCTGAGAATACCTTTCCAAACGGACGAAGCTCTATAAGCAGAGGATTCCTTAGTCCACCATCCTCCATATGTACATCCATATTTGCTAGGAAGTAGCAACAACCTCTCTTCAAAGACCTCCCCTTTCTGAACCAAAACGTCACCCCCATTTTTCCCAAAGGGCCTCATTCATCATTGCCGAGGAGCGAATATTAGCACCCCCTTCACTGTAGGGTTTGCACACTTCATCCCACTCCAAAAGGCGAAACTTTTTCTTCCCGGCCGAGTCTCTCCAAAGAAAGTATCGCCTAAGCTTTTCAAGGTGAGCAAGAGCCGTCCTTGGACATCTGAAAAAGGTCACGAAATAGATGGAAAGATTGGATAAAGCTGCTTTAATAAGGGTAATCCGGCCGTCGAAAGACAAATACTGCCCTTGCCGAACCGCTAATTTCCTCTCAAATCTTTCCGCCACTTTGTCTCAAAGATGCTTGGCCGACTTTCCAATGCAAAGGGGGAGACCCAAATACAAAAATCTTTCCAATGCATGGTAAATCTTCCAATTTACCAGATGACCAGAGTAAAGTGTTTAAGAATGATGGAATTTCTCTCGCACTTGGTGAACAATGTACTACAACATGTCACTTTAAGTCATGAAATTAGGTCATCAACTCCAAAACGAGAGAGAGAGAGAGAGAGATAGAAGAGAGAGAGAGGAGAGAGAGAGAGAGAGAGAGACTCTATCCAAACACATCACTTCCTCAGGCCTAAAATCTATGCCTAATGCCAGGGCCAAGCTGGGCTAGGGCTAATCATGAATGACCCTACCTGACCTGTTGGCCCAAACCAATCATGAAGTATGCCACCATTATAATGCTTAAAAACACTTGTTAATGGTTCCCTGTCAGTGTACACGTGTAGCATAAATATAATCATTGGATCTAGGATCCAAACTGTTTATATTTGGGATTTATCGTTGATGGAGGATATCCCAAAAAAGAATTCTGAAATTGGGCCTCTTAAAAACCTTTAATCACTTAATTCTTTTCCTTATAGAGCTAGCATTGGGCCCAGCCCGGCCCGTTAGGGCCTGGGACAAGGTGTTTCAGCCCATTAAGGCGAAGACTTAAGGGATTAGGACCGGGCTTTGGCCAACTCTGATCCAGCCCAAGCCTAGCCAATTGCCACCCCCGCTAGGCTCTAAATAGCCAATCCAGCTAAATTTTAACTAGTCTCCAATTCCATCCCAATAAACAATCATTCAAGACCAACTCTAAGCCCTAAAGGGATGCTTGGGAGAATTGAATACTTGGAAAAAGAATTCGCTTTCCAAGGAATCCTATTTTGTCCTATTTGAGAAAAATGTCGAGCAAAGTTTGTCCCTTTGAAAGGTATTACTCAAAGTTTGTGAAAACTGATCTCTTCCAGAAAAAAAAAAAAAGGTCTATATTTCAAACGCTGTAAAAGCAAGTCATCAACTGTACCTTCTTGTTTTGGTTTCCTTTTCCAAGGTTCCCTGAAAATTCACACTCTAAAATGGGCAACAAAACTACTGTTGTAATCTACAATTTCCATTTCCACATGAATTCTTGTTTGTTTTCGATGCCCACGTTTTAGTTTTCCTTCATCCAAACAGCCACTAATATCCTGACTAATATGAGCATCCCCAGCTTAAGATCGATGTTCTACGATGACCTTGGTAAGAATTTAGAATCTTTAAGAACAAGGGTAGATTCGATCTATGAAAATTGAATTATGGGATTCCAAACAAGTTATAGTATGACCACACAACACAATATTTAAAGAGGCATGACACATTGGCAAACCGAAGCAAGCTTTCAACTGAAATGCAACCCATTACTTTGGAATCTCTAGAAAGGGGACTGAATGTTTAGAATCTTACTGCGATAGTCTTCTGTCATGAATGCTCGACTTGGGAGATATAGATGCAACTGGAGACTAGATAGCTGACAGAATACATCGAAAAGAGCTGGAACTACTAGCTCTTTTCTTCTTTTATGAAGTCTCACCCAACAAACCCTACATAATCATTGTGTGGCCTTCACCCACTGCACGAAAATCTTTGCATTGTGTTATCTCCAAGGTTTGAAATCATTGTCATTTATGTTGAAGGTTGATGATATACATATATCCACATCCATGTCATATCCAGAGTATACATTCAGTGATACCACACAAAACGTCTGTCATAGTAGTAAAGAGTATCAATTCCATCAGTTTGAATCATTGATATGTTCATAATGCTCTGCCCCAAAACAATCCTAATGGTTTCAATAACAAACCACCGTCAATACCATCAGAAGGCATTTTTACTGTATTGGGAACGTATCACAACAGAATCATACAATGATAACATTCAAAATAAATGTTGAACCTTGATTAGACTCGAATGCAATTTTGACTTACTCTGCCTGGAAAAAGCAAGACGACATTGCCCATAGAATTCAAGCTGGTGGAAGAAATGGGGATGTGACTTTGGAGTTTTTATGTGATCGTGGTGGATCACTTGAACTGATGGGAACTTATATACAATAGATATAAGACTGCTGGGCAGTTAAGGAACAATGTTCATAGGACAAGTGTAGCTGAACTGAGGATGTTGAGATGGACGAGTGGCAAGAGACGAGGCCGGATAGAATTGGAAGTGAATGAATTTGAGAGAACCTACTTTTTTTTTTCTTTTTTTGAAAGATGAATTTGAGAGAACCTACAAGTAACGCCAATAGGTAATTAGATGAGAGAAAGTGGACTTAGATGGTTTGGTCATGTGCAACGGAGACCAAGAACTGCGTGGGTTAGAAGAAGTGAGTTATAACACTTTGAAGGCACTAAAAGGGCGAGGAGAAGGCCCTTAAGAATGATGAAACTTCACATCCGCCTAAGCAATTGGATTCCTAGTTCGGAAAATTTTCGACATAGGCCGCAATTTCAAGATCAGAGTCTGATGCCAGAGATATTCAAGTCCAAATGATATAATTGTTCAACTGAATCGAAATATGGCGATTTGCAGTCGCATGTAAGATGATTTAGCACCATACCTTGTTGTTGGTGGTGCTGATGATGAACGGTTGGGATGTCGCCGTAGATGGCTTTGAGCCTGGAGAGAGGGACTGGGGGAGCAGCATCTTCGGTGGCCTCGCGGAAGAGCTGCTGCTTCCAATCCCACATGGCTTTCTTCATGGCTTTGTTGGTGGTTTGGAGGGCTTCTTTCTCAGATTGGAGGGCCTGGATGTCGTTCTGCTGGCTTACGGATCTTATGCTGAGGGCCACGAAGGATCCTGCTAAGAATATATGGATGAGATTGTCCCTTTTTCCTAACAGACTCCATATCTTGCCTCCGATATCCATTCTTCCGGTTTCAATCTTTGTAACTCCAACTGGTTTCTTTTCTTCTTCTTATGCCCTTCTTGACAGATGGGGGAGGTGATTCGTGCGGGGAAGGAAGGGAAGGAAAAAGTGGGGAATAGTAGCGGCACACGTGCTAACGTCACACGTGTTGGATCTAGCGCAGGAAATGGATCGGGGGCCTGTCTGGAGCGTGGGATTAGGTGGCATGGATCGTTGGATTTGGTACGATTTAACTTCTGTCCAAGTAAAAAAGATGGGAAGGATTGGATCAGGCAAATTGGTTATCGAGATTAAACAGTAAGGAGTTGAATTAACACTATTATTGCGAAATAATGGTATGTCACGAGATAATATTGTATTTTGGCAGTCCAATATTTATGTTAGGGATTAAATTCTTCTTTGAAAAGAAAATGTTGTATTAAGTTAAACTCGTGTTCTTTCTATAGGAAAAAGTTATTGTATTAAGCTAAACTTGTATTTGGTGGACCATAGAATTGTAATCACATGTCACATGTATAGGGTTGATGTAGATGAATGGCGTGGGTAAAATACACTCATCAATGTGGGGCCCCTCATATAGTGGATTGTTGGGATTTTTGGCCTGCGGAATCACACAGATCTAGATCTAGGATGGTAATCCAATGGCACCAAGCACACACAAGAAAAGAGAACACACAGATTTAACGTGGAAACCCTTGCGGGGAAAAACCATGGCACAAAGCGATAGATCACCACTATGAAAGCATCAATTACAAAGAGAAAGGACTTACCCGATTCGAACAACCTCGAATCTCACCCTTGCTACGCCTACACTACACCCTTTGAAACCCTGGAACCCCTTAGGAACCCTTGGAAATACCTTTAGAAAGCCTAATCATCCCTAGAATAACCCTAGGAACCCCTATTTATAGTTTAGGAAACTTCCCTTCCGCATCCCAGTTGTGAAAGGACTCAAATCCGCAGTTTCATGCAAAATCGCGAAACAAACTGCGTAACCTATGACCGGTCCTGGCTTTCCTACGACCGGTCGTAGCCACCCTCGACCAGTCCTAACTCACCCTCGACCAGTCCTAGCTACAGTAAAAAACAGCAAAAGCTCGCTAGACTTCGAGTCGTGCTAGGGCTCGAACCTACGACCGGTCGAGCGCCTCCCACGACCAATCGTGGCTGTCCCACGACCAGTCGAGCGACCTCAAAAACTTATGATTAAAGACTTTTTCCTAACAATCTCCACCAAGTCTTCAATCTTCAACCGTGTAACTCCTTGACCTCTTCTCTTATCTCTGCTTCACATCATAGCTTAAGATCCTCCAGAAGATCCACCTGCATCCAACCGCTCATCGGCCCACTGGAAGCTCCACCAGCTCCCATATGTCGGTCTGGTACAACGAATCCATCACATCGCCCATAGTCACCTTCCACTTCTCAGCACCAGGCTCACCTAGAGCCATCAGAATAGAAGATGAATCCCCTGCAATATTGGAGTCGTCCATGTACCTTGCCGATATCCTGCAATCATGCCATGTGGTTCTTCTCACAGGTGGCTACTCCACCTGCTCTGTATCTCTGTCCGCACGTCTCAGCCTTCCTGCCCTGCCCGCTCATGTGGCCATGCCCATCATGCCACACACGTGCAGAGGTGGAATCCGCTACATCCACTGTAGCTCCACCTTTTGAAGTGCTCCCGATCAACCTGTAAACATGATCGAGTCGTTGCGCTTTCATGACTACCCGTGCCCCCTTGGATACCTTAAGAGCACCATCAATACCTGTGTACTTGCATCCCTTTGCCTCAAGCACACAAGAGAATCAGATTCTGTTTCAAATCAGGAACGTGCCTGACATCAGTCAAGGTACGCTCCACCCCATCAAACATCCTGATGCGTACCGTACCAATAGCCACAACATTACAGGCAATGTCATTGCCCATAAATACCTGTCCACCATCGTACTCTCTATAGCTGGTGAACCAACTCCGATGAGGAGTCATATGAAAAGATGCCCCTGTGTCTAGCATCCACTCGTCCTTACGATCATCGTATGATCGTCTGAGCGAAGACACAGACAAAACATCGCCATCACATCCACTCGATTCATCTGACGTGACAGTGTTAGCCTCCCTGCATGAAGCCTCAGAATCTTCTCTCTTAGATTTAGGATTTTCACAATCCCTTTTCACATGTCCTTCCTTCCCACAATTCTAGCACTTTACCTTTCCTTTGCCCTTGCCCCTGGATTTGGATCTAGAACCAGAAGAACATGTACCTCGTTCAGAATTCCTACCCACTGTAAACAGTGCATCAGAAGACGTCCCCATGTCGTTGTTTAGCTGTCTCATAGCCTTCCCTGAAGGGCCGAGATAACTGTGTCGACACTCAGGGTTTTATTCATGCTGCACATAGTGTCCTGAATGCCTCATAGGACGCCGGGAGAGAATTCAGTAACATACATGCTTGTTCGTCATCTTTCATCACTTCCTCCATATCCAGCAATTTGCAAACCAATTTATTAAAGTTGCTGATGTGAGCCTCCAGATCTCCACCCCTGCCATCTTGAAGTTATACCACTGCCGCTTCAAGTGTAGACGATTTTCCGAGGATTTCTTCGCATAGACATCCTCCAACTTCGCCCATAAATTAGCCACAGTTTTCTCCCTCATGACGTTGTAGAGAACCTCATCCGTGAGACATAAACGGATCGATGATAATGCTTTCTTATCAAGAGTATTTCCAATCACCATCAGTCATAGTGGACTTCCGCTCCTCAAGAGCACCATCTTCGCCTTGCTTGATTAAGGAACTCATCATCTTGATCTTCCATAACTCAAAATTATTTTCCCTGAGTACTTCTCAATCTCATACCTGGCGCTCGCCATTATTACTAATCCCTCAGATTCAGATCTGTGTCCCAACCGATTGCTCTGATACCACTTGTTGGGATTTTTGGCCGCGGAATCACAAAGATCTAGATCTAGATGGTAATCCAATGGCACCAAGCACACACAAGAAAAGAGAACACACAGATTTACGTGGAAACCCTTGCGGGAAAAAACCCACGGCACAAAGCGACAGATCACCACTATGAAAGCATCAATTACAAAGAGAAAGACCTACCCGATTCGAACAATCTCGAATCTCACCCTTGCTACACCCCTTTAGAAACCCTGGAACCCTTTTAAGAAACCTTAGCATTCATCACAACTTCCTAGAAAAACCCTAGGAATACCTATTTATATTTAGGAAACTTCCCTTCCGCATCCCAGTTGCGAAAGGACTCAAATCCGCAGTTTCGCGCAAAATCGCGGAACAAACTGCGTAACCTTCGACTAGTCGTAGCTCTCCTACGACTGGTCGTAGCCCACCTTCGACCAGTCGTAGCTGTCCTACGACCAGTCCTGGCTACAGTAAAAAACAGCAAAAAACTTGCTGGACTTTGAGTCGTATAAGGGCTCGAACCTACGACCGGTCGAGCGTCTCCTACGACCAGTCGAAGCTTCCCACGACCGGTCGAACGACCTCAAAACCTTAGATTTAAGACTTTTCTCAACACTATGGATTCACAAGGAACATGAAAAAGGACAGTCTTCTGTGATAGGAAGGAGAAATGCCTCACCAAATGAAGGGGCAAGTTCAGTATCCCTTTAATTGAGGTATTGTACATTCTTAAAACTTGTGACATCTTTTGAGATATACTTCCTCTTCGTTTCAAGTGAATAACACTTAGACACCTTTTCTCTTGATGCATACCCAAAGAAAATACATTTAGAAGATTGATATCCTAACTTATCACTGTCAGGTCCCAATGCATGAACAAAGCACAAACACCCAAACACTTTAGGGGGAATTTTGAACAAAGGAGAATTGAGCTTTAAGATATGAAGGGGGTTAACTATTGCCAAGTGAAGGTGAAGGCAACCTATTGATTGCATAAGTGGCAGTTAGAATTGCCTCATCCTAGGAGGCCTTTGGAACCTTCATCTCTATTAACATGTATCAAGTGAATGTCTGATTCCTGTATCTAGTGACTCCATTATATCGAGGTGCGTGAGGACAAGAAGTTTGGAATTTTATGTCATGATCATAGAGTTAACTATAGATCTCATGACCAGTGTTCGAAATATCTCCGATATTATCTTTATCTCCAGCTCAACGATACTGATAACACAGGTAGCGATACTGATAACACTGGTAGTATTGAAAATTTCAGGTATTAGCAATGTATCGCTAAGTATCGTCAACGTGTCAATATCACAAATGTAATCGCCAATATTTTCAACTATGTAAGTTCTAGGTGTCGCTTGTATTGCCAATGCATCAATATCACCAATGTATTCCCAATATTTTCGGCTATGTAAATTCTAGGTAATGATTGTATCATAAGCGTATCTACGATATTTCAATAATATCGCCAACGTATTAATATCATCAAAATTTTGTTTATTAGAAAAAAATTATTTCAAATTTTTTTCCATGGGCACATTGTTGTATGTAGTGTTCAATTTGTCATTGATAATATTGATAATATCTTGATATTATCGATATCGCAACATGCGATATTAAGACCACAATATTCTTTCGTTTCCTTTCCAATTGTTGATGATTTTTTGATGAAATATCACGTGTTATTGATATTTTGCAATATCGATGGATGTTTGGATGGTTAAATAAGCCGGATGGAATGGTTGGACTAATTTCTTACAACAACACATGCTTTTAAGGCCCCATTAAATGGAAACTTATTATATATGCATTCTTTTTGCATTTTTTTATTTTTTATTTTTTTTAATTTCTAAACATGCAAATTTGTACATTTTAACATCTCATGAAGTTTCGCTGAAAAACCACTGTTTTTCTCATGTTTCCCCTCATTTCCGGTTATCAACGATATTATCGGTGATATCGATGTTGTTTCCGTATCTCTGGCCAGTGAAACTTGTAGCGATACCAATACTTTGAACATTGCTCATGACATGTATTCCTTAGAATTATCAACTTGGGAAACCTCAATTTGAGTCTCAAATTGTCTGAATCATTTTGGCAAACAGTTTTACAATTGATTGTACCTCACTTCTATTCTACAAAAGATATATCAAAGTAAAACGGGAATAATCATGAATGAAATGAAATGAAATATTTACAACCAAAGGCAAGTACTTGGAGTAGGAAGTAACACTATTATCACTAGAAGAATAAATGGTTAGGCAGTGTTTAAAAAATTAATAATTATCACATTGAAGGTGAACATTGTCGCTAAATTATTTGGAAACAAAACTCCAAGTGACTTGACCGGCATATGATCCATGTGTGTATTCCAAAGTTGAACACGTTCATTATTATGTAAACCTGACTCTGAAAAAGTAGGTACACCACTCAAGCACGTCCACCGTGAATCCTTCTCTTAGTCCGTGGATCTTGAACAATACAATGGGAAGGGAAAAACGTAATGCGACAGTTTAGTTGCTCGGTTAAAGCACTCACAAAAAGAAAATTAGTAGGAAAAGATGGAACATGGTTCATGAAGAACAAAAAGTAACTCTAAAGAAGAATTGAGCCAATAAGATCCCTTCCCAGCAACTCTGAAATAGGATCCATCACCCGATTTAATATAATGGGGAAAGTAGGAATATGAAAGAAAATTACATTCTTGTCCAGTCATGTGATCAATGGTGCCGGTATCAAAGATCCATGATCAAAAGGATAAGATGCGTGGACCTAGACACATGAATAACAGATACACTAGATGGGTAGCAACGTCCCCTCATTCATGGGTATGTTAGCAACATCCCCAAATCTTTTAAATGACATGTGGGATGGCCGATCATGGATTCGAACTGTTCATTCATTCATACAACTAGGATCAAGCTATATTGCAAAAATCATACCAATCGGATGATCCTAAACATCCGATCAATAGCATGAAAAATGGACTGTCAACATTGAGCCGAGAATCAAAATAGGTCCAATCATCATTTTGGAAACATCACTTTGATTTGATGACTCTAACAATGTGATATATGGCTCGTAAACAATAGATGGTTGTAAAAGGAAAGAAAAAGAAAATGGCCCCATTCAAAGGGTTAAGATCATCTGATTAGCGTGATTCTTTTGCCATAGTCTGCTCACAATCCTGATTATGATTGTACATCCCACATGTCATTTAAAATCTTTGGGGACATAGGGACATTAGCAACTCGGTAGAGAATGGTCTTGCCTCAAAATGGGGCAGGGAAACCTTGATGTCATAAAAATAATAATTTCATGGAAGCATTTCGTCTTGAAGATGGTATTTCAGTATGCTCCTATTGACTAGGTTTGATTAGTGACCTTGGACAGAGGAAGGGCTCTTAGACCCTTAATCACTTCCTCCTTTTTGAATGTTTTGGACATCACTTAACCATCCTCTTCGTGCATGTGCGCATTATGAGTTGTTTCGAGGAGGTTTGCTTGCCCGACACACAACTTTATGCACAACATACATGCCAACTCGCGATTGTGTGGGACATCTGAATGGTGCATAGGGTGGCCCCTACCATGAATATGACAATATGCAAAAATCACGCTGGTCCGCTGATTAGGTGGGCCATACATGACTGTGGACCATTGGTATGTTTCCTTAAAACTGTCTATTCTTTTCTTATAGGGTGGCCGACATGCTGATTTTGGTGTATGATCATCTTCACAATCACTCGTTTCAAAAAAAAAAAAAAACACCTCCACACACTGGGGACAACTGATTTGAGTACTTATGTTTCCATACACTTGCTAGGTTGGTAGGTGTCCTGTGTTGATGTCGACCGGGTCGCGGACAGTTTCATGGCCAAGATGGATCAGAAAAGGCCCGGTCGACGACAGAAGTGATCCGGACCATCGGACCTTAGATCGGACGTATCTCGCAATTCGGAATGAGTTACCTGACGTAAAATATATGATTTTGGGGTAGAACGAGCTACTTTAGCCAACCAACCCTGCTATGCCGGGTTACGATGCTTGGAATTGCGAGAAACCCTTGGATCGACAGTAGTTTCCCTGTTTTAATTTTGTTTTTACTATAGATAGTAAGTTTTAGTTTGATTATAACTCTTCATCCGTCGGGCTTTAGGAGTTGCGCTCAACGTGAAAAGAGCTTAGAATAATTAGGGGAACGGTTTGGTGAAGCCAAATAGGACACTTACTATTTTTGGCCGAAAACCTTGCGCACTGGTAGACATCACGACCATCTATAAATAGTAAGTTTAGTACTATTTATAGTAAGTCGCGAATTCTCGGAGTTTTAGTTGTAGTTTGATTCTGATTTCTTTCCCATTGCTTGGTACCCCTATTTAAAGGGTTGTGAACTCGTTTTTATTCATCAATTAATCAATTTTGAATTTATTAGAATTTATTTCTATTTTCTGCTTTCTTTCCTCGTGGATTCGAGAAATCTCTGTGAGGAGTTCAGAGAAGCTTCGTGGATTCGGAGTATTTATCCTCATCACGTTTATCCCTGCGTCAATTGGTATCAAAGTAAGGATTCCCCTCGGGCTGATGACAAATAATGAAGGTATGAATCAAAATCCTGTGGACGGTGATCCAGGAATTCGTTATCTTTTAAAAATAATGGAAGCTTTCCACCAGGAGAGTCAGTTGACCATGCAAGGGCTGCAGGCAACCCTCGATCGTCTTACGGATGCACTACTTCCGCCCCGAGCCCTAGGCGGTGCTCCACCACCTATGGTTGCTCCACCACCCATGATGGCTCCACCACCCGTGGTTGCTGTACGACGCAACCCCGATTTCCGTAGGGCACTACCAGTGGCAAACCGTAGGGCTACACCAGATGATTCAAGTTCTAGCGACGAGGACCTTAATGAGGGTTTTGCCCGACGACCAATCTATGGAGGCAATCATCTAGATCGTGCTGAAAGAGACTATCGAGGTAAGGCTGAACTTCCTAGTTTTAATGGTTTATTACGTATAGAAGATTTCCTCAATTGGCTAGCTGAAGTAGAGAGATATTTTGATTATATGGACGTGTCAGATCATAAAAAGATAAAATTGGTAGCGTTTAAGTTAAAATCTGGTGCTTCTGCATGGTGGGAACAATTACAACTCTCATGAGCCCGCCAAAACAAGGCACCCATCTCATCATGGCCACGGATGATACGTCTTATTCGATCACGATTTCTCCCCAGTGAATATGAGCAGATATTATTCCAGCAATACCAAAATTGTCGACAAGGAAATCGAACCATCACAGATTACACTGAAGAATTCCAGTGGTTGGCTACGAGAAACGATCTGTCAGAATCTGAGTCACAGAAGGTGGCGCGATTTATAGGTGGGTTGCTACCGATAATTCAGGACCGAGTTCAGATGTACCCAGTCGGGACCGTGGATGAAGCAGTTCAATTGGCGGGTAGGGTAGAAATACAACTTGCAAGAGTTCCTGCTCGTCTCTATCCTTCAACTCGACCCCCCATGACGGGTCCCACGCAGGATCCAGTGCTGGCACGAGGAAAAGATCCGGTAGGAGAATGTCCTCAACATCCTACAACTGCGAACCGTGATACGGGGAGCAGTTCATCTAGACCTCAACGTATAACACCCACAACAGCGGGCCCGAGTAGGATTTCAAATCCTTATGCTCGACCAAGGTCGAACAATTATTACCGCTGTGGCCAGCCAGACCACTTATCAAACACCTGTCCTCAACGTCCCGCAGCACACTTGACTATAAACGAAGGGGGTACTGAAGATGAGGCCGCAGAAGAAGACCATGGCTATGATGAACATGAACAAACCACTGAAGAAATAGCAGGTGGCGATGAAATGACAAGCGAGGATAGTGGTGAATGTCTAGTTGTGAGGCGATTACTGTATACCCCACGAAAGTAATTGCATCCACAACGACACAATATATTTCGTACTCGGTGCACTGTCAACGGAAAGGTCTGTGATGTGATCATAGATAGTGGTATTAGCGAGAACATCGTCTCAATAGTGATGGTGGACAAATTGCGGCTACCAACGACGAAACATCCTTCCCCGTACTCAATCGGTTGGGTAATAAAGGTGAATGAAACCAAGGTAACTGAACAATGCACTATCTCATTTTCAATTGGTAAAAATTATAAGGATCAGATACTTTGTGATGTGGTTGACATGAAAGCTTGCCACATGCTACTCGGTCGACCCCGACAGTCGGACCGTGATGCGACCCATCGGGGACGAGACAATGTCTACGTATTCGACAAGGATAGCTGAAAAATAATCCTTACCCCTATGGCACCAGAGAATCACCTTGAAGCCTCTAAAGTGGAGGGGAGTTCCCTCTTGACCATTCGGGATTTCATGGAGGAATCTAAGGAAACTGGCGAGGTGTACGTCGTAGTGGTGAAGGGCGAGGAAGAGGAACTCTCAAACATCCCTCCAAGTTTAAAACTATTGCTAAACGAATTCAAAGAAGTCTGGCCTGAGGATTTACCTGATGGATTGCCCCCCATGAGGGACATCCAACATCACATAGACATCGTCCCTGGGGCTAGCCTGCCCAACCGCCTTCATTATCGGATGAGTCCGAAGGAGTGCGAGATACTTCAAGGGCAAGTGGAGGAATTGATCCGTAAGGGTCTCTTGAGAGCATGTGTGTCGACAGCCGAGCAATCAACAAAATTACCATCAAGTATCGGTTCCCAATACCACGGTTGGACGACATGCTCGATATGCTAGAAGGGGCCAAGGTGTTCTCAAAACTAGATCTAAGGAGCGGGTGCTATCAGATTCGTATCCGACCCGGTGATGAGTGAAAAACGGCATTCAAGACCAAGGAAGGGTTGTATGAGTGGCTGGTCATGCCCTTTGGCCTATCGAACACACCAAGTACTTTTATGCGTTTGATGAATCAAGTTCTAAAACCGTTCACTGGCCGATTTGTGGTAGTATATTTTGATGATATATTGATATATAGCCAGGATGAGGCGGAGCACAGGAAACATCTCAGGCAGGTGTTGCAGGTCCTACAAATTAACAAGTTATACTTTAACTTGAAGAAGTGTAGTTTTTTAACTGACAGTCTGTTGTTTCTAGGATTTGTTGTAACGTCCATAGGCATTCGTGTGGACGATGAAAAGGTGCGAGCTATTAGGGAATGACCGATCCCGACAAACATTCATGAGGTGAGAAATTTTCACGGGTTGGCGACTTTCTATCGTCGATTTGTGTGAGATTTTAGCACCATAGTCGCGCCTATAACAGATTGCATGAAAAAAGGACTGTTCCAGTGGACCAATAAAGCTGAGAAGGGCTTTCATGAGATCAAGCATCGTTTGTCTACAACACCGGTCTTGGTGCTCCCTAATTTCGACAAATTGTTTGAGGTTGAGTGTGACGCTTCATATGTCGGAATTAGAGGAGTGTTATCACAGGAAGGCAGGCCGGTAGCCTTCTACAGTAAGAAGCTCAGCGAAGCCCGAAAGAAGTGGTCGACTTATGAGCTCGAGTTGTACGCAGTTGTTCAGGTGCTGCGACATTGGCGGCATTATCTAATTTAAAGAGAATTTGTTCTGTACACTGACCATCAAGCATTAAAGTTTATTAATAGTCAGACTAACGTGAATCGTGTGCATGCTAGATGGGTTGCGTTTTTACAGGAATTCATGTTCGTTCTGAAGCACAAGTCAGGGCAGCAGAACAAGGTGGCTGATGCACTTAGCCGTCGTGCATCACTACTCGTTACGATGAGCAACAAGATGGTCGGCTTCAACTGTCTCAAGGAGCTGTATGTCGAGGATGAGGACTTCAAAGATTCTTGGGTGAAGTGCCAAGAAAGTCACCCCAGTGACCTTCATATACATGACTATTTGTTGATGGTCAAATATTGTATATCAGACCCTAGTTATTCCCTGGATTTACGAACGTTGTACTGGTTAACGGTCCAATTTAGTAGTAATTGTGATGCAGGGTATATTTACGAGCTTAGATGGAAATATGGTGTTAAAAGCGTGGATTTAAGGCTTGGGCATCACCAAGGCATTGGATGGGACCAAGATCAAGGATTTAAACGCCGGAGATCAGAGAAAATCCAGCCACTCACGATGAAGAGGCCCGAAAATGATCCAGAATGCAAGATCACAGGGTTCCCGCCATCCATTCGGCCCGAAATTTCATACATGGCCTGAGGACCATAAATTAACCGTACACGTCAGTTTTCAGCCATTGGATACCTGTGGAAGTGGCCCAATGGACAAATCAGCCCACAGATCGTCAATCTAGGGCTCACATGATCTCTGGGTATGTCTCATCTTCGGTCTCAACACCTCAAATTATATGGAGAACCAGATGGACGGAGGTGATTTTGTACATGTAGCATGTTGGACCCTACATGTGCATTGCATGTGCACAGTGTGCACATACACCAGCCGTGCACCCATACACTCAAAGTCGGTCAGCAGGCGCTGACCGACAAAAACTCAAAAATCTCCAACCGCAACAGCGTAACACTGTCCGGTGTTGGGTTTTGATTGTGGGCCCCACTTGTCGTCCGTTTGAAAAATCGGGACCGTCCAGCAGGCTTAAAATGTCCCCATAAACACTGTCTAGGTGGAATAATTTCCAACAGTAAAGATGATCAAAAACTAGCCGTCAAACGAAGGATGAACGGCAGAGAAGAAAACCGTGTAGGCCACACCCAAATCAAAGAAAAACGGTCATTTTTGACCGGTTTCCCGTTCTGATCTTAGTGAACGGACTGGATTTTGCATAGGACGCTGATCATGGGACCACCGACTTCAACAGCGTAAGGTTACGCGGCGCTGTTCCGCGTCCGTGAAAACCGGCCGACGTGGGCCGATTGTGTGCCCGTGATCATGGCTGGACCGTTGATCCAAACCGTTCATTTGATCGAGCAAGGGATTCTTACCCCTGCCATGCTGATAGAATTCGAAGAAGGGAAGATTCTTTCTCTCTAAAATAGTCCGAACGCAATCAGTCCATTCGGTTGCTGGCACAGAAATAGAAACCCATGAGGAGTCGGCTGCGAATGGGGGAACTCTCCACGTTCTGGGCCAACCTCCAGCAGCTATAAAAGAAAAAGAAGGGAAAATCAAATCGGATTCTGGCTTGGACGAGGAGGACGTGAAGCACAAGAGAGAAGATTAGAGTTTGTTTTTATTTTCTTATATTTATTTTATTTTATTTTGTTTTGTCCAAGGGATTTGAGTCCACCATGTTGCTGGGCTAAACCTCTTGGCTAGGGTCAAGAGGTGAAGCTTGTAGTGGGATGGGAGATTTAATTTTATGTTTTTAATTTGGTTTTAATCATGATTGAAGTTGATATTTATTTTATTAAAGGAATATTTTTAGTCTTTAATGGTCTGTTGTGACTGAAATTACAATGGGTCTGCAATGGCTTTGAGTATTTCCTTTTCCTTTTAATGTTTATGACGTCAGGAAGCCCTGTTGTTTACCATAGTCTCCTGGGCATGGTTGGATGACGGTACCCTTCCTAACCTTCATAACATATTGACTGGTTGGTAATTAGTTTAATTCTGTTGTTTGCTTTGTCTCCTGGGCATGGTTTGGTGATAGAATCCATTCTAAATTCATACACCTTTCATCTCTTGAAAATTATATCAATGTCAGTTCAGTTAATTTCCATGGTTTGTGAAGCAGGCATAAGATCTCCCTGATCTCTACAAGTGGATCCTCTGAATCCCTAGTTTCTTCCTCTGAATTCTCTTAAATTTTATATTATTATTTCACCATTATTCCTCAAAATTATTTGATTTAGATTTCGTCTTAGTCTAGTTCTACTTCTGGTTAGTTTCAGAATACGTACAGGTTTCAGTCCCTGTGGATTCGACCTCGGTCTTACCGAGATTATTACTACATCACAACCCTATACTTGGGGAGTGAACAAGTTTTTGGCGCCGTTGCCGGGGACTGACGGCTACGATTTTCTGAAATTAATTAGTCTTAGGATTAGTTTAAGATTAGGATTTCTTTTCTAACTTTAGTTTTTAGTTTTTTTTTTCTGATTTCTAGAAACTAACCTGTTTTCCTGTTTTGTAGGATCTTGACATACACTTTTAATTCGGTAATTTCTTTCTAAATTCTTTCTCTTTTTTCTGGATCTCATATTGCTGTAAGATTATTTTATTCTTAGGATTAGATTCAGAATTAGGGTTTTACTATGCAAGAGTTGGAACGTATATGTGCTGAGATAGCTAAGGAATCTTGGGAAAATTTTTTGATGTATGAAGATAATGATGATAAACAGCCTATGCCTCAAATATTTTCTGAAAATTACTTCAACCAATTGAAACATGATGCTCCACCGATTAAGAAGTCCTTACGTGATCATATGCAGGAGAACAATTACACCCCACGGATTAACAAGACAGTACGTGAATGTTGGGGTTATCATAACTATGAGAGTGAGAATTATTATCACTCATCTGAGAAAAAGAAAACAATGCGTGATTATATTATGAGTGATAATATGTATTACCTACCATCAGATTCTCCCACACATGATCCGTATGACTCTAATCAGTGGAACCATCAATGTCAGAAAGATGAACCAACAACATGTTATAGTGATAATTCTCTTGGATCCCCTACTTTTGAGAACCAACCAGAAGCGATCCAAGAGGATTCATGTTTTAATCTAGAACAATTCAACCAGCATGTTGCAAAAATGATGAAATCATTAGAAGTACTCAATTCGCGCCTTGAAAGGATAGAGGAAGCTCGCTCATCCCAACTACAATCCAATCCAGAAATACAATGCAAGGAAAGTGATCCTCACTCACTTTTGACGAAATCTGGAATTTGGAATGAGGAGTTGGATTCCATTAATGAGCATACGGTTCAACTCCCCGATGAGTCGATCTCACTGACTGTTCAAAACAATGATGGAGATATATGGGTGTCTTTCAAATATAGTGATGATGACACACTTTCCTTACATGATACACATGATCTCAATGATGAGGTTGAGGTTAGTTTATTCAAACCTCAACCGAATTTAGAATGTAAGGAAAGCGATCCCATCTCAAGTGTGTACTGCACTGAATTGGAAGCTGAGAAGTATTGGGATGAGATTCATGAGAGCACAATCCAAATTCCCCTGGAATCAATCTCAAGTATGGTCCAGGTCAATGCTCAAGAAGCACACGAAGTGATCGGTCATACTGAGCTACTCCACTCACCTAACATGTCTGATTTAAAAGTGGAAGATGAGCTCATTAGAACCGACCCTTCCAACTTCTGTGAGACATGTTTGGACCACTCTCGTGAATTGAATGATAATGTGATTCGGGAGAAGGACGAGCTGCTCGCTAAGACTCTGGAATTTGAAACCACTCGATTGAGACCACCATCTGAGTTGTACACGTCTGACAGTTCAACGCCTCGATTGAGTAGTTTCAATGAACAAAGTGATCCCATCGATGCTTCCCCTATTGATCTTCAATATGTCTGTGCAGGACTGGAGCAAGAGAGCATATCTTCATATACTTTTAAGGGCGAGGGAGTCCTTGAGCATCTCATTTCAGACTTCAATGAGGAAAATAAGTCACTCTCAGCTGAAATTTTCGACTATTTTGATAATTGCTGGGCACACTTTGCAAAGTCAAACGATCCCATGTCAAAAGACAAAGTGGATGTCTCGCAAGACAACATCTCGGTAGTTATCACTGACCGAGAGAACCCTTATTTTGAAGCCCCTTCTTCCCTTGATCCTAAACATCTACCATTAAAGGAGGAGGAGCTAAAAATTGAACCGAAGTCTGATACTTCGAAATATGTTGAGGCTGCATCACTTTTTGCGAAGTTTTCTAAACTTTATCTATTTGTAATCTCTGATTCACCATGGGATACTAACGTTGAAACTTCTTCTGTCACAGGTGAATCGTACATACTCTGGTTACCTCAAGCAATGCAATGAAAAATTTCTTATGAGGTACATAAGTCTCTCTGGAAAGTCATGCTCCAGGGCGCCCAAGCCTTTTGCAAAAAGGGCTTTTGGATGATCTTGTTGAGAAACTTACTGAGAAACTTATCAAGATACTGGCCAGAAGATGAACCTTGCAGCATGAGTAGTTAGTTCAATGTTTGTGGGTAACATTGCTGTAAACCCTCACGAGACTACAACTCGTCCACTAGGGGCAACCTAGGGGTTTAAAGGCTTGTTGCATATGCTAAATGCAATCGAGAGCACCTGCGGAAGTGGTATAGGTAGGAGTTTATTTTTTATTTTTACTTGTGTTGGTTTCTCCTTGCGCTGACTTACTCTCTTCTGATATTTTTTGGAAAAGTTTCTCGATTCGTTATCCAAGTACTATCTTCCCATCACTTCTCTTTTACTTTCTTTGTCCCATATGCATGACATCCTTATCTCTTTTACATTGAGGACAATGTAGATTTTAGGTTGGGGGTGGGAGATTAGGTAACCTAATCAGTGTTTTTCTTAGCCTTGAGCAAAAATTGTGAAAATTTTTAAATTTTTTCTGGACTTTCTAATGAATTCGATGTGATTTGATGACCATTTTGATTTAGAATTACAGGATATGGAATGTTGGTGATTTACTACTCTTTGATTCAGTTGCTCGTTAGATTTCACAGTTAAGTTTGAATTATTAATCCATGATTAGAAATTGTAAACATTGATTGAGTCATGATCTCACATGTCACATCTCACTTTCACATTAAGGTTTCAATTTGGTATTGAAGGGTTGACTTGGTAATCACTAAGCATGGAAGGAACCGGCCTGAAAAATTGCCCGTCATGATCAATTGAAGAATTGAAAAGGTGGGGCAAATAATTTTCACCATAGGTTTGCTCCCTATAGGTGTAGATCTAATCCCCATGGAGGACATGTGAAAATGTGGGTATACAGTCTCCACCATAGGTTTGCTCCCTATAGGTGAGGACTTGATTCCCTTCTCTGTTAAAAAAAAAAAAAAAAAAAAAAAAAAAAAAAAAAAAAAAAAAAAAAAAGAAATCAAAGGCTAAAAGAAAAAAAAAAGAATGATCTATGAGGGACCTTTTAGTTTAGGTTTTGGGTGTCATGAATGCTCTTGCTGGTAATCAATGATATCCGAAAATAACAAATTGAATCTTAATGTTGACAAGCCGAGAATTCACTATACACCCATGGAACTCATTGTTTAGAATTTTTTTTAATTGATGGATGAATACTTTGAACTTGATTATGAAGACTACCGAGTGCTTGAGTCTAGGAGAGAATAATGCCCAACATTCATGAATCTTGGATTTCTCATATTTGAATCGTTTTTCAAGATTTCACTCTAGTTCATAGGAATTATCATGTGGTTCTCAACTTATCTTTTGCATACTTTGCTCGGGACTAGCAAAATGCTGGTTGGGGGTTGTGTTGATGGTCAAATATTGTATATCAGACCCTAGTTATTCCCTGGATTTACGAACGCTGTACTGGTTAACGGTCCAATTTAGTAGTAATTGTGATGCAGGGTATATTTACGAGCTTAGATGGAAATATGGTGTTAAAAGCGTGGATTTAAGGCTTGGGCATCACCAAGGCATTGGATGGGACCAAGATCAAGGATTTAAACGCCGGAGATCAGAGAAAATCCAGCCACTCACGATGGAGAGGCCCGAAAATGATCTAGAATGCAAGATCACAGGGTTCCCGCCATCCATTCGGCCCGAAATTTCATACATGGCCTGAGGACCATAAATTAACCGTACACGTCAGTTTTCAGCCATTGGATACCTGTGGAAGTGGCCCAATGGACAAATCAGCCCACAGATCGTCAATCTAGGGCTCACATGATCTCTGGGTATGTCTCATCTTCGGTCTCAACACCTCAAATTATATGGAGAACCAGATGGACGGAGGTGATTTTGTACATGTAGCATGTTGGACCCTACATGTGCATTGCATGTGCACAGTGTGCACATACACCAGCCGTGCACCCATACACTCAAAGTCGGTCAGCAGGCGCTGACCGACAAAAACTCAAAAATCTCCAACCGCAACAGCGTAACACTGTCCGGTGTTGGGTTTTGATTGTGGGCCCCACTTGTCGTCCGTTTGAAAAATCGGGACCGTCCAGCAGGCTTAAAATGTCCCCATAAACACTGTCTAGGTGGAATAATTTCCAACAGTAAAGATGATCAAAAACTAGCCGTCAAACGAAGGATGAACGGCAGAGAAGAAAACCATGTAGGCCACACCCAAATCAAAGAAAAACGGTCATGTTTGACCGGTTTCCCGTTCTGATCTTAGTGAACGGACTGGATTTTGCATAGGACGCTGATCATGGGACCACCGACTTCAACAGCGTAAGGTTACGCGGCGCTGTTCCGCGTCCGTGAAAACCGGCCGACGTGGGCCGATTGTGTGCCCGTGATCATGGCTGGACCGTTGATCCAAACCGTTCATTTGATCGAGCAAGGGATTCTTACCCCTGCCATGCTGATAGAATTCGAAGAAGGGAAGATTCTTTCTCTCTAAAATAGTCCGAACGCAATCAGTCCATGCGGTTGCTGGCACAGAAATAGAAACCCATGAGGAGTCGGCTGCGAATGGGGGAACTCTCCACGTTCTGGGCCAACCTCCAGCAGCTATAAAAGAAAAAGAAGGGAAAATCAAATCGGATTCTGGCTTGGACGAGGAGGACGTGAAGCACAAGAGAGAAGATTAGAGTTTGTTTTTATTTTCTTATATTTATTTTATTTTATTTTGTTTTGTCCAAGGGATTTGAGTCCACCATGTTGCTGGGCTAAACCTCTTGGCTAGGGTCAAGAGGTGAAGCTTGTAGTGGGATGGGAGATTTAATTTTATGTTTTTAATTTGGTTTTAATCATGATTGAAGTTGATATTTATTTTATTAAAGGAATATTTTTAGTCTTTAATGGTCTGTTGTGACTGAAATTACAATGGGTCTGCAATGGCTTTGAGTATTTCATTTTCCTTTTAATGTTTATGACGTCAGGAAGCCCTGTTGTTTACCATCGTCTCCTGGGCATGGTTGGATGACGGTACCCTTCCTAACCTTCATAAACATATTGACTGGTTGGTAATTAGTTTAATTCTGTTGTTTGCTTTGTCTCCTGGGCATGGTTTGGTGATAGAATCCATTCTAAATTCATACACCTTTCATCTCTTGAAAATTATATCAATGTCAGTTCAGTTAATTTCCATGGTTTGTGAAGCAGGCATAAGATCTCCCTGATCTCTACAAGTGGATCATCTGAATCCCTAGTTTCTTCCTCTGAATTCTCTTAAATTTTATATTATTATTTCACCATTATTCCTCAAAATTATTTGATTTAGATTTCGTCTTAGTCTAGTTCTACTTCTGGTTAGTTTCAGAATACGTACAGGTTTCAGTCCCTGTGGATTCGACCTCGGTCTTACCGAGATTATTACTACATCACAACCCTATACTTGGGGAGTGAACACTATTTTCTCTTCAAAGGAAATCAATTGTGCATGCCCCAAAGTTCTTTGAGGGAGCAGATTATTCAGGAGCTACATGGAGGTAGCCTCGGTGGACACCTTGGGCGAGACAAGACGCGAGCTCTTGTGGAAGAGCGGTATTACTGGCCGCAATTAGTACGTGATGTGGGAAAAGCCATACAACGTTGTCATGTTTGTCAGACCTCCAAGGGGCAATCTCAGAATACGGGCCTCTACACCCCGTTACCTGTGCCTGACGGTCCTTGGGAGGATTTATCAATGGACTTCGTGCTTGGTCTCCCACGAACACAACGTGGCATGGATTCGGTGTTCGTGGTGGTAGATCGTTTCTCCAAGATGGCGCACTTTATCCCATGCAAGAAGACCCTCGATGCAACACACGTGGCGAATCTATTCTTCAGGGAGGTCATACGGCTACACGGGGTCCCCAAAACCATTACTTCTGATCGTGACATGAAGTTCATTAGCCACTTTTGGCGGACTTTGTGGGCTCGATTCGATACACGACTTCAATTCAGCAGTGCTTACCACCCACAGACTGATGGGCAAACCGAAGTTGTGAATTGCACGTTGGGAAACCTCCTTTGTTGTATTTCAGGAGAAAAACCGAAGCAGTGAGATTTGGCCTTATCTTAAGCAGAGTTCACATTCAACAACATGGTAAACCGTTCGACAGGGAAATCTCCGTTCCAAATTATCTATGGACGAGTGCCTCGCCACACGCTTGACCTGGTCCCTCTGCTCATGCACTCAGGCACGAGCATTGCAGTAGAACATATGACAGACAAGATCATGGGCATCCATGCGAAATTGCAGACCAAGCTAAATGCCTTAAATGAGAAGTACAAGGAACAAGCGGACAAGCACCGGCGACAAAAAGTGTTCGAGGTGGGCGAACACGTTATGGTCCATCTGCGCAAAGAGAGATTTTCGACCGGGACGTACAACAAGTTGAAAAATAAGAAGATTGGACCCGTCCCAATCATTCGAAAGATCAATGACAACGCTTATGTTGTTGATCTTCCAGATGACATGGCGATCTCACGGACTTTCAACGTCGCGGACCTGACCGAGTATCATGAATCAGCGTAGGATGAGAACTCGAGGACGAGTTCTTTTGAAGTAGAGGGGACTGATGTAGAGCGGGTCGTGGACAGTTTCATGGCCAAGATGGATCAGAAAAGGCCCGGTCGACGACAGAAGTGATCTGGACCGTCGGACCTTAGATCGGACGTATCTCGCAATCCGGAATGAGTTACCTGACGTAAAATATATGATTTTGGGGTAGAACAAGCTACTCTAGCCAACCAACCCTGCTACGCCAAGTTGCGACGCTCGGAATTGCGAGAAACCCTTGGATCGACAGTCGTTTCCCTGTTTTAATTTCGTTTTCACTATAAATAGTAAGTTTTAGTTTGATTATAACTCTTCATCCGTCGGGATTTAGGAGTTGCACCCAACGTGAAAAGAGCTTAGAATAATTAGGGGAACGGTTTGGTGAAGCCAAATAGGACACTTACTATTTTTGGCCGAAAACCTTGCGCACTAGTAGACATCACGACCGTCTATAAATAGTAAGTTAACTATTTATAGTAAGTCGAGAATTCTAGGAGTTTTAGTTGTAGTTTGATTCTGATTTCTTTCCCATTGCTTGGTACCCCTATTTAAAGGGTTGTGAACTCATTTTTATTCATCAATTAATCAATTTCGAATTTATTAGAATTTATTTCTATTTTCTGCTTTCTTTCCTCGTGGATTCGAGAAGTCTCTGTGAGGAGTCCAGAGAAGCTTCGTGGATTCGGAGTATTTATCCTCATCACGTTCAATCCCCTGTCAGTTTATCAAAAATAAAATAAAATTGGCAAGAAAACTCTTGTAAGGATCCATGCGGTCTGTTCCTGGTGTGGCCCACCTGGGTTTTGGATTTGTTTGATTTTGGCAGCCAAGGAGAACCCAGGGGGCACACATGATAGGCAGATTGATTGTCAATACAAAATCATAGTGGCCCCACAAAATGATTTGTAGGTCAAGGTTATCGTGCAAAGGTTTTTAGTGGATATGGCCTCATTTTATATAGATGAAAGTAATGAAGGAAATAACACAAATAAAGATCCATACCATGAAGATGAGATGTGAAAAATGCTTTTAATTAGTTTAGATTTTCAAGAGTAAGTTCTTCATCTTCCTAGCTTCCAAGAACATTCAGGTGTCGTTTGGACTGGAGGAATTCAAAAAGTGTTCTAATAACACTACCCTCTTGATTCTGGGGTTTGGAAGATATTTCTGTCCACTGTATAATTACAAAAGAACCCGACCCAATACAAAGCTTTACACGCTTACAATGTTTGTCTAAGTGAATTTTAGTGCATGAGAGTGATTTAAATGTCCAAGTGTGTTTAAGTTTGGTAAAGTGCAATATGCTTGGATGCACTTGGAACACACTCATATCCACATAAACATGCATAGACACACTTAGATGCACATTGGACGCATACAAAACTTTGTATTAGATCCGAGCTCATTAGAAAAGCGTGTGTTAATGACATCTTTCAGTGCAGCTAATGTTGTGTATTGATACCATGCAACAACATCGACTACAACATGCATGCGTGAATACATATTTGGGTAAGAATTGTAGGCTATGCTCAAGGTAGTAACAAACACTCGGCAAAAACCTCAAAGGCAGATGGAAATAACACTTCGCAAAAGGCAAGCCCCTGCTTCAGGTTAGCTGCACCAACCTTGAATAGGCGTGGGAAGTCACTGAAACCCTGACTGATTTCTCTCATTGAGACCCAATAACACCATAAATGGATCAGAACATCCAGTCTGGGCTATTGAGCCTAGTCCGACCATATACAGGCTTGGGCTTGGTTCCAAACACAGGGATGGGCTTAGACTTGAAAGATCAATTGTCTACTAATCAGCTCAGGTCTGGCCTTGGTTGATTGAGGCCCATCAGCCCCTTTAGGGTGTATTGTCAATTTGGGCCAGGCTCAGTCCTTGGCACAGGCCCTTGCATGAACATTTTGATATTGAGAATAATAAAAATAATAAACATGAGTGAAAATGAAAATCATCATGCACTTACCGTTTAAGTTGTAAATGATTTACGGGTGTAAATCATTTACAGCCTGTTCTGTTTGGCTTTGAGCTGTAAATGATTTACACCTGTAATACAACTTAAACTGTTTACTGGCATCCAAACAACCCCTAAATTCAATTTGAAACATTGATTCTACTGAGACTTCATTTGGCTGCACAACTGATAAAAACTCATCCAATCAAGAAAGGAGGATTTGAACTAATTGGCTGAGTTCAGTTTGCTGCTAATTCAATGTGGCGCACTAATTCTCTAATGATGCATTTGGAACTTCCGATATGCAAATAAGTGGATAGCCTGTAAATTGTTCGAGTCGTGCAAATGGAGAACCAATCTTTCCATTTATTACCATTAGGCTGTAAATGAAATCCGAACTTTTTGCCTGTAAACAAGATGGGGGTAAATGCTGTAAATCATTTACAGCCTATAAATTACAGGAAAAAAAAAAAGGGCCATCCAAACAGTGTAAATGCTTTACCTGCAAATCATTTGCAACTTAGCCCATTTACAGGCATTCAAACGACCTAAAAATGGTGCATCCAAACACATCCTTACAGTGAACTGAACTTGGAAAATTAGTTAATGTCTTTTATTGATTGTATGAGTGTTTTCAATTCAAATCACTTGCATATCTAAACACAACCACAGAGAATCAGTGCACTGAATTGAATTGACACTGAACCGAACTCAGCAAATTGGAATTGTTTGACATCAGCAAATTTCAAAGTGTGTATGAAGAAAAGGTTAACAGAGAGATCTACAACCAAACAGTAAATGGAATGGCTGATCAATTCCTTCACATAAGTATAGCAAATAAAATCTATTTAATTTCTAGTAACAAGCATAACAGTTAGACTACAAATATGTTTTTCATGCATTTTAAAATAAATACAAGCTCTCTTTCTACCTCTACTCAAACATTCATTTATACATTGACTTTCTAATTCAATACAAGGATAGAGCTAAAAACAGCTAGTAGAGTACTGTTGCTTCCCAAAACCTATTCTTGAAGCCTAGAAGCTGATGAAATCGTAAGCAATGAAAAATAGAAATAAAAATCCATGCTCAACCCAAAGAATCCCTTTTGAAGACGGGATTTCCCACCCATGACATAGAATTTGAGAGGCCTATTGGCTCATTTTCAATTTGGAGCCTGCCCTTATGCTTAAGGGTCTATTGCTTGACTGGGCATGCATGGCTTGAGGGTGGGTCATATGGTATGCCAATCTTATAAGCCCAGCGGTTGACAGGCAACTGTATAAATATCACATCAATCAGACAATCCTATTGTCAGAGTAACAGCCTTCAACATTCAGCAAACGGGCGATGAAAAAAATCAGCCAATAGTCCACATTCAAGAGAAAATCAGAAAGCTAGGATTCTCCTATCTGTGTGCTTCTTGAACAAACACCCGTAAATGGTAGGTGTGCGCAGATGTGTAGTCTTGATAATTTGACCATGTAGCTTTTAAGTCAAGTAGCTCAGATTCTACCATCAGTTTTTCTTCTATACAATCATCCACAACGGAAGGGGTAAGCAGTTGGGTGGTGATCTTGATCATCTGACCATGCAGTCAAGTCGGCCCCATTCATGAATGGGCTGAGCCACAGACCCTCAATTGCAGAGAAGACGACCTTTACTTTGATTAGTACCCCCCTTTCCCTCAAAGGCTTGAACATGGAAGGGATGAGAGGCACCGCTTCTCTAATCCAAGCTATTGTATTGGACAGAAATTTGACTGAATCCATTCATAGAATGGTATTTGTTGGAGGGGGCAAAATTTTAGCCAGGTTTTCAATAATTTGAAATTTCCTCCAAGTACGTGACATCTCTGAAACAGAACAGTAACTTGGATTAAAATTTTACTCTATAACCTTGTATGGACTAATTATTATCCATATACATTAAGGAAACAATGCATGTACCATTGAGCCATTGGAAAGTTGAGATCTTCACTTAAGCACCAGTATGTTGCCATGGTTAGGCAACTGCAGACAGTGATCTCCCTGTAGACATTGCTAAATGTTTTCAAAAGTATTTCTACTAATATTACTGTTTGAGGTACTATAAAATTCAAACGTATAAATCCTATAGCCTAGATAGGAAGAAATGATGCATGGCTTTGTATATATACTGTTCTCTATTTTAGATAGAGAGAGAATTTAAAAAATGGGCATGCAAAGGCTCGCAAATATATCATCAACATCATTATCTTAGTCATTCTCCCAGTAAGTGATGTTGAGTTTAAATGGTAGATTTCAAAGAACAGTCTACAGTTGGCCGCCCAGCAGGCATTGGCTACCCTTTTCTAAGCACTTTGGTTTTGAAAATATATGATATCATTTTCATATGAAAAACTGGAAACAGAAATTTTGGCATAAAAAGCTGGATTTTAGCATACAACTGATTGTAGGTGATCAGTCCTCTTGAAATTTAGCTGATGTTTACAGCGTACACATGCCCATAAGATAGAGTACAAGTATTAAACCATGCGTACGTCCAATAGTATTTTATCTCTTTAAATACAATGTATCAGTCTAAGTCCTTTTATAACTGATCCCAGCCATATAATCTCTCAGTTCCTTGGATGAAGGCCTTAGTTACAGAGATAATATGGCAAAAGCTACTGCCTACGGGGCTTATACTACATTAGAAATAGCATACACATCTTGAAAATAGAGAAGAAAGAATTACCTAGTATTTTTATTTGAATAAAAAAAAATCACTACATATTCTTCCACTGCTCGAACTTGGGCTGCATTATTGACACTTCCTGGTATGGTCCAACAGCTGCCAAAAATAATAATTCTAAATTAAAAAATGTAATATTTTGCCTAGTTCCAGTATTCTGTTCTCTTGCCAAGTTGATAAGTTGTTAAAAACATTTCATGCTCACAAAAATATTTAGGCCAAATGTGTCAGCTTCTATGCATGCAGTACAAACACAAACAGTGCAAGAGCTTTTAACTCCTAGGAAATCCAGCTATAAACAAAACACCACCTCAATCTACACTTCACATCACTGAGCATTCCTTGCAACTGTTGTAACCGATTTCCCAACTCCTGCATAGAAATTTTACATTCGCAGTTAAGAGGAGTGCTTCTTGTACATGCACTTCTGCAGAGGACAAACAGAAAGGCCCTCACATGTGTTAGCGTGGCATACGTGATACGTGTATCAGATCCATTCCATTCATCAGGTCTACCTCTTGGCGAAAGTGTCCTTGTGGAGAAACGGTAACTCCATTAATAAGGTGGATAGGTGGGCCACCCGTGTACCATTGGTTATCCATATTTTAAGTATCCATTTTCTCAAAACAAGTGTGGCTCACCTGATGAATGGACAATCCTGATCCTAGGTGAAGTCATTCATCATGAGGTCCATGTGATGAAGGGCTTGGGTCAGCAGCATATGTTTCATCTTTTTGTGAGACACTTGTATTGGGTGTCTGCAGATGTAACTTTACAGTTCATTGAAAAAATATTTTACATCAATCTTGTGATCCTGCATTATGAATGATTTCTGGAGAAATTGACAGTCAAGAGATACGGACAGACACAAAATTAGGTTAGGAATCATAAGAGAATATAAGAAGCAAGAGGACTATATCAAAACACAACAACACACAAGTACTCCCGATGGTAAACAAAGCACAATCTCAATCTTACTTTTATAATTTTGCCATTCCTGTTGCAAGTACATGAAAATATTTCAGTATGAATTTCATTGGACAAATAAATGATGAGTAATTATGTTGCTTATTGCAAACAAGATAAAACAAATCACCTTTTTGCTCTTCTCGGGCACTTATCACTGAATATCTTTCAAGGAAAGAAGACAAGCCTAGAAGAGAAAAGCATCCCATTAGAACAGATCTTACAAATCTTAAAGAATCCAGGATTTAGAGAGGGGCAAAAAATGTAAACAAACAAGATTATTGCAACAATAGACACAAAAGGTTAAACAGAATTGAATCAACATTGAACTGAACTCAGCAAATTTCATAGTATGAACAAAAAGTTAAACAGAGATATCCACAACCAAACAATAAATACAATGGCTGATCATTTCCTTAACATAAACATCACACATAAAACCTGTTTGATTACTTGTAATAAGCATAACAGTTAGACTGCATATCTGTTTTACATACATTGGCTTTCTAACTGAACGCATGGATAAAGCTACAAACAGCTAGTAAAGTGACCATTCCTTCCCAGAAGCTATTTATGAAGCCTAGCTAGCTGATGAACTCACAAGCGATGAGGAACATCTATGTTCAATTTGAAGAATCCCTTTTGAAGACAAAATTGCCCACCTTTAACAAACAAGAGACCTATTGACTCATTTTCAATTTGGAGCTTGCCCTTATGTCTAAGGGTCCATTGCTTGACTGGGCCTGCACAGCTCATGGGTGTATGTGTATTATCTGGTATGTCAATCTTATAAGTCCTATGGTTGACAGTCAACTATATAAATATCAAATCAATAGGACAATCCTATCTTTCTCAGTAACAGCCTTCAAGCAAACAGGTGACGAAAACATTCAGCCAATAGTCTACACTCAGTAGAGAAAATCAGACAGGTAGGATTCTCCAATCCACATGTTTTGTGTACAATGACCCACAAGCGCAATAGATGTGAACAGACGTGTTGTCTTCATAATCTGACTATGCAGCTTAATTAGGCAGCTCAAGTGAGTCTTCTGTACAATCATCCACAACGGTAGGGGCAAGCAGATGGGTGCTGGTCTTGATCATTTGACCATGTAGTCAAGTGGGCCTCATCCATGAATGAACTGAGTCATAGGTCCTCAATTGCAGAGAAGACAACCTTTACTTTGACTTGTATCCCCCTTTTCCCTCAGAGACTTGAACATGGATGAGAGGCACCAGGTCTAGCTTCTCTAATCCAAGCTGTTGTATTGAATGGAAGTTCGGTCAGATCTGTTCATAGAACGGTATTTATTGGAAGGAGAAAAATTGTATCCCGTTTGTCAATGGTGAATTGGAGTTCGAGGTTCAACCTGTATCTGAAAATTCCACCAAGTATGAGGCATCTCTGCAACTTAACAGTAACTTGGATTAATTTTTTTACTCTAAAACTAGTTATTATCCACATGCATTAAGAAAACCATGCATGTACCATTGAGCAATCAGAAAGTCAATATCAGTCGATATCTTCACTTAAGCTTCCATATGTTGCCGTGATTAGGTAACTGCAGACAATGATGCCCCTGTAGACATTGCAAAACATTTTCAGAAATATTTCCACTAATATTACTGTTTGAGGTACTACAAAATCCAAACCCATAGATCCTATAGCCACAATGGGAAGGAATGATACATAACTTTGTATGCAGAGATTGTTCTCCATTTTGTATAGAGAATCTAAAAGATGGACATGCAAAGGCTCACGAGTATATTATCACCATCATCATCCTAGCCTTTCTCCAAGTAAGTTGGGGTTGGCTTTAAATGGTTGATTGGCAAAGAAGGGCCCATGATCAGCTCTCCAAAAGGCATCCACCACCCTTTTCTAAGAACTTTTCTTTTGAAAATATGATATTATTTTTATAGGCAAATCTGGAAACTAAAATTTTGCATAAAAAGCTGGGTTGCAGCATACAACTGATTGTAGGTGATCCGTCCTCTTTAAATTTAGTTGATTTTTATGACGTAAAAATGCCTATAAGTTAAAGAGTACAACTATCAAACCACATGTTCAATAGTATTCTATCTATTTTTATTTTTTAATCCAACGATATTGGTCTAGGTCCATTATAACTTATCTCGGTCAAGTAATCTCTCTCAGTTCCTTGGATGCCTTAGCTGTTAGAGATAATATGGAAAAAGATTCCGCTTATAATGCCAGCTATGACATATAGATCTTGAAAATAAAGAAGATAGAATTACCTAGTGTTCTTAATGTGAATCAAGATATTTCATCAAAGATTCTTCCATTACTCTGATTTGGAGTGCATTATTGACATTTCCTGGTACGGTCCAACAACTGACAAAATAAATAAACCAAAAAAAAAAAGGGAAAAGAAAAAAAATAATACTGTGAATTTCCATTATTCTGTTCTCATGCAAAGTCGATAAAGGATGGTAAAAAAACACTTCATGTTCGCACAAATATTTAGGCTACATGTGCGTGCGTGTATGCATGCAATACAAACACAGAGTGCAACAACTTTTAACTCCTAGAAACTCCAGCTATAGATAACAACATCACCTCAATCTATTCTTCACATCAGTGAGCATTTCTTGCAACAGCTGTAACCGATTTTGCAATTCCTGCACATAAGGCAATGATGCTATAACTGTTAACTGAACTTCTAGATAATGTTACGGTTACAAGTTGATACATTCCTATGAACATAACCTATTTCTTTGGCTGTAGTGGAGATAGTATATAAATAAAGTAGACACAAATTTGAAAATATTAGACAATGTATAGAAAATTTTCATTTGATGGAGTTAAGATGAATGCTTCCTGTATCTGTACTTCTGCAGAGTACAAACAGAAGGCCCCTCACATGTGTCAGTATGGAATACGTGTATGAGATCCAATCTATTCATCAGGTCCAACCCTTGGTGAAAGTTTCCTAGGTTAAAATATGGTCAGTCCACCAAAAAGGTGAATCGGTGGGCCAACCATGTACCATTGGTTGTCCATCTTTTAACTATCCATTTTCTCAATAAAAGTGTGGCTCACCTGATGAATAGACATACGATCCTAGGTGAAGACACATTCATCATGAAGCTAGTGTGATGTAGGGCTTGGATCATCAGTACGATGTTTCAACTTTTCATGAGACACTTGTATTGGGTGTCTGCAGGTAGCATGCCTCTAGGTTAGTGATTGAATCTAACTCTACCTTTCATCAGAAAAAAGATTTCACATCAATCTTGTGATCCTGCCTTCTGAATGATTTCTGGAGCCAATGCCAGTCAAGAGATATGCACAAACACAACATTAGGCAAGGAATCATAAGAGAATATAAGAAGCATGCAACAGGACTATATCAAAACACAACAACACATGTATACCCCTGATGGTCAACAAAGCACTATCTTGATCAAACTTTCATAATTCCATCACTTCTGTTGCAAGTAATTGAAAAGAATTCAGTATTCATAAATGCATTTCATCAGACAAATACATAATGAGTAATTATGTTACTTACTGCAGACAAGATAAACATATCACCTTTTTTTTTTTCTTGTCCGGGGACTAATCTTAGAATATCTTTCAACAATTACTCAAGTCAAAGAGAACAAGCCTAAAAGAATAAAACATTCCCTTAGAACAGATCTTACTCATTTTAAACAATCCAGGACTTAAAGAGGGGTGGACTGTAACCAAACAAGAATGTTGCAACAATGCAATATGGACACATAAATGTATACCTGTTTTGGACATGGACAACAGTATTTTCTCGAACAAGGAAACAAGGAATTAGATACAAGGCTGTGGAAAAGCCACCATGCCCACGTCTTTACAGATGTATAATGACATTGAAAGTTGTTTTATTAGATGGTACCTTAAATGGGTCAATATGGAACCAAGAGCTCCTATTAAAAATGCATACTGATAGACACCAACCATTATTGCCAGGTCGGCGTGTATATTATGCTTTTTGTGGAGGAGAGTGTAATACTTTGTCATCACACTTTTTACTAAAAAGTTAAGAAACTTCTCGGCCATGGTATTTAATAATGGGTGAGTATGTTTTTATTAACATATAATCCCTCTTGGTTCCAAACACCATATGCATAAGAAATAGGAAAATGTATTCCAATAGTCAAACTATGACCCAAACAAAAAGTGTATAAATACTGCTAGATGTAAGAAGAAAATTGAGTGTCGACGGTGTTGAACACTGAATTTTCTAGAATATATATTGTCTTATTACATATACATACATATATATATATATATAGATTGTGAAAATAATCAAATTGAAAGGAAATCCTGAAAACTAATGATGTCTGGATATATGATTAGTAGATACAAAAAGTCTAAAATGATAACATAGAAAAAATTTCCCTATAGCTAGTTGAGATTGCAGTTTCCCTTCTAAGCATTCGTTAAAAAAATGTAGGAAGAAGAAATTACCAGCGTCCAATGAAGATGGTAAGCTTTCTAATGAGTAAACATGAGAAAAAAGATATCTGTGTCACATAGAATTGACAGTTGACTTTGTTCAAGATTTCGTTCATCATTTAAGAACGTGTTCTGCCAATCACATGCAGTCTCCAATCTCTCTTAATCTTTTTCTTCCTCATCTCAAAACTCTTTCTAGTAACAAAATTACTCTCTATTACTTAGACATCTCAAGTGCGCACATATTACCTAATTCACACTTTATGAAAGCAGGATAATTGAAGAGATGCCGTTTAAATTGAGGGTTCCAGATTACTAAAAATGTAAAAGGATGAGAACAAAGGGAATGCTTCTTACAAAATCAGGTTGCAAGAAACAAAATCCAATTCTTAATTTGATAAAAGAAGTTTGTCAATGGGTTTTGCTCTTTTTGAAATCACATGTGGAACATCAATTGATAGGAATAACAAATAAAGATAAATCCTCTTTATTGAAAATGTAATAAGATTGAGGTGGGCTTTATCAAATGAAAAAACAACAACAACGAAGGCAATAAATTCTACCAGATTGGGTTTGTAAAAACAAAAATCACAATTTACAATTCCAGAAGTATGAAAATCCGATTGCCTACAAAAGAAAGTATGAAATCCCAAATGATTGTTCTCGTAAATAATCACTATTTCCTAAAAGAATGAAAAAGGCAGACAATGAATTCAATTTAATCAGGTAACAATATATAAGACCAATTGACAATTTGATGAGGACATCGTGCACACGCACGACCGCACACCACCACCCCTACGCACGTACATACGCAGAAGGAGGATCCCATCATCGATTTGGCTTGATGACGACGTCCAGGGAGGGCATCCTAGGTAGAAGACAAGTTTTGGTTCAGAAAAGTGGGCCCGATAGTCAAGAAAAGCTCATCATGGGATCTCATGATCGTGGCCCACTTGTCGGATTGATTTCATTTTTTAGGTTTTGCTTATTGTTATTATTTAGAACATTGTGAACGCTTTAGATTTCTGTGTTTGGTTTTTATTTTAGTTTACTTCATCACCAAGTAATAGGTTGCGCACATGGTGCGAGTTTTTGGGGTATAGGGTTTTCCCTATAAATAGGTACCTTGTAATTCTTTTATTCATTGAAGTTTAATAAAAATTTTCGCTTTATTTTTCTGCTCTCTTCGTGAGTTGTGGAAGAATTCAAAAGTGGGTGCGAAGCCCTTCCTTTTCGAAGGGCTAACTACCGTGGTGCGAAGCTATATTGATCCCGATTCACCCCCATCCTCCATCATCTTTTTTTTTTTCCATCTTCCCCTACCATTCGTACTTCGAATTCGTCCCTTTTGTTGCCTCATATTTCTTCATTGTAGCAGGTTTCTAGATTTCGGCTCGTAGGCGAGCTGAAACTTTGACGGAGCACCACGACCAAACCAGAGCTCGGATCGATGTTAAAATTGGAGGTTTTACAGCCCAGGCCTGGCCGACCAAGGCCAAGGAATCCTTTTTCAGATTCCCTCCCCCCTCACATGTGCGGCCAGCCTCAGGCGCACGTATGCCCGCACCTGGCCCGCTGTCCACACACCGAGATCATCTCGGGTTCGGATTTTTCCTATTTTTCCTCTTTTTTTTATACCTAATTACATAACCCTGTACCTAGATTACATTATCCCTCACTAATTTGCCCTTTTACTCACCCTAGGGTTCCTTGAATTGAGATTAGGGAATCCCTTGGATTATGGACTGATTTTTATGCATGAGTGGTTGATTTTATTTCCCTTTGACATCGTTTGCCTTATAATTTGTATTGGTCTAGCCCTAGCCTGTGTCGGCTTGGGCCCGCATAGATTCTCCTTCTTAATTGAATGTTTGGATTTTCATGTGGGATGTGGAATTTGTGTGATTGTTTCTGCATTGGTAGGATCTAAGCTTGAAATCTTGCATGTCATATTTAATTTTCCATGTCCTGCATCACAATTCCAGAGGACAAGTTTTTTTTTTTTTTTTTTTACACACACAGTCACACCCCACACACACCCACATACTTACACCACACACTAGAATTTCACCATAATGGGTACTTGAACCCATGAACTAATGTTGAAGCTCTTGTGAGTCTACCACGGAGACATGAGAAAGGACACTCAGAGGACGAGTATGATGGGCTGTTTTCTTTTCAACAATTCATCCAAAATGGAACTGAAAATAATTCTAAAGAGAACGTTGGAAAATTTTCAAGACACCCTTAGATGATTTGTACCTAAAAAATTGGCAGTTTTACTCATGTGGGTCACAATGTATAAAGTAAACTAGTCATTGAAACAACTTTTCCTACTCATCCATTCATCTTGTATGTTGGTGGCCTGGTTTTAGAGCAGAAGATCTAAGAGTGGAGCATGTGCCTGCATGTGGATGGTCGGGCTCCCGTGTGAATTGGCAAACCCCAATATTTTCCTTTGCAAGAAAGTCAACAATATAATTAAAAGAACTATTGATGGGGACATCACGCGCACACGCACACGCACGCCGCCCCCTACGTACATACGCAAGGAGAAGGGGGGCCCCACCGTCGATCTGGATTGATGACGACATCTAGAGAGGGCCGCCTAGTTATAAGACTGAGTTTTGGTTTGTTGAAGTGGGCTCGGTGGTCAAGTAAAGCCCATCATAGGATCTCATGATCGTGGCCTGTTAGTCTGATTAATCTCATATTTTAAATTCGCTTATTAATGTTATTTAGAATATCATGGACGATTTAGATTTCTTTGATTAGTTTTTATTTTAGTTTACTTCATCGCCAAGTAATATGTTGCGCACATGACGCGAGTTTTGGGGTATAGGGTTTTCTTATAAATAGGCACCCCTTGTAACTTTTTGATTAATTGAAGTTTAATAAAAAAAATTCCTACATTTTTTTCTACTCCTTTGAGTTCCTGAGTTGTGAAAAAATTCAATTGGGTGCAAAGCCCTCCCTTCATCGAAGGACTAACTACTATGGTGCGAAGCCACATCTATCCCAATCCGTCCCTTTCTTCTATCATCCATACTTCTCACCTTCTACAACCATCCTCACTTCGAATACGTCAGTTTTTGCAATAATTCTTCTCCCTATATCTAGTTTTCAGAATTTGGCTCTGCAGGAGAGCTGAAACTTCGGTTGAGCACCACGCATAGACCGTCATCCGATCGACATGCAACTTTGGGGTTTTGAAGTCCTCCCCTGGCTGACCAGAGCCAAGAAAGCACTTTCCGTGTTCGGCACCTCTGGCCGAATGTGCGACAGGCCTAACCCGCTGTCCGCGCGCGAGGACTATCTTTAGGTTCAGATTTCCTGCCTATTTTACCCCTCTCATACGTCTTTCCCCTAACCTAACCCTAAATTGCAATACTTTCAGTTTATTTGCCCATTTTCTAATCCTAGGGTTTTCTAAATTGAAATTAGTGAATCCTTTAAATTATGAACTGATTGTTGTACATGTGTGGATGATTTTCACTTCCCTTTGAATATCGTTTGGCTAATAATTTTTATTGATCCAGCCCTAGCATGTGTAAGCCTGGACCCGCATAAATTCCCCTTGTTTGAATGTTTGAAATTTTGTGTGGGATGTGGAAATTTTATTTGAATGTTTCTGAATTAGTTTGATCTAAAGCCTAAGATCATGCATATCATAGTTAATTTTCATGTCCTGCATCAACTATTGAGAATCTACACATGGAATTTCTAATTAGAAGCAAGAGCATAACTTTAATTCATTCAAGATAGGGATCGGCTTAAAAGAAGGAATGCACTTCCTAGAAGCCTAAGAGATAGCATTATAGAGTTTCCATCTGCTATCAATTCACGAAAATCTCCTCATCGGTTGTAATAGCTAAGAACTCCGTTCTGTTAGAGGATCCCTTCCTCATTAGTTTGAAAAGACAAATTTAATGTTCTCTCTGTCATCCTTAAGCATGCCTCTAATCCCGAACTTCTGTCAGTTTTAAGAAACGACCATATAAAACTTCAAGAAATCATCCTGAGAACCGATTACCTACAAGCAAGGTAAGATCTTATGGTGTTGTATCCTGCCAGCGTAGTACATACTGCTTGTATATAACAGAAGTACTACGAAAATGGTATGCATCACCATGAAGATCACTTGGCACAAAAATCAGACGAGTCTACTCATCAGGTGGATCATGGGAATCAATGGACAGATGACAGAGTCTTACTCAACATACAGGTTTGACCCACCTATTGATCTGATCAGCGTAATTTTTTAGAAGGGGAGCATATAGTTTTTCATGGTACTGATTTCCTACACAAGTGGCATGTAGGCAGAAAACTGTTATCAACTTCTTCTTATGAAATGACCAACTTATGGGTCATTACGCTGATCTGTCATTATAAATTTAAATTATAATATCATCTTATTATACAACATGCTTACATAATTATCTAACGTTGATCATAATAATTATAATATTACTATGATATGTAATATCATAATAATATTATAATAATA
>JAJHSJ010000002.1:113529415-113687995 GCA_021015155.1 Magnolia officinalis
GCTGCTCTTTGTGGTGTGGTCCAATTGATCTTTGGATATGATTTTTTTTTTTTAGGATAATGCTCCGAAATGATCTCGAATATGGAATGAACGTTGTGGATATAAGAAATATATAGCTGTGGGCCATGTAACTTTGATCTCTTTTAAGCCGTTCATATAACTCTCAGTTGGAGGAGCGTCAGCGCTCGTCTTCGCAGTGAAAAAGAGGGGTACTTTCGTCCTCAAAGTCGTTGTCCGCACGTGCTAGTCTAAGTTGGTACCTTAAGTTTGTATTCCTTCATAAAAACCGCTGGATAAAAGGTTTTGTCTACAGTGGTTATTTTCTCATTGAAATCTAACTTTCCAAACTCCAACAGCACATCACTAGGGGTGTACACAAACCGGGCTAGCCCGGTTAGCTTGCTCGACCCAGCCTGAAAAAGCCTGACTCGGCCTAACCCGGAACTGAGTTCGGGTCAGGACTGGCCAATTTTCTAGGCCTGAAAGTGAGTTTAGGCCGAGTTCAGATACCTCCAGTTCGGCCCGACTCGGTCCGAAATCCGACTCGACCCGGCCCGACCCGTGTATGACCATATTTAATTTATATAAAATGTTTTATTTTATGCTTTGTCAAATGTATTTAAATGTCGTGACTAGTTAAATTTTTTGTGGAGTCTATAGTTCAACTATCTAAACTGTTGATCGAGGGCCTTGTAATGGGACACAAAATACCTGCCAAAGCCCTTCCCATGAACTTGCTGTAAGGTTTGAAACTGGCCCGAACTCAGGTTTGAAATTGGCCCAAACTCGAAGGTTCGAAACTGGCCTGAACTCGGCCCGAACTCGCGCCGGGCCCGGTTCGGGCTGGAGATCATGTTGGCCCGATGACCAGGCTCGGTCGGGTTCGGGCCTTGTGTGGCTATTGAACGGTCTGGACGGGCTGAGGCCAGTTCGACTCGGCCCGACCCGTGTACACCCCTACACATCACTTATTTCCTTGTCTTCCCCGTAGATTGAGATGTAGTACTTGACTGTAGCCTTTCAACGCGCCTACGAAGTGGCACTTCTAATGCAAGTTCTACTAGCTTTTTTCAGGCGAAAGGTGAGATGGGGCAATGCCGATTCGAGGTGCATCGTCGTGAAGTAACAGCTTCATCCCAGTATATCATCCTCAGGTGTGCCCAGATATGCCGCCTCATATAAACTTAACAAACCGTGCATCACTGATCAATGTGGCCTTGAACTCACCCTCATCGTACTTCTTTAAAATTTCTAAACACATCTGTTTTACAATCCAAACATTTTAGGACATCAACAATCGACAAACGATTTTCAATGAGTGTGGATCGTCTGTGATGAAGGCATAGGGAAATTCGGGCCGTTGCTTCTCATTGGTCCATGTTATCGCCAATGACAACAGCTCACCAAAAACACCCATTTTCTCTTTTCTTAACAGACTGCCTGCTACACAACATAACTTTAACGTGTGAAACTTCTATGACCCCACCATGATTTATGTGTTAGATCCATACTATCCATCAAATTTTCTAGATCATGATTTAGAGCATGATTCCAAAAATAAGGCACATAAAAAGTTCCAGTAGACCACACCACATAAAGTAGCAACGATTGAATGACTACCGTTGAAACCTTTCTAAGGTCCACCGTGAGGTTTATTTGCCACCAAACCTCTTCAGAATGTCACAAAAATCTCAATGAAGGGAAAACATAAATATCAGTTTGGTAAAAGCCTTCTTTGGCCTCAAAAAGTTTTCAGTAATAGGAGTCCAATTCTCAAGGAGAATATTTTAGCGGCGCTTCTGAGCGTCGCTATACTCCAAACAAGCGCCGCCATTGCTTTTCTCGGCGCTACACAGGCAAGCACTGATAAATGAGATGTCGGTAAAAGTTTTGCCGGCGCGCCGGTAATTCTATATCCTTTTAGTGAGCTCTGCTATTTCTGACAGAAGTGCTAGCAAAAGTGTAAAAGCGCCATGTAACGCTATCCAAGCGCCGATAAAGAAGGGTTCCTCGACACTTTTCATCACAGAAAAGCGCCGCGAAGGCCTATACAATCGCTGCTAAAGTATTTGTACAGATTTGAAAGACCCCAACACAGGCCACTATATATATATATATATATATATATATATTATATCTATATATATATATATATATATCTAATTAAATTGAAACCTGTATTTTTTTTTAGTATTTAAAACATAAAAAATGTTGGCAATACAATTAAAACTGAGTATTAAACAAAATTTATATTACTTCACAATAAAAAATATAATATTTACAACAATAAATTGAAAATGGTCTTGAATAATTATTTTAAAAAAAAGGTCAAAAAATAGCATTCCATAAAGATAGAATAAATTAATTAAAAAATAAGTTATTAATTACAAGGTTGAAACATGCAATTTAATATCAATATACTTGAATGAAAGTCTCAAAGGTTTCATCTGTAAGTACCAAGAAAGATTGCGTACACCAGTCTAACGAAGAAGACAATTAATATTAGATCATAATTGTAACAACCCAAAATTTTGGGTGCAAGTTTACCTGTATGTAAGAATGTACGATTACACTTTTACACTTGTTCAACTGTACACTTATAGATTCATTAATATTTATGTAGTTTAACTTGAATCTCAACCATAGAAAATAATTTTCACCCCTAGCTTACGTTAACAGACTATTGATTAATAGGATAAACTCCTGAATACCCTAGTATTCTCACCCGTTCATCAAACCGACCTTTATATTAACTATTTACCACTAGATGAGGATATCTAACCGACCACTTTGAATTTGAACCACTTGATCAAAGTAAAATAACTACTATAACTTCATATCCACTCGTATACACGTCAAACTAACATTCTAATTCATTCAACTTATTTGTCAATTATGAAGATGCTTGATTTACCGTCAAAATCATGATATACGTATTTTACACATGTGAACCAATAACTTGAATCTAACATTATACATTTCTAACATAGATCGCATTCAAAAACTACTTTATACGTATTCATTTACAAAAATGACCATACAATAACCCATAAATATGATTAACATTTTAACAATCTAATTATTTAAAATTTAGACCATCAATTGATCATCCATCACAGTCAGATCTGCCAACTGGGCCATCCAAATATTTAAATGAACCATTTATTAGATAGATCATAAGGTATACATCAAAACTACTGGTTAATGTTTACATAGGATGTTGATAGACGTTGTTTTGAATTATAAATAGACATAAGCCGTTAAATAGGCACGTTGGTCATCTCTGAGAGATCAAGGCCCAAACTTGGCCTGTTTGTAGAGCACGTAAAATGGTAATCTTTTGTAAAGTTTCACTCTAAATAAACGGTTTGAATAGAAATTATTTAAGTTTGAAAATATTTATTAGAAATATGATATAAGACTCATCCGTCTCCACGTACAACTACAATGTTTTAAGACGCCTAGCAAACCACGTTTCTTCAAGACTACACTACGTATCGTCCACCTAATCTAATATTAATTCATACTTCATTGTCCACCATCTGTTAAGCCAACATATGTATGATCTGGGTCATTCACCTACTAGCCAAGAAGTCGTCAACAATCCATATTAAATCTTGAGAGTTTCCTGTCTTATCATATAGATCACCGGAATATTATATTTGTCTCATCCTTCAGTCCATAATGTAACATGATATAATGAAGTGGATGGGCGGAGTAAATTTCTCATAAGAAACATGATGGACCCCATATATCAATGGAAATTAAAATTGTAACAACTCCAATTTGTGCGTTCCTTAAATTTTGAAAATTTGAAATTTTGTTTTTTTTTAAAAAAAAAAAGATATCAAATTGGTTGCAACCTCCTTTATCGTTATCTTATCCATCTTATCTGAGCAACTGTCTTTTCTTTATAAGGATGGACATTTCTCACCGATCAAAATAGTAAAAAAATAATAAGAAGAAGAAAAAATATAAAATGAGAGAAATTAGTGAAAGAACGGCTTGCACGGGTTAGTATTTATTTTATTTTAATTTTAATTTTTATTTTAATATGTTATTATGCTTTGGGTTTATGTGATGGACGGCGTAGATCTACCATGGGTGCGATGCATGTGCACATATATCAATATGTGCGCATATGCACGATACACATTGGAACACTTTATGCATGTAACAAGAATTAAAAGGAAACACGTAAGTTCTTTTTGTTTATTTTAGTTGAATTAGATATGGGAGTTATTTTGCATATACAGCCCGATCAATTCAGTCCATTAGGTTCTAAGGACCAAAATATGGAAAACCTCCAAAAATTAGGCTTAATTAACATTTTGGTAGGCCATAATATGTAAAATAGAATTCATTAGGCACTCACCGTTGGAATATCCATCGGGGCCGTAGGGAGTTCCGATGGAGATACCAATTATTTTGACCATTAAAAAATAATTGGGTGGACTAATGAACAAATTGGATCTTATATAAAAAGTTATGAGGGTTTGAAATAAGAAATGCATATGTTTTAATGGTAGAAGAACGGCCAGTGTTGATTCATGGTAGTATGCTCCATCAGAATAACGAATCTACCTCTTTTTTCTACCAATGTCCTAAAACTATGTTAGTAAAGTGATGAATGAAATAAATCTTATGCACACATATTATGTATGGGTCATCATGACAAAAGTGTAACAATATAGAGTAGATGTAAAAACACTCCAGCGTGCAAAAGTAAAGTTGGGCTATTTACGTTACCCGAATTAGTCCAGATTTATGGGTCTTATATGCGGGGCTTTCTTGATGTATGTATCAAATCTGTACCGTCTAATAATCTTGTCATTAATTAAAAGTCTTGGGGTTAAAAAATTTATTCGAAAGAAAACTCATGTGGATCACATCGCCTTAAACAGTGAAAATTAAATGGGCACCTTCGAATATTCTTATGGGCCACAAAAGTGTTATTTCGAGTAGATCTTTTAGGCTTGTCCTTTATGAGGAGATTACCTATCTCATTCATGGTTTAGATTTTCATGGGACCTATAAAAAGAAATAAATAAATAAGTAAGTACAAAAAATAAAGTTTAATTGTCAGCGTTGAAACCAAGTGCGGCTTTTAACGTTAGAAACCATCTTGGGTCATCAGATTGTGGACTCGCAGTGATGTATACATTGTATCTAATCCATCCATTTGATTTGGAAGGTTATTATGGGTTAAGAGTGTAAATTTAGGATATATCTAAAATATGTGTGACCCATACAGAAAAAAAATAATAATAGTTGTATAATAATTGTTTACGTTATTACAGGTCCCACATATTTCAGATTAGATTGGAAATTGTTCTCAAAGGTTAATATAGCAATGGTAACCATATAATCAATCCAGATCCCTGTAAGTAGGACCTACATAAAAAAATGTGTGTTAGATATATATAATATAATGTAACTCCACCTTCTGATGCACGGTAAAACTTATATAAGTTGCACGCATGTTTAGGACAAAATATACATAGGCTAAATTATGTATCATTATGACATGCTATTAGAAGATCCAAGTCATCCATGTGGTGGTTCATCTTATAAGATATCTAGTGTATCTTTTGGGCCAAGATAGATAAGATGAACCCTATCTATTACGTATGTTACTTGAGTATCATTCCCATGTAAGACCTTAATTAGTAATCAAAACAAATCAAATACTTTATAAGTTTAATATATATACTTTTAATATTATAGTTTACTGCATATGGATTATTTATAGGTATTTTCTGATCCGCTTCATCAGATTCTTCTCTAAATCATCAGGTGAGTAATCCCAACATGTTTCCTCTCCATATGATTAAAATAATTTGTCATTGTGAATGACTTGATTAAATTGTTTATAAACTGATTAGTGCTGAGATATTCTTGAATTATGAACATGTGAAAGGCCTCTCATAAGAAGATATGTATTTGACTGCTGATATGATTACTACTGCATCAAACATTCATTCCTGGCATCATTAATACTCTTGTGCAATTACCTAGGGGACAGCCCATTGTACCCACTAGAAGTCCACTATATGTGGAAGCCTGCCCAATGGGGGGGATGCGGGCCTTGCCCATGCCTACCAATGGTAGAAGCCTGCCGAGTGCGGATGCGGGTTGTTGATATCCAACTTAAGCAAGTGGACGGTTTCTATTTATAACTACTTGATGCATCATCAATATCATTTATACCATACGCTTTAATTATTTGCATTGCATTTCTGATTTTTATGCTTTACTTGTATGTATTATTTTAATTGTACTGTGCACGAACTATGATGGGTTCACTCACTGGGCCTGGCCAGCTGACGGTTTATTGATGGAAAAACTGGACAGATGGAATTGAAGCAGATACAATGACTCAAGAGTAAGAACATGAAACTAAACCAGTGGATGATCCATAGGATCAGTGGCCGTATTTAACCGAAGATGAGATTACTTTATTGGATCATTAGAATGATTAAATGGGACATGTGTTTCCTATTATTATTTTATTTCTGTTTTTAAATGACTTCAAATTTAGATTTTTGTTTCTAATCACTTAATAAAAGTCTCAATTTAGTTTTAACTTGTGTTCTTGATTTATTTTTTTTATGCGTGGTGGTGAATGTTTGTGAATGGATTAAGTTGATATGAATGTAATAATAGATGTTAATGAGAACATAGAATTCAGATTATATTATGCCCTTATTAAATAATGTGATTCACTGATTCAAGTACATTAAGTGTATGAGTCATGGACCGTAACTCAGGTCTGAGGGTGCACACTCAGTACCTGAATTTCGGGGCGTGACAGAATGGTATCAGAGAGAGGCTTTCTTAAAACCTAGAGTGACCTATAGGTTATGTACCCTACTACAGTTTATAAATTGTAGACCCTTGGAATTAGAAACTCGACATTAGAATTTCTCTTTTGATTAATGTATGGAACAATGATTATAAATACTAAAAAAATAGATACCCTCTAAATTATTGTAGGACATAAAAATAAAAATCTAGGTTTCTTACTCTTTAATTAAATGTATTTTAGATTGAAATATACTATTCTGAATCCAATATAAATTTTAAAGATATTTAGTCGACAAAGTACTATTGGACAGTTTGGATCACCTAACTTGTAAAATTCATAACTATAAAAGTATAACTCCAATTGAGGCGATTCAAAATCCTGATCGAAGATAGACAAGTCTAAATTAAAATAAAAATAATTAGAAAATCGAAATCAGGCAGTCATTATACTGATTTGGGGACTTAGTGTATACTTGTTAAAATTTGTCAAATTCTAGAAAAGTCATACCGTATGAATTTTAGAAATTCATGTGAATTGCTTAATAAGCTAAAATTTTATAAAAGAACTGTGTATTTGTTATAGAATCCAAAAAAATAAAATAATAATAATAATAAATAAATAAATAAATGTACAAAACAATGTTAGGATGTTTTCATGTACTCTGATTTAATAATATTTAAACCGTAAAGTTATGTTAAAATATTAAATTCCCCAAAATCTTGCTGGACAGAAATAGACAACATTAGTTACTCTAATTATAAAATTCGTAACTATAAAAATATAATTCTGATCAAGGTGATTCAAAAGCCTACTTGTAGGTAGAAATGTCTAAGTTAAAAAAAAATCTACATTTAATATTAAATATACCGATTTAGGGTATCGGTGCAGTCTAGCCAGAATTTGTTTGTTTTTGACAGATTGGACCATGGAAAATTTTGAAATATTTATAATGAGCGGAGTATGGTAAATTTTTACAGAGATAGTATAACATATAATAGGATCTTCAAAAAAAAAACATATATATAATAATAATAATAATAATAATAATAATAATGAAACTAATCTTTAATCTTAAAGTACAGGAGAATATGATAGAAATAACAATTATCAAATAAATAACCAATCTGCCCAAACAGGTGTCTTGTCCATTTAACTGTTATACTTTATTTTGATAATTTACTTTGTTTAAATTAACATATATATTTTTTCCGAAGTACTTAAAAAAAAAATCATAATCGTTACTAAATTAAAAATTTTCTTTTTTGATGAACATTGGTCCCATACCTGGAAAAATTAAAATAAAATAAAATAAAATAATCCAGTATCTAAAACTATCGATAACATTAATGTGACCAGATTTTTTTTTACTACATTTTAAATCTCGAGGACGAAATTTTATTTTAAGGGGGGTAGAATATAACAACCCGAAATTTTGGGTGTGAGTTTACCTGTATGTAAGAATGTACGATTACACTTTTACACTTGTTCAACTGTACACTTATAGATTCATTAATATTTATGTAGTTTAACTTGAATCTCAACCATAGAAAATAATTTTCACCCCTAGCTTACGTTAACCGACTATTGATTAATAGGATAAACCCTTGAATACCCTAGTATTCTCACCCGTTCATCAAACTGACCGTTAAATTAACTATTTACCACTAGATGAGGATATCTAACCGACCACTTTGAATTTGAACCACTTGATCAAAGTAAAATAACTACATAACTTCATATCCACTCGTATACACGTCAAACTAACATTCTAATCCGTTCAACTTATTTGTCAATTATGAAGATGCTTAATTTACCGTCAAAATCATGATATACGTATTTTACACATGTGAACCAATAACTTGAATCTAACATTATACATTTCTAACATAGATCGCATTCAAAAACTACTTTATACGTATTCATTTATAAAAATGACCATACAATAACCCATAAATATGATTAACATTTTAACAATCTAATTATTTACAATTTAAACCATCAATTGATCATCCATCACAGTCAGATCTGCCAACTGGGCCATCCAAATATTTAAATGAACCATTCATTAGATAAATCACAAGGTATACATCAAAACTACTGGTTAATGTTTACATATGATGTTGATAGACTTTGTTTTGAGTTATAAATAGACGTAAGCCGTTAAATAGGCATCTTGGTCATCTCTGAGAGATCAAGGCTCAAACTTGGCCTGTTTGTAAAGCACGTAAAATGGTAATCTTTGGTAAAGTTTCACTCTAAATAAACGGTTTGAATAGAAATATTTATTAGAAATATGATATAAGACTCATCCGTCTCCACGTATAACTATAACGTTTTAAGACGCCTAGCAAACCACGTTTCTTTAAGACTACACTACCTATCGTCCACCTAGTCTAATATTAATTCATTCTTCACTGTCCACCATCTGTTAAGCCAACATATGCATAATCTGGGCCATTCACCTACTAGCCAAGAAGTCGTTAACAATCCATATTAAATCTTGAGAGTTTCCTGTCCTATCATATAGATCACCGGAATATTATATTTGTCTCATCCTTCAGCCCATAACGTAACATGATATAATGAAGTGGATGGGCGGAGTAGATTTCTCATAAGCAACATGATGGACCCCACATATCAATGGAAATTAAAATTGTAACAACTCCAATTTGTACGTTCCTTAAATTTTAAAATTTTGAAATTTTATTTTTTTTAAAAAAAGAGATCAAACTGGTTGCAACCTCCTTTATCGTTATCTTATACATCTTATCCGAGCAACTGTCTTTTCTTTATAAGGATGGACATTTCTCACCGATCAAAATAGTAAAAAAATAATAAGAAAAAGAAAAAATATAAAACGAGAGAAATTAGTGAAAGAACGGCTTGCACGGGTTAGTATTTATTTTATTTTAATTTAGATTTTTATTTTAATATGTTATTATGCTTTGGGTTTATGTGATGGACGGCGTAGATCTACTATAGGTGCGATGCATGTGCACATATATCAATATGTGCGTATATGCACGATGCACATTGGAACACTTTACGCATGTAACAAGAATTAAAAGGAAACACGTAAGTTCTTTTTGTTTATTTTACTTGAATTACATATTGGAGTTATTTTGCATATACAGCCCGATCAATTCAGTCCATTAGGTTCTAAGGACCAAAATATGGAAAACCTCCAAAAATTAGGCTTAATTAACATTTTGGTAGGCCATAATATGTAAAATAGAATTCATTAGGCACTCACTGTTGGAATATCCATCGGGGCCGCAGGGAGTTCCGATGGAGATACCAATTATTTTGACCATTAAAAAATAATTGAGTGGACTAATGAACAAATTGGATCTTACATAGAAAGTTAGAAGAGTTTGAAATAAGAAATGCATATGTTTTAATGGTGGAAGAACGGCCAATGTTGATTCATGGTAGTATGCTCTATCAGAATAACGAATCTACCTCATTTTTCTACCAATGTCCTAAAACAATGTTAGTAAAGTGATTAATGAAATAGATCTTATGCACACATATTATGTATGAGTCATCATGACAAAAGTGTAACAATATAGAGTGGGTGTAAAAACACTCCAGCGTGCAAAAGTAAAGTTGGGCTATTTACTTTACCCGAATTAGTCCGGATTTATGGGCCTTATATGCGGGGCTTTCTTGATGTATGTATCAAATCTGTACCGTCTAATAATCTTGTCATTAATTAAAAGTCTTGGGGTTAAAAAGTTTATTTGAAAGAAAACTCATGTGGATCACATCGCCTTAAACAGTGAAAATTAAATGGGCACCTTCGAATATTCTTATGGGCCACAAAAGTGTTATTTTGAGTAGATCTTTTAGGCTTGTCCTTTATGAGGAGATTACCTATCTCATTCATGGTTTAGATTTTCATGGGACCTATCAAAAAAAAATTAAATAAATAAATAAGTACAAAAAATAAAGTTTGATTGTCAGCGTTGAAACCAAGTGCGGCTTTTAACGTTAGAAACCATCTTGGGTCATCAGATTGTGGACTCACAGTGATGTATACATTGTATCTAATCCATCTATTTGATTTGGAAGGTTATTATGGGTTAAGAGTGTAAATTTAGGACATATCTAAAATGTGTGTGACCTATACAGAAAGAAAATAATAATAGTTGTATAATAATTGTTTACGTTATTACAGGTCCCACATATTTCAAATTAGATTGGAATTTGTTCTCAAAGGTTAATATAGCAATGGTAACCATATAATCAATCCAGATCCCTGTAAGTAGGACCCACATAAAAAATGTGTGTTAGATATATATAATATAATGTAACTCCACCTTCTGATGCACGGTAAAACTTATATAAGTTGCACGCATGTTTAGGACAAAATATACATAGGCTAAATTATGTATCATTATGACATGCTATTAGAAGATCCAAGCCATCCATGTGGTGGTTCATCTTATAAGATATCTAGTGTAACTTTTGGGCCAAGATAGATAAGATGAACCTTATCTATTACGTATGTTACTTGAGTATCACTCCCATGTAAGACCTTAATTAGTAATCAAAACAAATCAAATATTTTATGAGTTTCATATATATATTTTTAATATTATGGTTTACTGCATATGGATTATTTATAGGTATTTTCTGATCCGCTTCATCGGATTCCTCTCTAAATCATCAGGTGAGTAATCCCAACATGTTTCCTCTCCATATGATTAAAATAATTTGTCGTTGTGAATGACTTGATTAAATTGTTTATAAACTGATTAGTGCTGAGATATTCTTGGATTATGAACATGTGAAAGGCCTCTCATAAGGAGAGATGTATTTGACTACTGATATGATTACTGCTGCATCAAACATTCATGCCTGACATAATCAATACTCTTGTGCAATTACCTAGGGGACAACCCATTGTACCCACTAGAAGCCCACTATATGTGGAAGCCTGCCCAATGGGGGGGATGCGTGCCTTGCCCATGCTTACCAATGGTAGAAGCCTGCCGAGTGCGGATGCGGGTTATTGATATCCAACTCAAGCAAGTGAACGGTTTCTATTTATACCCACTTGATGCATCATCAATATCTTTTATAGCATACGCTTTAATTATTTGCATTGTATTTCTGATTTTTATGCTTTACTTTTATGTATTATTTTAATTGTACTGTGCACGAACCATGATGGGTTCACTCACTAGGCCTGGCCAGCTGACGGTTTATTGATGGAAAAACCGTACAGATGGAATTGAAGCAGATACAATGACTCAAGAGCAAGAACATGAAACTAAACCAGTGGATGATCCACAGGATCAGTGGCCGTATTTAACCGAAGATGAGATTACTTTGTTGGATCATTAGAATGATTAAATGGGATATGTGTTTCCTATTATTATTTTATTTCTGTTTTTAAATGACTTCAAATTTAGATTTTTGTTTCTAATCACTTAATAAAAGTCTCAATTTAGTTTTAACTTGTGTTCTTGATTATTATTTTTTTATGCGTGGTGGTGAATGTTTGTGAATGGATTAAGTTGATATGAATGTAATAATGGATGTTAATGAGAACATAGAATTCAGATTATATTATGCCCCTATTAAATAATGTGATTCACTGATTCAAGTACATTAAGTGTATGAGTCATGGACCGTAACTCAGGTCTGAGGGTGCACACTCCGTACCTGAATTTCGGGGCGTGACAATAATGGAGAGACTAGAAAAGATTAAGAATATCGTATATAGAGAAAAGTCTCAAAAAACAGAAATCTAGAGCACCTTTGTTGGGTTTACATGTACAGATCCTCTTAAATTAGCGGAATGCACATGAAGACGGGGATCATTACTAGTTCTAACCTTGCCTTCATCAAATGAATCCATCCTCTTGGATTATTACAACAAAGTCAAAAATTTCATAAAATGCTCTTGATCTAACCTTGCTAATAATGGGGTTCTATGTAACTTCAACACATGCTCCATGCTAGACATGGTGTTTTAAACTCAATTTCGTCCATGCGTTGGTGTGTGTGTGTGTGTGTGTGTGTGTGTATACCATGAGAACACTTCCCACCCAATCATGTTAACTCCACTTACTAAAGGCCCTATCATGTTATGATGCATTAAAGTAAAAGGGTGAACAAGTGCTAGAATCAAATATCTAATGCCACTAGACCTAATTTCTACACAATTTTGTTACCCAAATAGCACGTCCTAGTGCCATGCGGGAAATAGGAGGTATTGCCTATAAAAATAAAAATTAATTTTTTTATTATTATTTAAAAAAAAAAAAAAAAAAAGTTTAAAAAAACTAGAAGAAGAAGAAGAAGAAGCCAAAACTCAAAATAGGATTGATGTGTGTACAATCAATCCTAGTCATGCTATAACACCAAATTACTTCACATTAGACAAATTGCTATTTAGTATGAGGGGTTGAATACACAATCCTTCAAGTAAAAACAGGATCATATGAATATCAACAGGATATGATTGGATGTGGAGCAAACAGTTAAAAGGCATGTCCATCAAAAACCAGATAGACATGGCTGCATGGGCTGTTAATCTCAAGAGAGGAGGCGAGAGCAGTCCAGATACAACCATTGTCAAAGGAAAGCAGCCCCAAGGCACTGTTCTAATAAAAACAATGAGGAGATGTAATACCACCAATCTCACCTTAAGATGCCCTGGAATGACGTACAATTCATCATCTGCACTTTTTATATCATTCTCAATTTGATCTCTAGCATCAATGCTCTTGTCCCTTTTCTTTGCCAATTCTTGTTCAACATACTTCAACCTATAAACAAGAAAACATGGAAATATGGGAGTTGATACAAGTTGAAAGGAGTCAGTTGGTACAATTGGAGAAGTTAAGAATTCAGCATTCAACATTGGCAGACAAACAACGCCAACCATAACACAAATCAAACCAATAAATGCATAAAAAACACTGAAAAAAAAAAATCTACTTATGGAAACACACATTTTCCATTTTTTTCTGATTTTCCCAGAATATTTTGAATTAAAAAAAGTTTGCAGATCATATTGGCAAATATTGGCAACAGTGTGGTTGATAATGGCGTAATGGTATTAGTTTTTTGGCTAGCTGATACAGCCACAGATTCCAATATTTAGACCTTTGATTGTACGATTATCAGAATCCTCAACAAGTCCATGTACCATAGAATTTAAACATAGATTGGACATCATGCATCCATGTCTGATGCAAGCAGTCACATATCTGTTCAAGTAAAATAATCCACAGAAGGTATGAAGAAAAAAATTGTTGAATGCTGCAGAAGTAGGAAGTACATATCTACCAAACTCAAAAATTAATTCAAAACTCGCTCTCCTTTCCTCTGCACCGTAATGGAAACTCAAAAGTTGTGCGCCAATCTCACATCAACCCATATACACCAATGTTAATACTGCACGAACCAAGAATTCAAGTTGTAATGTAGCCAATTCATAAAAATAACCTACACCATTCAAAATATTTGAATTCGAGTGAAAACGAATCTAATGATTTGATTAACCTGATATTCTGTTGGTATACTGGCTATGGTGTGGTGCATAGATTTAATGGGTTGGATGTCCTACTGATCATACCATGTGGGCCCACACCTGTTACGGACCTACAACAACTGCTGTCATTGCAGGTTGTTTTTGTAACATAATGATAGTGAGTTACAATGTATATGTTAAGGTTTTGAATGAAGGTAGTGGTGATATTGGCCTGGCCCAAAAACGATATAATATAGGCTGGCCCATATCGGTTGAATTTTTTTGGCACAACAAAATAAATAAATCTTGAAAGAATAATTAAAAAATAGGAAAAAAATGTAAAACACCAGAATCTATCTTGTTGTGTTTTTAACATGTATTTGATGGGGTGTCGGGCCACTCCTTCAAGGTAGTGGTTTCTCTTCTTCTTAATACCACCCAGTGGCGCCTTGAGCTTGAAGGGCCAGAAGAAGTTGTTGGCCTCCTTGAAATGGGGTCCAATAGTCATGATCTCGTGAATGAGATCCTCTATGCAGATTATGCCAAACTTACCCAACGCCTATTAAAGAACAGTAACATGTTAGAGATCAAAGTGGCAACCAAGTGTATGCATGTTTTAAAGCAAATGAATCATGAGTGTACCTGCTCAATAACAGAGTTGTCAGTCAAACCAATTCTCTGCTTGTTCAGCTTGCCATAACCCCTCTTGTAAATTAATTCCCTCGCGCTCTTCAAATTGGGATAGCTGAAACAGACATGTCCTACGAATGAGATATGTACAATTTTTTTTTATTATATATAAATGGAATACTAATGACAGGACATGACTAAGATACAAACCCATGTCACGTAGGGCTCAACCCTATGCAGCATGTTCACAGTGGCCTTATTGACCTTCAGAAACACACCATTAAATATCTGGTTTTGGAAAAAAAACAAACACGGCGAAACATCAGAACAAGGCATTGTTTTTTATTACTAAAAAGAAATGGAACCACAGAAACAACCAACGCTAACCTAACCGCACCTGTCACAAACGCAAGAGCTGCAAAATTTTTCTTGTCTTTGGGTGCATGGCATTAATACTATATGTAGAATTTTATTTTATTTTATTTTTTTAAAAAAAAAAAGAAAAGAAAAAAAAGTAAGCAACGACAAAGATACTGATTGAAATATAGCCTGAGCAAAAAGAAAATAAAATAAGAAAAAATAAAAGGAACAAACATTCCTCGCTCTGCTTCCTCTTCTTCAACACGGATTCCGGAATCACAGCCGCTACCTTGGCTTCTTCACCCATCTCTCTGTGAATTAAAAAATATTCATAATTCTGATTTTTCTCAAAGTCATATTTTCACTAAAAGAATTGCAATCCACCCAAAATAAATCTCTATTTTTTTGTTTGAAAAGGGGAAGGGGATGGAACCGTGAAACCATTTAAAAGTATATATTCAATCAAACCATAGATGTGTACAAAAACATTGGAGTACAACCAAATATATAGATTCATCCAAATGTGAGCAAAAACCCCCACAGTATCCAAATCCAAATTACCACGGATTCTTCCAAAACCATGCATTTTTCACTAAACCATAGATGTGTTGGGGAACTTGCACAAAACCTTAGGATCTAGCTTCCCGAAACAAACCAGAATTATGGAATAATAATGCAATGAACTAAATCAAAACATAAACCACACCACACCAGGGATTTTTACGTGGAAAACCCTCAAAGAGGTAAAAACCACGGGACCTCGTCCAGATCAACAATCCACTATAAAGCAGAATGTTACAACCGATCACAAGCACACACGCTTGGATCAAACCTTCTTCACTCACGCAGAAGTGGATAAACAATAAGAGAAACAAAGAAGACGGAGAGATTTCACCGATTACGAGGACATGGAAGCGTTGAGATATGGTATATCACCTCTACGAGCATAACCTCCCTTCCACAAGCTTCCTCTCTCTTTCTCTCTTTCTCTCTCTCTCTCTCTCACCTTTGATAACCCTAAGCCCTCCTAGAAAACCTTTAAGAAACTTAGAATACCCTGGAATACACCCCAATCCCACATACACCCCTTTATATAAGAATAGAAAGAGGTAGAATCCAAATAGGAAACAAAATCCGCAAAATCTGTGTTTCCGCAATCGCATCTGTGAAATTCTTCGATGATATCGAAGGTCTCTCGATGACAGCTTCAATATCATCTAAAGTTCTCTCGATGATATCGAGACAGGACCAAACTGTCCAGTAACCAGGGGTGAAAATTCCAACAATTATCGATGTCATCGAGCCACTCTCGATGACAGCCTCGATATCATCTAAAGGTCTCTCGATGATATCGACAGGACCAAAAAACTGTTCAGCGACCAGCACTGAAAAATTCTGTAATTATTGATGATATCGAAACCTGTTCGATTTCATCGATCCCAACAATGAGAAGAAAATCCCCATCAAATCTCCCCCTTTTCGACTCAGGAGGAATCCACCTTCTTCAAGCTAGCTCGATTTCTACAAACCTCAAACTTGCCCTTGTGCAATGCCTTGGTCATCATGTCTGACCCATTATCGTCCGTGTGGACCTTCTCAAGTTGTAACACCTTTTGTTCCAAAGTATCCTTGATCCAGTGATACCAAATCTCTATGTGCTTCGACTTGGAGTGCTGATTTGGATTCTTACTCAAGTGTATATCACTTTGACTATCGCAATAGACCACGTGTTGCTCCTGCTTCAGGCTAAGTTCCTGTAGGAACCTCTTCATCCAAAGCATCTCTTTACATGCCTATGTGACTATAATGTACTCGGCCTCTGTCGTCGACAATGCTATGACCTTCTGTAACTTGCTCTACCAAGAAACCGCTCCCCTGCAAATGTGAACATGAACCCCGATGTAGACTTCCTGGAGTCTATGTCACCTGCCATATCTACATCTGTGTAGCCCTCTAACACAGGTTTTCCGTCACCATAGCATAGACTCAACCTGGATGACCCTCTTAGATACCGTAGTATCCATTTCACCGCTGCCCAATGCTCTTGCCAGGATTGACAAGATACCGGTTGACAACACCAACCGCATATGCTATGTCTGGGCATGTACACACCATAGCATACATCAAACTTCCTACAGCATTAACATGAGAAACAAATTTAATAAATGAAACTCTATGTTGTTTCCCTGATAAACAATCAAGACAGATTTTGAGAGGTGTACCTGTCACGTCTGGAAGGAGCTGCTTCCTTACTAGTCACTGAAGTCTTTTTTCACTCATGTGGCCTAAACGCCTGTGCCACATGTCAATAGCTGAATCTTTCACTGCATTCAACCCACCCTTGCACGCACTGACACTTGCCTTGTAAAGGATGCAACACTTCTTTCCTCTGGTCACGATCAACGAACCCTTGATGAGCTTCCAGCGCCCACCAACAAACCGACTTTCATAGCTATCATCATCCAACCTTCCCATCGACATCAAGTTGAGGCGAAGGTCTGGGATATGCCTCACATCCCTGAGAACCAATGTGCAGCCCACATCGGTCTTCACACAAATATTACTGACCCCTACGATCTTCAATATGCCAGAATTACCCATCTTCACAGTCCCATAGTCACCTGACTGGTAGCTTGTGAAGAAGTCCCTGTGTGGAGTTGCATAAAAAGAAGCTCCCGAGTCTATCACTCAGTCGGTGTCTTGACTCGTAGCCATGAGACATATATCGTGATCTGCTGAAAGAATAACTACAACGTCGCCATCTGAAGCGACCACAGTGGAATCTGATTCATCTTCCTTCCCTTTTCCTTTCTTGTCGTTCTTCTTACCACGACATTCATGCTTGTAGTGGCCCTTCTTGCCACAGTTCCAGCAATCAACATCCTTTCTGTTACTCGACTTGCCTCTTGATTTATTTCGGGCCTTCTCGCTCTTCCTGTTCTTTCCTCTCCCCCGTTCCTGTGTCACAAGGGCCTCTTGCTGAGTAGACCCCTGAGACTTCCTCCTTGTCTCTTCATTAAAGAGACAGCTAGTAACCTGTTTCATGGATATCTTTCCGTCTGGCACGGAGTTACTTAGAGACACCACCAATGTCTCTCAACTATCAGGCAATGAACTAAGCAATAGCAAAGCCTACAATTCATCATCCAGGACCATCTTCATAGAGGAGAGTTGGTTCACTATATTATTGACCTCATTCATGTGCTCGGCCACAGAACCACCATCCTTGAACTTGAGATTCACAAGTCGCCTTATAAGAAAATTTTTGTTACCGATTGTCTTCCTCTCATATAGCCCTTTTAATTTCAGCCATAGGCTAGCGGCTGAGGTTTCCATAGACACATGACAAAACACAGAATCATCCAATCATTGTCTAATAAACCCCACCGCCTTTCGGTCCATATTTTTCCGATCATCATCAGACATATCCTTGAATTTTGCTGATATGCCTAAAATTGGAGAATATAGGTCCTTGCAATAAAGCAAGTCCTTCATCTTAGCCTTCCATATAGTCCAATTAGAACCATTGAGGCTTCCCGTCGAATTTTGGCAACTTGCGACGTATAATCAACGTTTGCGATTGACCCTAAGTCGTATCCTATAGATTTGAGTCGGCTTAATCTGAGACTTTTATCATTGCGACCGCACCGTCGCCGCAGTTCCAACGCCGCGTCTTGCATACCGATCCGATACCCTGGCAGGAAGATGTAGGCCCGCATTCCGTTTGAGAAAAACACCGCATATTTGTAATCCCAAGAGAATCTCTACAACATGTCCCATCAATCAATCAATCAATCCATCAATCAATCACCTCATGTCAGTACACCCACCCATGCTTTCTTTCTCCACAAGTCAAGCAACCACCAAGTCAACTCTCATGTCAAGTACACCATCACCTCACCCATCACTCACATCCATCACTCACATCTCTCCTTACAACCCTCTCTCTCTCTCTCTTTCCCTTCACATTTTCCAAGCAAACATCCAAGCAAGAGAGTGGCCGTTCATAGTTTTCCAAGAGAGGAAGTGAGATGTGTGTGACCCACTTTCCCATCCCAAATCCTTCATCCTAGTCATTCAAACCTCATCAGCCTCCATCAAAGTGAAGCACAAGGAGATCGACTTTCCAACGTACCGAGAAGATCAAACGGTGGGTGCTTCTATAGGCTAGTTTCCATGTTTTTATGATGGGCCAAGTGAGGCCTACCGATCAATGGTATGAATCTCACTTTGGACCCTTGATGTGGCCGATGGACCACCTTGATCCTCATGATCATTCCATGATGGGGCCATTCTTCATGGACTTCATCATGATGATATGGATAGGGTCATCTAAGACCTTACATTTGGTAGCGAAAGGATCTTCACCGTTGATTTTTGGTTTGATGGGCCCACGTGTAATGGGACCCACTTGATGTATGATTGATTTCAAAGGAGGGCTTATAGTGTCGAGGTCCCTCCATCACACATGTCCCGTCTCTCTCTCTCTTTCTCTCTTTTTCTTTTATATGATGATATGTCTATGTGGCCCACCCGAATGGACCCCACCATAAGGCAAGTGTTTTATCCCAAGCCATCCATAGGTGGGGCCCACTTTATAAGTGTGATATCCACACCAATCCATCATTTGGTGGCCCACCTAGCAGGGCCCACCTTACCTATATGTGTCGTGCCAAGCCGTCCAGCGTCCACAGACACTGGACGTGATTTGTAAAGAGAAAAAGAAAAGTGATTTCTTTTGGTGGACCGCTCCCACAAGCCCCATCTTGATGTATGTTTTAATCCAAGTTGTCCATCCCTTTCTTTAGCTCATTTTAGGTGTTGAGCTGAAAGATGGAGCCAATCCGAGGTTCGGGCGGGCTATGGCGTAGCAAACAACATTTTCTACCATTAAAATGCCTCTGACATTTCTATACGTCAAAACACTATGAATATTAGGCTTGTTTGGCTTGTCTTGAGCCGTAGCGACCAATGGCGGAGTCGGATCCACTTGATGCTAGCCCCATGTGCGAAAAACCACAAAAAAAAGGGTTTTCCAAAAAAATAAATAAATAAATAAAACATGCAGCAGACGTTGCTGCTGTCAAAGACACAGGCAGCGCCTGCTGCTGGCGGGCAGACGGCTAGGCAGGGACCCACGGTCCCAGCCGTGGGCCCCACCATGATGTGTTTATGTCATCCAACCCGTTCATTAGGTGGGCCACTCCCAGCAGCGGGCCCCCTCCAAAGATCCACCTCATCCAAAGCGCAGGTGGCCCACATCACAGAAAACAGTGGGACTGACTCTCTGCCATTGAAACCCTTTTTGGGTCCACAGAAGTTTTGGATCAAGATGAAATTTGTTTTCGCTCTTCATCTAGGTCTACGTGACCTTATCAATGGGTGGGATGGTGTATAAACATTATGGTGGGCCCCACATGGGACCCACAGTGATACATGTGTTTTATTCCCACCGTCCGGAGCCCACAGTGATTTATGTGTTCTATCCCCACCGTCCAGGGGACGGTGGGTGTGTGTGTGTGTGCGTGTGTGTGTGTGTGTGTGTGTGTGTGTATAATATTATATTATATATAATATTGTATATACTATATATAAATTATATATTATATTATATATAATATACAGGTTGGTGGGCCTTCATGTGGAACCCCACCATGATGCATGTGTTGCATCCAATCTGTCCATCCATTTTGCAAGCTCGTTCTTGGGCATGAGCTAAAGAACAAATCAGATCTATGGTTCATGTGGGCCCCCCACCACGATGCATGTGTTGCATCCAAGTCCTAACCACTTGAAAGCTCATTTTAAAGCTTGAATTCAAAAATGAGACAGATCTATGAATAGATGGACCACATTGTAGGAAGTAGTGGGTTTGAATGTCCACAATTAAGACCCTTGGGCTACTAAGTTTGGGACCAAATATGATATTGGTCTTTCCTTTTAAATTCAGGTCTGTGAGGCTTTACAATCAGATTGGATGGGAAATAAATATTATGGTGGGCCTTAGGAATTTAATGGTGGAAATCATTATTGCCACTCTTATTTGGTTGTGGCCCATTTGATGTACATATAGGGCCCCAATTGGTGTGGCCCATCTGATATACATAAGGCTCATGTGATTAGGCCCATTCGATGTATTTGCGGCCCATTGTCGAGGCCCACTTTGATATATATGAGGCTCACGGGTTAAGACCCATTGTGATGTATTAGGGCCCATGGGTTGAGGCCCATGGTGATGTACTTGGAGCCCATGGGTTAAGACTCATTGTGATATATTAGGGCCCATGGGTTGAGGCCCATTTGATGTATTTGAGGCCCATGGGTCGAGGCCCAATGGGATGTATACAAGGTCTATTGCATTGTGTGATTCCACCATGGGTTATGTAATGGCATTTATGACGGGCCATGCCTTGGGAGCAATGTTGGTTTGACGTCCACATTGTAAGGATAATGTTGGTTAAATGTCCGCATTGTACTTCTTCCTAGGGCCTATTGATAGGCCCATACTTGTTGTGTGTAGGCCATCAAGGCCCATCTTCGTTGAGAGGATAGTTCATCTAACATGCTTAGTATAACTCCATGATTCATGCTCATACGCATCATATGTATGCTTGATATGAAGAATGTTTGATCATAGCATACGCCATTGGGCAGACCATTTACGGGACTCCTTATGAGATGGAGTGCCCCACATTATCGCGCAGTACGCACAGGATTGCTGCATGACTGGATAGTGTGACTCATGTGTCTTGCATATGTGTGACTTGATCATTATACGCCTTAGTGACATCAAGGTCGTGGCCTCCACAGGCACATCGTGGATGGCTAGATGAGACACCAAAAATATTTGGTTCTAGCACTATGGGCACTTAGGATGTCCTTGAGTGAAAATCTCAGAACCTCCAAGGCCAGGAGTAGCCCCAATGTCTAGACCAAGTGGAACATGAGCGCCCGAGTGCCGAATACTAGTAGGCCGTGTCTCCCACTGTGTCATGGTCGGTTGGGAGGAGGTGTGGCCTTATCCGCCCGAGTGAGGGGGCTATAAGCTAGGCCAAGTATGACCAACTCGTAAATGGGTCCGCTATCGACGAGCCGGGTAGGTATTGGCAGACTACTGGTCAGGCGGATAGTGAGGTTTATTCCGCTTGCTTGGCTGTGCAGCTAGGGAGGAGGCAGTCAGTGTGAGTGTACTTGTAACGCCCCGAAAAATCGAGGGTCGTGCATAGACTCGACTCCCGAGTTCCCGAGTGTCACCTATCATGCATTTATGGTTTTTTTTAAATCAATTTTAACTGCGCAATTTGGAATTACCTGAAGCATGAAGCACAATCGCACCTGTCTACTGAAATGAAGGATATCCCACATATATACAGGTTCAAAAATAATAAAGGGTCGCCCAAGGCGTTGCCCAACAGAACAACAACAAAAGAAGGCTATGTCAAAAAAAATAACTGAGCCCGCGGCTCAGCAAATCCAAATTCAGCTCGATCAAGTCGATGGAAAGCCGCCCATCAGCTGCAAGTAGGAGAGCCCATCCTCCTCGTCCAAGCTCACATCGCTAGGCTCCTCATGCCCTGAGTTACCTGCATCTATGAATGGGTCTGGTTGGTGTTTTAAAACACCGTCCAAGAGTAGGAGTGAGTGATCAACTCAGTGTGAACTATTGGTCTCAAGTTACAACAGGCATCAATTGTAATATGAACTTAATGAAAAACAGACAATCATCAACACCTAATAACTCTTATTTAAAATGCATGCATGCGGGATGATATGATGCATGCCCTCGCCACAACACTCCCTCAAGCGACATCTAACAATCGCATATAACAACACTCCCTCAGAGCGACCTCGACTTCCGAGTCGCCACCCTAACTAATGCATGCAATGCGATCGTGTTAGCCGAGTTATTAGTTAAGTCCGGTCATCCAGCAGGTTGGGGATTCTGATTCACCCTACGTATCAATGCCCTAAGCAGGTTGCGAGGCCAAGGCCCCATCAACGCGTGAGGCCGAGTCCCCGCGGTCCGTGATCCCGTCGGAGTCCTCATCCCTGACTCCAAGCACATGAGGAATACCGTAAGGAAGGGATCGCTTGCGGTCACTACGGGGAGGCGCGGTACCCCAGCGTAGGCTGACAACTCGGACACGATGTCCCATTCCACCATGCCCGGCTCACGAGGCTGTGGACCAGTTTCAAGTGGGTTAATGATGGGCTACAACGGTTGCAGGGTGGTTCAGGTTCCATACGTATGTGAGCGAACAGGGTTAACAAACAGGATTGGTCAGAGAGTAGGCTAAACCGCACAGATCAGGCGAGCGTGAGACGAGTGACATCGGGCACAAGGGACCCATGTAGTCGAACTACTGCCACCCGAACACTCCCGCCCAATCCACGGATCTAACCCTAGCGTAGTCCTAACGACGGGACTATCGTCTTTCGTCATGTTCCTGACCAACCCAAAGGTATGGAGGGTGATTCATAGCATGCCGGCTATCAATGCATCATCTAAAAATAATCAATCTCATGTTCTCATGCTTCTCAACATAAAATTCTAAACGTCTACTAACAAGTAAAGCTAATAATATCGCGAACAAGTGTGGGTGTGTGGTGTGGCTTGGTGAGGAAGTTAAGTGCTTCCTCCATCCCAAGAAATCACATGCACAAGAGTAATGAATCATACATATTGGGAGACACAACATATGGAAAAACATCAAGCATGAGCATATGATCATCCATACACACAATCATGTGAGGGGCAAGAACGCATAATGAGAGAACTAAGCATGCACATCCATACCCTTTCAACAAGCATATAAATTCCTAGGGTTTCTCTAGAATCTCAAATATAACACCCAAGCAATCAAAATCATTAAGCTTGTACTAAAATTGGTGTTAGGCCACCTAAGAACAATAGTCCGCACCTATGGATTGTTGGAGACTTGGAAAACGACCTAGAGTTACCGAACCCGGTGCCGATCGGCCGGAATCCCTAAAGCAACATTTATATGTTAGAATCCTAAATAAATTCCTCCTCATCACAAGGGTTTCAACGAAAATGGGTGGTGGATCTTACCTAGATGATCAACGGAGTGAAAAGGGCGGTTGTGGATGAGGAATCCTCTTTTAAGAAGATGTAGGGAGTTGTGGGGGTTTGATTTCCTTGGGCCCACCTTGCTCTTCTTTCTTCACTCTCCCTTCCTCTCTCCTTCATTTCTTTTTTCTCCCCTTTCCCTCTTCTCTATCACCCTTCTCTAGGGCAAAATCGTATGGGGAGAGGGGGTGCCCAAATAAGGCCTTTATATAGTGCCAGTTTTGGTGCAATTGGCCTCAAGTGTTGGGTCTTTACTATACTAACCCTATGGGAGGGTTTTTCTAGCCTATGGGGTGTACTAGTCGATATACATCGTAGGATAGTTAGTCCTAATGATGATCTATGTATGGACACAATCGGCTCGCCATTTTGACGCGCCGATCGACAGATATGATTAGAAGTCTGTTCAACGGTCACCGATGGTCGATCGGGGCCGCGGTTATACGGATGTGAGTGAGGAAATATCCTTACTCCATGTGTGAAGTTTGGTCGCAAACCGATGGTTCGAAATCCTAAACTTTGCATAAGAGTGGATGACTCAAATCACTTAAGTTCCCACAATTTCCCAAACTAGCCTTCTAGGGCTCCCTATTGAAGTTAGAGTGGCCCTAACGCCCCCCCCCCCTAGGCCACCAAATTTGGTGGGTAGGTGTCTTATGGCCTAATTAAGGCCCATGTAAAATTTGGGGACAAACGGATGAACGGATATAGGGTCTGAGTAAGCGATTTCGTCCCTTAAGTGGCCCTGCGAGGGCCATTTTGGTGATTGAAGCGGTTCTGGCGGCCCTCTGGCCATGAATCTTATAGGATAGGGTCTCCATGGCCCGATGAGGGGCCACGCAAAATTTGGGGACGATCGGATATGAGGTTTGGTCGTACGGGTCCGATTCGCGATCAACGGTCATCGTGCCACGATCGGGGCCCAGATTTGGTGGATAGGCGTAGAAAAATACATTAAACATTCACCGTAAATTTGGAAGAAATTCGACGACTGGAAGACCCAAAGTCTCAGTTTCTTTTGTCAGTGCCAGATTTTAACTCTGGCATTGGTGGGGCGCATTAGGCAAGCGCCAGATGGTACTTCTGGGTGTCCACTGGATCCGCAGTCTGCGATGGACCACAAGCCCAGTGAGATCTATGATTTTCTAAAGTTTTAAATTTTTCTGACCCTCCTTGGTCGCTGGGTGGCCCACACGGGCTGTTGTTAAGTGTAAACGGGTCATCTGGCTTGGCGGCCCGCACTTGATCCCATCATAAATAGACTGGTCCACCCCAGTATAAACTAACATTGAGTGATAATGGTCATTAAGTGATTTTACAAGTTAATTAAAAAGTAATTTTAAGGATTTTTGGAAATCCAAAACAGTGAAAATCCAGGATGTTACAATCTACCCCCCTTAAAAACAATTTCGTCCCCGAAATTGCCTAAGGGTAATAAGTAAAGATATTATCATTTCATTTACTTAAGTTTTGTTGGTTTCTGGTTTATGTACGTTTTAGGGTATATATATTAAATACGCTAGCCTAGCTCATTATGATCTACCCCCCTTAAAAGTTTTCACATTTGAGGTTTAAAAACAAATGTCAAAATCATTATTATCGTATTAAGTGGTTGTTGGTAAAGTTTACCTAATGGTGGTATATTCTTCTCTTTATGATAGGGCTAAAACGGAAAGACAGTTGTGGTAGACTTTGATCCCATACGTCGATCCTCTGTCTGACCAGGGCAGAAAGATCGTTGTATCCCTTCTTAGTCCTGGTAGACCCGGTCTTCTGCTCGGTCAAAGCAATGAGTCCATTGGTATTCACTCAGGAATGAGAATTGGGTTAAGCCGCGAGTACTTCGTAGATGTATATGGTTCCGTAATTCCGTAGTTCGATCAATCTAATTGTTTAACCATCATTGGAAAGTTTATATCTCCTATTATAAGGTTGTCACTTAGGTCTTGGTCTACGAGAGTCCTCGTTTTAATTTATATCCAATTTGGGGTTTAATAATTTTCTCAACATGCCTACGAGCAACGATCATTCTAAAAAGTTTTTTTTTTTTTTTTTGTCACAAATTTTTATATGATTTACCATTTCAATCCTATGGCTAGTGGGTTATGGGAAAATCACGCTTTGGTTTCATAAATTTCAAGAATGAAGGGATAGTCAAAAGTTCTAAGGTATTATAGTGGTGTGAAGTGTTAATAACGTTAATAAGGACGCAGTAAGGCAATCATACATACAAGCATTCACAAGGCGACAAGAAACTTCCAAGGCAATCCATACATTCATATTGGATTCAAAGTGCCATTAGTATGGCCAGTTACATGTTATAGCATAGATTACAAACATCACTAAATACCACAAACTTAAGAGAAACACAGCCAAATCAAAGCAGGAAGGGTTACAACTATCCTTCAACACATAGAAGCAATTTAACTGACTCAAACAATCTATTAATTGTCCGTTAGGTTAAGCTACTATTCTTCTGAGTCGGACGCGGGCGGGGGTGCTTCTTTCCTTTGAGGGAAATGATCACCGAAATGGAGAAGAATGAGGCAACGGCGGTAAGGAAGACCATTTCCTTAGCTTAAGAAATGGAGGGTTGACAATGTAGGCGGATTGTTAGAGGAATGGCCTTAGGAGTAGCTTGAGAATGGCTTGAGGATGGGCCTAGGAAAGGGTTTTGAGATGGGTGAGAGGAAAATGGATTGGAAGGAATGGGGTTTGGGGAAAATGGGTTGAACGTGTATGTGGAAAGATTTGAGGAAGAAGGTTAATGTTGGGTTTTGAAAAGAAGAAGGAGGTAGTTTAGGGAAAGGGGTTTTGGAAATGGAATGGGTTTGGAAAGAATTTGAAAACAGGTCGTGGAATGTAAGGAGTTGGGGTATGGGTTTTCCTTAGAAGAGGATTGAGATCTTTCAAATGGTTGGGAGAGAGGTATTGAAGGTGAGATTGTTGAGTGAGGTGAATTTAGAGATGAGTTTAAGAAAATGGATTTGGAGGATGGAAGTTAAGAAGTGATTAGGAATGAGTTAAAGAAATGAGGTTGAGAAAAGTTTGAAAAGGGTTTGAGAGAATGAGGATTGAAATGGGTTAGAGGGAAGAAGAAGATGGTTGTTGAGAATGTGTAAAAAGAGAAATGGGTTTAGGGTTGGATTTGTGCTAGGAGCTTGTAATGGATTTGAGTGAGTGGGTGGGAGATGGATGTGGGAATGGGTTTTGAGAATGGAAAAGGGAGAAAAGGTTTGATGTTGGGCTTTATAAATGAGTTTTGGTAAATGGGTTTTGTGAATGGAAGTGGAAGTGAATGAGTGAGTGGAGTGGGATTTTGAGGATGGGTGTTGATATGGGTTGGTTTTGTAAAGGAGAAGAAAATGGGTTTGAAATAGGTTTTGTAGGTGAAATTTGGAGAGGGTTTGGCAAGGGATTTGAGAATGAGTTGTGAGGTTGGGTTTTGGGGAGGGGTCAAGTAAGAGGGGTTGAAGGGAAAGGAAATGTGAAGAAGAAGAATGTGAGTTTAGGGATTGGGCTTTGAGATTGGGAGAGGGAGAGTTTCTCTAGGGTTTAGAAGTGATGGTGGAGGTAATGGGAGTAGTAGAGATAGGCTTTATAGACTCTAGATAGTCCTAAATAGTAAGGGAAATGGGCCTCGCTCGTGTGTACAAAGGGAGGAGGGGACCACCTCGTAACATTTCTTATACTTTTAGTAACTGGATTATTTTTAAACTTTTTATGATGATTTACCATCAAGTTTTAAGTCATCCCACCAAATTTCATATCATTTAGAGTTGTAAATAAATTATAAAAATTCTATAAGTAACCACTGTATAAAACTAACGATTTTTGTATAGTTTTCAATTCATTCCAAATATAACTATATTATAATTTTTATTTTATTTTTATAAGAAACTAGACTTGTTAATCTTCAATCTGCCTTTTGAATCACCGAAATCAGAGTTGTAACGAATGAGATATCAATTTTTGAAGTTGACCAAATTTTGTAGGAAATTCGGGCGTCCGGCGTAGGCTACGCCACCTCCGTGTAGGCTACACCACTCCCTGGCTACCCGGCGTAGGGAACGCCGCTCCAGGCGTGGGCACGCCACCCCTCTGTGCATCCGGCGTAGGGAACACCAGTTCCGGCGTAGGCTACGCCGCTACCTGGTTTGGCTTGTTTGTTTTGCAATTTCTCGGGCGCCCGTAAGGCCCTCGGAAAAGTAACATATATGAATTTAGGGTAGGAGAAGATGATCTACGCAATGAGCCTACTAGTTTCATGAGATTATCCTTGGTTAGTGGCTAAAACTCAGTTTTATTTTGGTTTCACTATTTTTCGGTAAATTTTTATTCACCCACAACTCTTTATCCCCAAATGGGTCTAATCTATCAAATTTGGCTTGATATTCACTCATTTGGTCTAGGACAATAGTTTTGACTGTCAAACCGTTTAGTCTCCAGCTCGTTTCTGCCTATGGACTGAGGTCTTGTAAGACTCTCGGACTCATTCTCTAGCATCGCTACCTTCTCTTGCTACACACCCCTAATCACTGGAAAATCTCACCGTTCGTCTAAGATCGCCGGTTCCGGTTCTAGGATGGTTCCTACCATTCTAAGTCTTCGTCACGTTTCTTATCGTTTCTGTATCGTTATTGTGTTTCCTCTCAAGTCAGCGGACGCGTTGGTGAGTTCATGACCCATGGCCCAAGAGATTCCAAACTATTGCTCTGATACCATCTGTAACGCCCCGAAAAATCGGGGGTCGTGCATAGACTCGACTCCCGAGTTCCTGAGTGTCACCTATCATGCATTTATGATTTTTTTAAAAATCAATTTTAACTGCGCAATTTGGAATTACCTGAAGCATGAAACACAATCGCACCTGTCTACTGAAATGAAGGATATCCCACATATATACAAGTTCAAAAATAATAAAGGGTCGCCCAAGGCGTTGCCCAACAGAACAACAACAAAAGAAGGCTATGTCAAAAAAAATAAAGCTAAGCCCGCGGCTCAGCAAATCCAAATCCAGCTCGATCAAGTCGATGGAGAGCCGCCCATCAACTGCAAGTAGGAGAGCCCATCCTCCTCGTCCAAGCTCGCATCGCTAGGCTCCTCATGCCCTGAGTTACCTGCATCTATGAATGGGTCTAGTTGGTGTTTTAAAACACCGTCCAAGCGTGGGAGTGAGTGATCAACTCAGTGTGAACTATTGGTCTCAAGTTACAACAGCATCAATTGTAATATGAACTTAATGAAAAACAGACAATCATCAACACCTAATAACTCTTATTTAAAATGCATGCATGCGGGATGATATGATGCATGCCCTCGCCACAACACTCCCTTAAGCGATTCCATCTAACGATCGCATATGACAACACTCCCTCAGAGCTACCTCGACTTCCGAGTCGCCACCCTAACTAATGCATGCAATGCGATCGTGTTAGCCGAGTTATTAGTTAAGTCCAGTCATCCAGCAGGTTGGGGATTCTGATTCACCCTACGAATCAATGCCCTAAGCAGGTTGCGAGGCCAAGACCCCATCAACGCGTGAGACCGAGTCCCCGCGGTCCGTGATCCCGTCGGAGTCCTCATCCCCGACTCCAAGCACATGAGGAATGCCGTAAGGAAGGGATCGCTCGCGGTCATTACGGGGAGGCGCGGTACCCCAGCGTAGGCCGACAACTCGGACACGGTGTCCCATTCCACCATGCCCAGCTCACGAGGCTGTTGACCAGTTTTAAGTGGGTTAATGATGGGCTACATCGGTTGCAGGGTGGTTCAGGTTCCATACGTATGTGAGCGAACAGAGTTAACAAACAGGATTGGTCAGAGAGTAGGCTAAACCGCACAGATCAGGCGAGCATGAGACGAGTGATATCGGGCACAAGGGACCCATGTAGTCGAACTACTGCCACCCAAACACTCCCGCCCAATCCACGGATCTAACCCTAGCGTAGTCCTAACGACGGGACTATCGTCTTTCGTCATGTTCCTGACCAACCCAAAGGTATGGAGAGTGATTCATAGCATGCGGCTATCAATGCATCATCTAAAAATAATCAATCTCATGTTCTCATGCTTCTCAACATAAAATTCTAAACGTCTACTAACAAGTAAAGCTAATAATATCGCGAACAAGGGTGGGTGTGTGGTGTGGCTTGGTGAGGAAGTTAAGTGCTTCCTCCATCCTAAGAAATCACATGCACAAGAGTAATGAATCATACATATTGGGAGACACAACATATGGGAAAACATCAAGCATGAGCATATGATCATCCATACACACAATCATGTGAGGGGCAAGAACGCATAATGAGAGAACTAAGCATGCACATCCATACCCTTTCAACAAGCATATAAATTCATAGGGTTTCATACATATTGGGAGACACAACATATGGGAAAACATCAAGCATGAGCATATGATCATCCATACACACAATCATGTGAGGGGCAAGAACGCATAATGAGAGAACTAAGCATGCACATCCACACCCTTTCAACAAGCATATAAATTCCTAGGGTTTCTCTAGAATCTCAAATATAACACCCAAGCAATCAAAATCATTAAGCTTGTACTAAAATTGGTGCTAGGCCACCTAAGAACAATAGTCCGCACTTATGGATTGTTGGAGACTTGAAAAACGACATAGAGTTACCGAACCCGGTGCCGATCGACCGGAATCCCTAAAACAACATTTATATGTTAGAATCCTAAATAAATCCCTCCTCATCACAAGGGTTTCAACAAAAATGGGTGGTGGATCTTACCTAGATGATCAACGGAGTGAAAAGGGCGGTTGTGGATGAGGAATCCTCCTTTAAGAAGATGTAGGGAGTTGTGGGGGTTTGATTTCCTTGGGCCCACCTTACTCTTCTTTCTTCACTCTCCCTTCCTCTCTCCTTCATTTCTTCTTTCTCCCCTTTCCCTCTTCTCTCCCACCCTTCTCTAGGGCAAAATCATATGGGGAGAGGAGGTGCCCAAATAAGGCCTTTATATAGTGCCAGTTTTGGTGCAATTGGCCCCAAGTGTTGGGTCTTTACTATACTAACCCTATGGGAGGGTTTTTCTAGCCTATAGGGGTGTACTAGTCGATATACACCGTAGGATAATTAGTCCTAATGATGATCTATGTATGGACACAATTGGCCCGCCATTTCGACGCGCCAATCAACAGATATGATTAGAATCTGTTCAACGGTCACCGATGGTCGATCGGGGCCGCGGTTATACGGATGTGAGCGAGGAAATATCCTTACTCCATGTGTGAAGTTTGGTCGCAAACCGACGGTTCGAAATCCTAAACTTTGCATAAGAGTGGACGACTCAAATCACTTAAGTTCCCACAATTTCCCAAACTAGCCTTCTAGGGCTCCCTATTGAAGTTAGAGTGGCCCTAACGCCCCCCCCCCAGGCCGCCAAATTTGGTGGGTAGGTGTCTTATGGCCCAATTAAAGTTCATGTAAAATTTGGGGACAAACGGATGAACGGATATAGGGTCTGAGTAAGCGATTCCGTCCCTTAAGTGGCCCTGCGAGGGCCATTTTGGTGATTAAAGCGGTTCTGGTGGCCCTCTGACCATGAATCTTATAGGATAGGGTCTCCACGGCCCGATGAGGGGCCACGCAAAATTTGGGGACGATCGGATATGGGGTTTGGTCGTACGGGTCCGATTCGCGATCAACGGTCATCGTGCCACGATCGGGGCCCAGATTTGGTGGATAGGCGTAGAAAAATACATTAAACATTCACCGTAAATTTGGAAGAAATCCGACGACTGGAAGACCTGAAGTCTCAGTTTCTTTTGTCAGTGCCAGATTTTAACTCTGGCATTGGTGGGCGCATTGGGCAAGCGCCAGATGGTACTTCTGGGTGTCCACTGGGTCCGCAGTCCGCGATGGACTATAAGCCCAGTGAGATCTATGATTTTCTAAAGTTTTAGATTTTTCTGACCCTCCTCGGTCGCTGGGTGGCCCACACGGGCTGTTGTTAAGTGTAAACGGGTCATCTGGCTTGGCGGCCCGCACTTGGTCCCATCATAACTAGACTGGTCCACCCCAATATAAACTAACATTGAGTGATAATGGTCATTAAGTGATTTTACAAGTTAATTAAAAAGAAATTTTAAGGATTTTTGGAAATCCAAAACAGTGAAAATCCAGGATGTTACAGTACTAGACCCCGGTGATTTTTCAGAGAGCAACCGTACTGATATGTTGACTTATTGAGCAGGAATTGCATATCCATTCATTTATTCATTCACTATCCACTCGGGCTCGTGGTGCGTAACTATTTGTTACGTGTACCATCGCACGGCCAGGATTTCGGTTGGGCGCGCGACTGACCTGAAATCAGGAGTTTACCACATTGTGTCTGATTATCCAAATTTAGATATGAGACTGGTTTAGATAGAAGTCCCTTGTGATGGACCCCATAGCCTGTGATACTTCGTACTATTATCCCGACTTTACGTTCCTACATGGTCATTTCATTCGCACCGCATATTACATTGCATCCGAAGTACTTAGCATTTTGGGTTACTATGTTTTTACACTTATATGGCCTAGATGAGGTTGATGGTATTCATGGCTCATCAGGATTTGTATATTGCATTGCATCCTCAGCATCTGTTATTGTCTTGTTATGTTTTGCATCGCATAGCCTTGGTACAGTTGATAGCATTTATAGACTTACCAGTATACTTTCGCTTACTCTGATGTCATATGATTCATGATCTTATTAGTTTTTCTGCTTATCTCGATGATGTATGATTTATGTGATTTTTTATACTTAACACTTACATTACACACACTTCCACCACCCTCTAAGCTTTCTATAAGCTTATGCATGATAAATGCGTGCAGGTGGTGTTAGGTTGCAGCAGCGTTGAGCTTGGAGCGTGCAGCGGTCTTCTGGAGTTTTGATTTTTGACATATGTATTTCCCTTTCAGCATTGCATTCAAATATTTATACTAGTGGATATGTGATGATGATGTTGTTTTGTGACTTGATTATGCTTGTGGTTATGTTCCATTACAAAAAAAAAAATTCATACTGAAAATCCTCCTTGTACGATCTTAGGATCAGAATCTAGCGTATGGGCGCTGGGAGCCGAGAATGGGGTACTACGGAGGCGTCGTCACCGGATTCGGTGATCGAAAATTTTGTGAGCCCGTTTTCCGAGTTTGGGGCGTGACAGCAAGGAAGTGCACGTACAAGCCTCTCTAAGAGAGAAAAATGACTTTGTGTAGCCCACCTCTCTCCCAAAAATCCACCATTCTAGCCCTTCATTTCTTATTCCCTCCCTCAAAGTGAAGCACTAGGAGATTGGCGTTCCATCAGACCAAGAAGATCGACCGGTGGGTGCTTATTAGGCTATATTTTTATATTTTTATGATGGACCAAGTGAGGCCTACCGATCAATGGTATGGATCTCACTTGGGACCCTAAGATGTGGCCGATGGCCCACCTTGATCTTCATGATCATTCCGTGATAGGGCCATTCTACATGGACCCCATCATGATGTTTATTTTCTAGCTTGAAAATGGGTCACCTAGGCCTTGCATTTTGGTGGAGAAGGGATCTCCACCGTTGATCTTTGATTTGGTGGGCCCACATGCATTGGGACCCACTTGATGTATGGTTGGACGCTTGAAACGGATGGCCCATAGTGTCGGGGTCCCTCCATCGCACGTGTCCCTCTTTCTCTCTTTCTCTCTCCCTCTCTTTTTATTTATTTAATTTTTAGTGTGTGATGAAATGGTCATGTGGCCCACTTGGATGGACCCCACCACGAGGCATGACTTTTATCCAAGCCATCTATAAGTGGGGCCCACTTCATATGTGTTGTACCCACACCATCCACCCTTGGTGTCCACCATAGCAGGGCCCACCTTGAATCCGTGGTGCCAAACCGAAAATACAAATATTAGCTTGTTTCCAAGCTTGTGGGGTGGCCCACTCATATAAGCCCCACATTGATGAATGGATTCAATCCACGCCATCCATCCTATTTACCAACTCATTTTAGGCGTTGAGCCGAAAAATGAAGCTGATCCAACTTTCTGGTGGGCCATATCTTAACAAACACTGATTCTAAGGATTATTTGATATCTCAAGGGCACGTTGCATTATGGAATTCAAATTGACTTTCAATCTTCTTCTTCTTCTTTTCTTTTTCTTTTTTTTTCCTAAGAAAGCAAGAAAATAAAACTCTTTACTAGGAGTAAAAGCCAAAAAAAAAAAAAAAAACCCCATACCCTAAGCTAAAGGAAGAAACCCACACCTAGAGTTAGGAAAACCCATACCCTATCCTAAGGACAAAGCCCGCCCACATTTCAGGCCAGGGAGAAAAAACCTACCAAACTTCCAACTTTCTTAATACCCTTACTCCTTTTCTTCCAAGCAAAGGGAGGGGTCTTCTTGGATGAATGCCTCTTGTTCCTGTTTAGTCATCTTTGTTTCAAAAGTTGTTTCTATTTCTATATTTATTTCTTCCATGCTTCCCCATTTCTTCCATTTTTGAGGTTTCTTTCAGTTTTTAAGTTATCATAGACAATGGTATTATGTGTAAATAGTAAATACAAATGATAAATAAGAGAATCCTAAAGATTCCAACCATAATTTCTCATTTTTGATACAAGGTACTTATTAGATTGAAAAAAATAGTACAAATAGCTAAAGATCATAACTGCACTAAGGACTATAATAAGGAACATGGGCAAGCTTTTCCACAACCCTCTTATGTGAAGAGAACTTTAGCATCCAGCTGCAGCTCTGGAGGAGAATTCAAATGAGCTAAAATCACCTTTTGCAAGTATGGACTGAGCACCTCAACATGACAACCTAGTGATATCCTCCCAGCTTTCAAAATGATACTCTAGCTAGCGTTATCCTCCCCCTCCAACCTTTCAATCTCCACTTAGCTTGAAAAGGTTTTCAGATGTTGATTTGTTAATATGCACTCTTACTCGATGATTCACCACAGGATATTATATTTATCTAGGATTCTCTCAAGTGGCTAAGAAATAATCCACAGTTGCTCAATCTAGTACTTAGACTATGTACAGTACTCTTGGATCTACCACTACTGACTTAACATGAATCTCCCGTCTTATGTGACATCAGGATATACTTGTGTTCTTTTCGAAGTGCTCAGTCAGCGTCACCAGCTTGGATGGCTGTTATGGTGGTACATGCAGTTGCTTGAAAATGCACTCATGGGAGAATATGTGGCAGCTTCAATCTTCATAGATGGTTGGGATCTTCAACTTTGCCAAGATTGTCTTCAAACTAGCATACTCAAAATTTATAACTCAAGAGTTTAGATGAGTTCGATTATTTAATTATAAGATTTGTGGACATCTATAGATGATCATAACGAAAAAAGAAATCCAATGGTCATGTTTCAACAAACAAATATGCACGAATCAAAGATTTTATCCTCAAAATGAGATTGACTAGACAGTTGGGCCCTCTGATTAATGAGTATTTATTTATGTAATTTGGATCTTCTTACTAGTGGCTAGTGGCAGTGGGCCTCACTGCAGCAGCCATTGTAGGTGTTCGAGAAATGATGGTGACTCATCCTCCTCACATGTGACACTCACATAAAGTTATACAGGGCGTCCAAATTGTTGGGCATGTTGTGGACAGACCATACCTCTGAAATCTCACTGATCATGTGATCCTGACCATCAAATTGATGGCCCCAAATGGATGGTTAACCTCAAATGGTTAGCGGTCCAAAATCCAACGGTGAAATTAGGTGGTTATTATCATCTTATAAATGTACTGTTCATGCTTCCACCATCGGTCACGAAAATGTGGGTATCTCTTCAACTATTAAGGCCGTTTGGATGCAACTATGAGTGATCTTATCATGGGCGGGTCTAAGTGCTTGTTTGTTTCACTCATTATTATGGTAATATCAATGAATACAACTTACTTTACCAATCCCTAGCTATATTTGCACTCGAGTTCTTGTATTTGGTTTATCAGTGGTGAAATCATAATAGTGACATTTTTAAATTAAAGTATCTTAGCTGAATGTCAAATCACGATAAAAAGATGCTGATGTTACTGTTTGAATTCAAGATTTTCCATGTAATGTTACTAAAAGTATAGTAATTACGAATTTATTTACTTGTTTTTTAATATATTTACATTTCGCTAACAAGTTCCATATTTGGCTTGGTTAAAATCAAAATTGATAATATACTTTCGATTACCAAGATAATTGGTAAAACAATCGGGTCTTAATATACAATACTAAAATTGATTATACTCAAAATGGCATTTATGCCAACACAGCTAAGGTTGCATCCAAAATGGTCCATGCGGGTGGCTTTGGAATGAGTTTGGGTTTGGGCAGTACTTGGACCCTACCGGCCGGACGGGGATTTCCTGCGAAAGCCTTTCGCAGGAAGTTCCTGCACTGGGATGTTAGGTGGGGCCCACCTTGACGTTTATCATAAATCCACCCCGTTCATCCTCCGTTTTCTGAGATCATTTTAGGACATGCTATAGAAAATCAGATGGATACAAAACTCAAGTGGACGGCACGAGAGAAAACACTTGTGATTCAGTCACAACTGTTGAAATATTTTTAAGGCCACAAAAGTTTCTTATCATACTAATTTTTTCTTGTTTTCACTTCATCCCAGTGGGAATGATCTTGTAAACCGTTTGGATGGCATATAAAAAATCAAGGTGGATCCCAGGAAGGTTTCAACAGTAGAAAACTCTTTAGCCAGTTTTCCCTCTCGAATGGGCCACACCAGAGAAAACAATAGTGATTGGACATCCATCATTTAAATCGTACTAAGACCCATTGTACTGTTTATTTGACATCCAATCTGTTGATTAGGTCATAAATACCCAGACGAAGGGAAAAAAAATGATCAGCTTGATCCAATACTTTTATGGGCCCCAAAAAGTTTTTAATGGTTGACGTTCATTCAACACTGTTGCCTATAATGTGGTCTACTTGAGATTGGGATATACCTCATCTTTCGTGTAATATCATAAAATGATCTAGAAAAATAGATGGATGGCATTGATGAAACACATACATCATGGTGGAGCCCACAGAGCACCGACCATCAGTTATTGGCCGGTGGCAGGGGAGTCGCTAATCCGTTTCAGGGAGTAGCCAATCCGTTCCCATCCTTACCGGCCTAACCCAATTTCATATTCGTGCTCCATGCTACAAATATCGGTTCCAAGAAATGGTTAAGCAACACATCATCTTGTATGTAGACCGTTGGTTTTCTTTTCCTAAATTTCTATTTCTAGTGCATACGGCCCACCTAATCAATAGGGATTTGATGGGTTCAGGGCTTGGATCTTACTAGGGCGGTTCACGAGTCGAGCTAGCTTGAAAAACTCGCTCGACTCGGCTCGAGTCAGCTCGGATTGACTCGGCTTGAATGGCCGATTCGGGCGGATTCAAGTTAATTATTTGAAGCTCGAGTTGAGTTTAAGTCGAGTTCGACCAAGGAGTATTTCAACTCAACTCGAACTCAATTTCAATTCGAGCTCGACTCGGCTCCATTAATAAATATATTAAAGTTATGGGGAATGCGGAGAAAGTTGAAGTGAGATCTCTTTGCTTTCACCCCAGCAGCGAAGAGTTTGATGTTGGTGTTGATGATCTATTGAATCCAAAATGGTATATTGCATGGAGCACTCGCATAAATAGACATATCCTTCTTAAATATGTTGTGAGAGCTATAAGTGCTGAGACTTTCTGCAAGATAACAGAAATTGCGCTTTTGTCTGAGCAACAACAATACAGGTGGGTCCCACTTTTCTGTGGTTCCGGGTCTATTCAAAATCGTATCCATTGAAAAGTATGGCCTTGATGATGAGTAATTCAAAACATACAATTGATGATGCCCCATGGTTCTTCTATCACACAGATGAATTTTCTAGACTGCTAAAAGATGGACTACACCCTATTTCGGTTGTCGGGCCAAACTGAAAATAAATTTTGCTTGGTGAAGCGTCATGTAAAATGCCTCGTTAAATTTTTTTTATTTAGCTTTCTCTTCTAAATCAAGGGAGGAGGATCAAGAACAGAATCTACTACTTTCTCACCCAACAAGCTTGAGCTTGACTCGAACCACTAGCTTGACTCGAACTCGACTCGACAACTTTAACAAACAAGCCAAGCTTCAATGTTGAGCTTGAGGCCGAGCTCGACCTCGACCCGACTCGGCTCGGCTCAATGCCCAACTGGATCTTACAGTGTCGAGCTTGGCCATTAGAACTGGGCAATAGGCAGATGTGTGGTGTGGGTGAATGGTCACCGTTTCTTAAAACGGTGGTGAACAACCATAGCATACAAGCTGAAGTCCAAATCGAAGAACTACAAAGCTATAAACGTGGACGAAAACCATCCCTTCATATTCTCTCTCCCGGATTCATCACAATAGCCAAATTCAGTTTGTGAGGACATGAATGTCCCCAAGCTCTGCAACAGACACTTCCCTCTCTACTTCGAAAAGGGAGAAAAAAAAAAAAAAAAGAAGTCTACAGTGGTATAAACTATTAAAGAATTACATGATTTAAATACAATGGCTCGTCTTCTTGGTATGAAGACACTTCCAATTTCAGCGCGGGTTTCTCCGTCTTCAATAGCACCAGCGACACCCACAACAAAAGTCCATTGTAGGAGCGGAAGGACAGCGAGACTCCATTATAGGAGTGGAAGGAGAGCGCCTCGTCGCCTAATTCTCGGTCTCGGAGCCTCCTTTCTAGATCAGTTCGCTAGAATGGCTGCAGGCATTTTCTCTCCTTTCACCGCTTCTGCCAGGACTCGAGGAGCCTCCTCGGTCGAAGAGGTACAATTATTAAAAAAGAAAAAAGAAAAAAAACTGACCCGAATCATTGCAGTGTACTCGGGTTCTCAATTCAGTAATCCAGATCACTGATCTGTTGCATCCCTCCAAAAAATAGAGAAATACACAAACGGTCTGCTTTCATCTTAAAAATTTCCTAATTTTGGTTGCCTGGATCTTCCAATTTGGGCTATTTCTTTTGTGACCTGGTCCATCCACGGGGGATGCAACAGAATGGATGGTCTGGATTACCCTATCATGGACCCCACGTGTATGAATTGCAAATCCGCCCTTTCCAGATATGCAGCCTTGTGCTTCATTTGCATTTCCTTTCTTGCTTCTATCAGTGTATGCAATTTGAATGACATCTAGGTATAAAATTATATATGTTATATAAGGTTGCGTTTGGTTTCACCAAATTTCAATCATGAAATTTCATGATATTTGGTGCAACCAAACGCAGCCTAAAGTTTTGTTTTTATTTTTTTATTTTTTTTTATTTTTTTTTATAAAATATAAACTGATTTCATTTTATCTGAGGGATAATTACATTCGGGTTCCCCTCAAGAGAAAAAGGATCTAGAGGGGAAACCTATCATAAACAAGGCCACCCTGTGCAAGGAAACTGAAAAAGAATAAACCAGGAAAACCAAAACACCCACTAAGACACTTCCCTGACCGAACCCAATCCCACCTTGTCGAGAAAACAGAGACCCCGTACTTGAAGCGGGAGGTCCTGGAATTGGTAACAAGACGGGATTGTTGGTCTGAGCTCCCCGTCCGAGCCAACGCATCTGCCGCCGCATTGCCTAACGCAGCCTATAGTACTGAACATTGTGATTTCAATGAATGAATTGAATTTCGACAACCATTTTGATCATGTGGAATGGTAGCTGCATGATTTCGCAGAGGTTTTAGTAGAATATAGCTGGTGAACTTTAGGGTATTTATATAATGGTGCTTTGCGAGGCACAAATGCATATACGAATCAGCTAATGCACACACCACACACATGCCAGTGTTGCAGATAGGTGAAATATCCAAGTCATCGATCGTTGTGGACCTCACTGTGTAGATGCTACTGCTAAAAGATAAAGGTGGCCCACTCTGTAGGTGTTCCATGATATTAGAAATAAGTGTATGGGTTAGAAAGCTTCGGTTTGTGTACCACCTGATCAGTAGACGGACCTGATTCTTGGGATATGGAATCTACATACTGCTACCCTTTTGATGGATGGCTTGGATATTGCAACTGTCTGCCATGCTGGCATGTATGGTGTTGGATTCATTAACTGTCTTGTACATGTGCTGGCTTAGCAAAACTCTTATATAATGCTCAACCAAGTCTGTGTGCAATATCTTCAGCTTTACAGTCTGTACAAAGTGGGGCCTATGGTGCAGTGATCCAAACTGTTTTTATGGTGGGGCTCTCCCTGGACAGGCCATCCACCAAAAACTTCCCAGATTGGAAGATCCTAGCTGTAGAAAATATGATCTTATTTTGGTTGAACATGTACTGCGCTGTATTTTCTTTCTTAATATTCTATTTATCAGCACACTTATTGAAGGGTAAGAATTTTTTAAACCTGGGAATTGGGATATTTTTGGTGAATAGGCCATCCGCAGTGGGGCCTGTGATATCAACGATTGTAGTTTGTACATATGGAGGTTAAGAAAACTGAATCTCTTGTATATTTTGCTTTTTTCATTTAATGAAGTCATTTTCAATAGAAATTGTAGGAACTAGGAAGAGCTCTTAGAAGGCCACTATTCTCTTTTCCTTGGAAACATTGCTTGTAGACAAATAAATTGTTCCTTGCTATTGTTGTTTGGTATGTGCGTTGGAAATCATCAATATAGCATACAGCCCCAGCCAGGTAAAACAGAATGAAATAATATAAAATAGGAATAATTGAAACTGGTGGAATTCGTTAGCAACTGCTCAATTTCTCGACAGAATCCATTGAATTTAAATTAACATGAACTTTTCTCACCTGAATCGGTTCCAATTAATGTGCAGAAATGATCTGAAATGGCAGCTGCATCAAAACTTATGATGCAGCCATTTTTTTTTTTTTTTCTGCCAACATGTCACATATGTAGAATATTCTATTACAAAGGTGGGCCACACATAGTGGGAGTTTGCGACATAGAATCGATATCAGTTGAGAGCCGATGGAATGACTTAGTGTACTAGTGCTGTACACCCAATGAGTGGATTGGCCTGATTTACACCAGTGTTTATCACGGTGCAGCCCACCTTTTTTACAGATAGGATATTCTACATATGTGACATGTCAGTGGAAATACTGTGGCTGTCATAATTATGATGCAGCTGCTGTATCTGATCATTGATGTGATCTTCATTAGCTTCCGAAGTCTTCTTATCTTGATTGAGATGTCTGATGTGATATTTTCATTGTGTGACAAAGGTGCTGAAGAATGTGGAATGGCCAGAAAAGTTTCCATTCAAGGAGGAGGATTTCCGGCGGTTTGATGAGTATTAGCTCTAAACTTCTTTTGCGGCTTGGGTTAAGATCTTAGCTTTATGGCGAGGACTGCTGTTTTCCCTTCCATGTGTCTGTCTGCCTTTCTTTCTTTTGTTCTTTCTTTCTTTCCTTTACCTTTCAGCTTCTTATTTATTAACCGTTACATTACCATCCTTTTATGTTTATATCCTAGACAAAACACATTACCTTTCTTCCCTTGAATGTGATAGCAACCTTCGAAGCGAATTATAGCCCAAACTAGTACCTATATCAACTGATGGAAGTTAATAACATATTCTCTTTCTGATAACATATCTGCTCTCTCCCATGGAGGGGGAAAGCTATATTATGCTAATTTTCTGTCTTCATGCATTCTCTTGATTATGATGTATAGAGAATGGCAGATGTTGAATGTACACTCTGCTTCTATGCCCATGTACAACTTAAAAGTCGAATATCTAGTTATTCTAGATTGAAATTCATGAAATGGTGTCTAGAAGGTACATTAAACATTGACATAGGGTGGACTTGATTATAGAGATCTTAGGGTAGAATCACGAGGGAAAGAAATAATGAGCAGTGACTAATGCTGATCAGTGGTACCTATACCTGTCAATTATGACAGCAATAAAGCAGGTGGTTTGCTGCAGCTGCTTCTCTCTTTGCTTGAGGATGGGAAACATTCTGAAGGTGATGTTCTAGGACATTTGGAGAGCTGAAGAGGATTGGCAGAAAAATATAAATAATGCTTAGTTGGAAGTCCAGGACTTGTGATGAACTTAATTAAGGGCAATGGCTTGAGATGACAGTACTGTTTCTTATCATCTAATGGCTTTAGCACATTCCAATCTCTCTCTCTCTCTCTCTCTCTCTCTCTCTCTCTCAAAGAAAAAAAGATCCTCTTACGACCCTAATCAAAGAAAACAACTCCATTTTTTTGCTATAATTGCTGCTAGTTACACATGTGGAATGTGAACCAAAGGAAAGATCTCTACATGTATTCTATAGTTGCTGCATTTATTTACACACAATGTTTGCGATATCGATAATATTGCTTGACATTATCGATATCGCACCTCAGAGTAACGAAACCCGGGGGAAGTTGCCAAACTTTCGGATATTGACGATATTATTGTAATGTATTGTAATGTATCTTGTATCGCATATATTGCAATGTATCGATGATATGTCGACAGTAGTATAATCAATTCATCGATATCAACAACAACAATTGGATTTTCCAAAAAAAGAAAAAAAAAAAAAAAAAAAACTATAAAATCTCATTTTTTGACAAAACTTTAACTTCTAATCCATTTTTTAGATTTATAAATGATATGAATTGATTTTGAATATAGTTGCATTACTTCTGTCAGACAACGTATGGTTTAGGCCGTATACAAAGGAAACTTATGATGTGCGCTTTTCTTTTTTTATGGCACACACCCTCATACCCGCACACACCATGATGGGTACTCGAACCCATGACCTTACTGTTGAAACTCTTGTCAGTCTACCACCAAGCCATGAGTAGGGACCCACTTATGATGTGCACTTGGTTTTTGTGGTCTTTTGATTTTCCGCGTAATGATATCTTTTTTAACATCCTTTGAGGTTTTATTGAAAATTTGACTAATTTCCCAATGTTTCCCAATGGTTCCTGACCAAAACGTTATGCTACACATCCAATATTTCCCATGTGATAACCGATATGTTTCTATATCCTAAGGGTGCAATACATCCATCGATACCGTTATTGAAAATATTGTTTACATGTGTGAAGTATATTGCTTTTAGTAGACTTTATGCTTTATTAATTACACCTGCCATTTAAGAAGAGAAAGCTCTCAGAGCACTGTAACTTATAATGCTCTAGTTGCATCATGATACTTGAACAGACCAATTGATCAATCTAACTGTCCATTAAGTCCAGAACACATTTCATTGGCTACCATGCAAAAATCAGACTGATCGGATGATCCAATCCATGCTTGATTTGGTGTTGCTGCTTGTGGCGATCTTTTGCTGAGCCATGGATGGGATGGTCATGGTTGCCTAACAAAAGCGATTCTTCATAATCATAAGCAATCCATGATAATTCTCAATTAATAGATGGATTGAGTTGTTGATTGGACCTATTTTTGGTAAACAATCTGGAATGCCCATATTAAAGGGCAATGATCAGATGGTCAATGGTTGTCAGGTCAGCATACTATTTTCATGGTAGCCCATGAAATGCATTTTGAACCTAACTCAATTGATTCGATCATGCAAGTGCCCCAATACGACTAGGAGCACTATAACTTTAGTGCTTTGAGAGCACTAGAGCATCTCTAAGAAGAATGTTAGATGTAAATAGTGTGAAAATTGGGGGTGGCAATGGGCTGGGCCAGGCTAGGCACAGGCCAAGCCCGACACTTACGACCCAAGGTTTGAGCCCTGCATGGGCCTAGCACAGCAGGCCCAAGCCCGAATCAACCCGGAAACCCCCATTTTCCACTTGAATTTTCCTAATCCATCCGTCGTTTGTGTAGGCCACACATGCACAAAGAAATATACATTTTAGATGAATGAAACCAACAGTCCACATTCAAGATAGATTGGTTGACTTACCAAGGATTAGAATAACATATTTGTAGGATATAAGACATACACATAAAGTCGGGTCAAGCTGGACCAGTCTCTGTTGGCTAAGATGACTTGGACTCAAGCCTGACTTGAAATTGATCGGGCCGTACATAAGAGGCCCAAGCCCCGCCCACGGGCCAGCTAATAGGTCCAAGCACATCTCAAAGTCTGGTTGGACTATTGCTACCATGGTATTCAAAATGGTTACGTTTTAGCCGTAACGGCTGTTACATTAACTATAGCAGTGGTGCTCGTTATGTGATACAGGGTCTTAACACCTGATTTGATAGGAAAAAAATAAAAAGGGCCTGTAACAGGCTGATACGGGGCTATAATGGACGATATGGGGCCGATACTCTCTCTCCCTTGATATAACGAAGCGAGGGGACGATATATATATATATATATATAGAGGCATGCTCACCTACGCACCTACGCACGTGCGCACCTTTGCACACGTGTTATGGGTGTCGAATCCGAACGGTCCGTAAGATGCAGATTCCCATGAAATCTCAGGGGGTGAATTTTCACCCTTATCTAAGATTCTGGTGGGCCATAGCAAAGAGAAATTCAAATCAAGGGAAGAAACTGTTTGCATTTTTATGGCCCACCGAAGTTTTGGTTCAAAGTAAAAATTGGTACCAGGGGGTTTCATGAGGTTCTGCTTCATGTGGACCATTCAGATTTTCGAGACTCATCAGATATGATGAGTTCTCAAAAAAGTTCGTAGGTAGTCCGTGCGAACTGGTTCGCAGGTGAGCGTTCCGCTATATATATATATATATATATATATATATATATATATATATATATATCAACCATATTGTAACAGCCTGTTAGTGTTATTGAATACCTTGATTGCCACCTGTAAAGAAAATGCGTAAAAAGCTATCTTGAGTGGACCTAGAGATCCATTTAATGCGTGCTTCTTTATAGACCAATTTCAATACCAACGTAAATTGTGGAACAGCTGGATACTGATCTTTTTGCTTCAAGTTGGTCTTTGGGATTAAAATTTCATGTTTTCTAAAATGTAATGGTTGATTCCTTTGGTTAGATCATCAGATTCTTTGTTCTATTCGTCTCCTCGCTTCGTTACACATATTGATGATCCAGCCATTCGTGCACTTACAAAGTATTATTCAGAGGTTTTCCCCCCAAGTAACACTCCAGGAGTTTGTCTACTAGATTTATGTAGCAGCTGGGTAAGTGAATTCTAATCTTCTATTTGGTTTCATGTTTTACATGTATTTTTCTTAGTTTGATTGATCTTCTGTTTTGTACATAGGTGAGCCATTTCCCACCAGGATACAAGCAAGAAAGGATAGTTGGAATGGGTATGAATGAAGAAGAGCTCCAAAAGAATCTGGTAATCTTCATAGTTTATACAGTTGCTAGATATGGTCAAACATATAAACCACCAATCTGATCTTTTTCTTTTTTCTTTTTTATCAAGTATCAACACATTATAAAGGCTAATCTACTATCGAAATAAAAAGTTTTATATTGTCGAAGCTATAGAGATCCATTCTTCACAAACTGCTATATGTATTTTTGTTGCTAAATTCCGATTTGATTTACTTGGCAAACTCTTTTTTATACCTTGCACGTGGCCTTTCTTTTTCCGTAAAGTACATTTATAACAAGTTTTTCAAAAAGAAAACATTGAGCGAGCAAAAAGGTGCTGGAGTGTTGTATTACATTGTGGTAACAACTAACAAATACTAATTTTCATTTGTGGGATTAATAAATTCTCTTCTTGCATCTTCTAACAGCTCACTCACTGTTTTTTCAGGTTTTAACTGAGTATGTTGTACAAGATCTGAACGTGAACCCAAAACTTCCATTTGAAGATAATTCTTTTGATGTTATAACTAATGTGGTATGTCGTTTCTTTCATATTTGTCCATCTCTCTAGTTAGATAAATTATTATTTTTTTGTTAATCTAGAATCAATGTCTAGCTCGCTGTTGGCTTCCTATGTTAATAGCCTCAAAGGTCTCTGCAAAGATAATCTCCTCCAACTAATAATGAGGCATGTGCTGTTATCATGTTAGATAAAGGCTTTAGTGCAATCACTATGGCCATCTTTAGGCTGGGCTGGCCTGTCAGGCTTTTGGGCCAGGCCTGCTTTAGGTTGAACTTGGTCTGGAATACTAGGCCTGAGAGCTGGGCCCAGGCCTAAAATTTAAGCCCGTTTAATAACTTGGCTGGGCTTGGGCTTCTCTTAAGAGCCTGTCAGCCTGGTCCGTTTGGGATTTCAACGGCATTTCTTTTTCATATACCACGTATCTGGGGCAAACTTAATGAACAGCCCAGATGTTTCGCAGAGGTGGGTGGCTGGGCTCAGGCTGGACTCAGTCTTGGGCCTTTTTGTTTCGGCATGCATGGGCCCGGGCTGGGCTCAGGCCTAGTTTTTACCTTGTGGGACGGATTCGGACAGACCGCTGCCAAGCCCAGCCTGTTGACAGCCCTAGTGATCAAGTCGTATGGATTAAGATGTGCAGCTTGAGAATTTGGCCACATCTCTCAGCGAGGCTTGGGTCAGATTCACTTCTACTTTTCTGTTTCACGTACCATGTCGCCCGTAGCGCCTTTGCAATCATTGAAATTTTGAATGCTCTCTTGTATGAGTTTGTAACATCGTGCAGGTTAGTGTTGATTATATGACAAAGCCAATTGACATTTTCAAGGAGATGCAGCGGATTCTTAAGCCAGGAGGGCTAGCTATAATGAGGTGATTGTTATTTACAGTTTCTTAGAATTTGGTTGGAGTCTTGTTCATCAGTCTATCTGCAGGCTCTCTAACCTATCTGCACTAACGAGCTGTTTTCTGAATATGTTTCGTTAAAGTCTTTATGAGAATTGAGGAGTTTGGGCACTTTGTTACACATATGCATGCGTCACCAAAGCCTTATCCCAACAAAATGTGGCCAGACACATAAATCCTCTTCCACTGTTTCACTCTATCAAGGGCCATCTCCTTAGTTAAACCATAGGTCACCGAATCTTTTCTTACCTCTAACACCCACATCCTTTTAGGCCTTCACCTTGCCCTTTTAGATACTTTAATTTGAACCCACTCAGTCCTAACCGGAGCAGTTCTTGGTCTCCATTGCACATGGCCATAGCTCTAGTGGGCCACACCACTCCAGAGCATGATTTTACATGGTGTGTGGCCCACCTGATTTTTGAATAGAAGCAGAGCCCATGTGTCAAAGTCTACTTCTCCTCATCTTATTACCTATTGGCGCTATTCCTAAGTTCCCTCGAATGCATTCATTTATAATTCTATCCTTCCTTGGCTTGCCAATCATCCATCTCAAAATCCTCATTTCAGCCACACTCATCCTATGAACATGTGGTTCCTTAGACTGCCCATTGCCCAGCATTCTGTCCTGTAAAGCATGTCGATGTTTATGTCAGTGATTTAAACATGGAGGTTTTCTGCTTTTTGAGATCTCGACATGGTATCACCACATGCCTGAATTTGGGTGCTTGGGGACTGGGGAGTGTCAGTTCCATGACAGAATCATCATCATCATCTAAGCTTTATCCCGACTAACTGGGTCCAGCAACATGAAATAATTGAGAAGCCCTACAAATGGTCATATGGGAAAATTTCTAACTTGGATCCAATCAAATTTTATATCCAAGCAACCCGAAATTGTTGTTATTTATTCTAAGTTGTCCTCTGTAAATGAGTCCTAACTTTCTTTCCACCATGACTACAAATCAGTTTCTCAAATCGTTGCTTTTGGACAAAAGCCATCTCGATATGGACATCAACCGGTGATGCTGATCATGTTTGGATCGTCGGTTCCTATTTCCATTATGCTGGAGGCTTTGAACCCCCCCAGGTATTTCTACAATACTTCAACATTTTTCTTTCATTGTAAGGAAATAACAACACCATATTGGCATGCTTATCTTGAAAGTTCTCTGATTTTCTTTTGAATAGCCACATCCTACAGTTTAGCTGCTTAAATACTCCTCAGATGTCAGATCCTGATTGATTGCAGCTGGTATAGATCACCTAAAATGTTTGAGGAACCTGTTGCCAAAGAGGTTGTATCCACTGCAAAACTTTATAGGGTAAGCTTAACCTACAATGTGATGTGAGGCGCACCATGATGTGTTCATGACCAATCTGTCCACCATGTGCAACCCTCATGTTCTCCTTGGTGCCCAAAATTCAGGCTGATCCAAAACTCAGGTGGGCCACGCCATGTAAAATCATGCCAAAAACCTCTTAAAATCACATGGTGTGGCTACCTGAGTTTCGCAATGGCCTAATTCTTGGGGAGACCATTCATCATGTTGGGGGGCACAAATGAATGAATTGGATGGCATATACAAAATACGGTGAGCCCCACACAATCTATAACAAGGTTTTAAGTATATTCCAAAACTGGTATATATTGCCTGCTATGTGGCACTGTCGTCCATGAACAATACTGCTGTATTGGCCGAAACAGACCAATACAGGGCGATTTATGGGGTGATCTGACCTCATATCAGTGGTGAACAATATGATACACCAAAACCAATTTTTAAACCATGATCTAGAAGGCCTCTAAAGGTAGGCATCTCCATCCCAACTATTCCCTGTGGTGTGGCCCATCTAAGTTTTGGATTGGCCTGATTTTGGGGTGCCAAGGAGAACGTGAGGCCACATGATGAAGGGTTTGGATGTCATGAACACAACAATGGACCCACATCTCACGTTGTAGGCTTAGCATAACCTACAACGCTTTGTATTGGATCCCATCTCCTTGCCAAATATAGTGAATAACTTTTTGATTCATGCTGCCTTTGGTACTTTTATTACCGGTCACTCCCTTTTCTTCCTGTCCGATCTTTTGGGCCTTCATGTAAGGACATTTTACAAAGAGTGCATGCATGTATCTATAGAGGCCCCAAACGTTAAAAAGCACTTGCCTCTCCATCATATGGTATCATCATCAATAAGCCTTATTCCAACTAGATTGGGTATTGTTTAATATTCATTTTATAATACAATAGTTACAACTCTCAACTATTTTGTAAAGCACCATCCATCTTGAAGTGGGCGATGGTTGTCTTCACCATATTGTCTGCCTAGTCCTTGCTTTTTATTTAGCTTGTTACTCCCGAACTGCTGATGAGCTTTGGATTTACTAAAGCCTGTTTAGATAGGGTGAAACCATGACCTTGAAATGGAAAACTCACATAGAATCCTTAAATTTGGAAAATGATGTCAGCCAGGGAGGAGAAGGATTCCTTATTGCTGTTTGTTTTGAACAATCATTTTCAATGGAAATGTTAAAGGTCAATAGTCAAACAACAGAGCTGTCTTTGGTAACAGTGGAAATCTATGTTTAACCGGTCTTTTTTTTTTTTTGGATCAATGGTTTTACTCATTTTTAAGGAAAAGCTAGGTAAGGAAATCGATTTCCCCCCTTTCTTGGTTTTCTCAAATGGAGCAAACTGTCACCTAATTGGAATTCATTTTCTTTTCTACTGTTGTCTATGGTTGTCTCTCTAAACAATGGATTTGCATTTTCAATTGTAGGCCGTGGATATATCTCCCAACCCTGGGCGCACAGACCCGATGTACATTGTGTATTCTAGAAAGGTAGCTACTGCCTAAGCCGCTAGACTTGGAAAAACAGCAAGGGCGTGAGAACCTAATAATATATTGATCTGGTGCTATATTTGTGTAAATGTATCGATTTCATCTTGGCTTTTAAAACAGTCCTGCAGCCCTCAATAGAAAATTTGAAATTAAGACACTTCATAAATGAAATGGTATATGTAGTTTGTTGAGGATCAACTTGCTAAAATTGTATATGGAAACAAGGAAGTAAATGAAAATCATGGGAATATTTTGTTTCTCCACTATTGAATTTTTTTTTTCAGGATGCTCGTCCAACCAGGCCTTTCATGCTAATGTGAAGGCTGTGTTGGACATCCCTGCCATGCAAAAGATAGACCCCGCCATGGAGATGAACTCGTAAAAGAATCAGGCTGGTCCACTTATCAGGCAGCATACACTGATCAAATCAATGGACAACCGATGATCTGAACCGACATACTGGTATGGCCCACCTGATGAGCGGTCTGGCCTTTCTTTTCTTTCTTTTTTTTTTTTTGCATCAGGTGATCCTCATGGTTTTGGACTGTACAGATGTCTTGCCCAACTGGCATGTTGTCTAGAAAGACCTGGTTGGGTGACAAGTTAGGCTACTTCTGGCTGTACCTGATCGGGTCTTTTTTCTTTTCTTTTTTTGAATTGTACTATAGGGAAGTAAATTCTGTAGTCTCCTCACCCCTCCGAGGGCTTGTTTGGCCGCTACTTAAAAATGAGTTCAGCTCATTTTTGTTAATCATCATTGTGCTTTAGAAATCATTTTCCTTTTTTAAGGAATTAAAAAAAAAATGAGTTGAACACATTTTTAAGTGGCACCCAAACAGGCCCTAAGCGTTTTGGGATGATAACCAGTGTACCTGAGAAGTCAACCCTATCGCTGGCTCTGGCCATACCAACAGCATCTAATTTGACAAAATTTCCCCGGGGAAAAACCTACACCACGTGTAAGAAATCTGGTGCATGAGAACACAAGGCCCCACCTTGAAGATCACATGGCACAAAAGTCAGCCTGTCTCGCTCATCAGGTGGGCCACATCATTGGTACCAGTGGATAACTGATGGTCTGACTCAACATACAGATATGGCCCACCCAATGACTGGGATGGGCTGACTTTTGTGCCAGGTGATCTTCGTTTGGGGGCTACTGTTGGCATCACATGGATTTCCTACAAAGGTGACATGTTGGCAGGAAAAACCTGGTTGGACAACAAGCTATGGTACTATTGGCTGCATCTGGCCAGCTCTCAATTAATATATTCCTGATGTGATGTGATCCATCTATCTTATGAACAAGGTTTCACCGTAATGAAGCATACTCACTTTCTCTGCTGTTCAGGCAGCACAGATGCCTCTGGTACATGGATTGCCATCTCACCTGCACCCACTCTGACTCTGTTGGGACCTGGAAGGGTCAGCAACAGCTCGGGCCGATTCAGGTTGACTTGGGTGAGTCCCAAAAACGATGGTCCGGTGGGTTCGCCATGCATTGCTACAGCCTAAATGTGCACTGATGTCCTTCCAATCAGAGTGGTAGTGGGAAGGAATTATTAATCATTTTGACCATTTATTTGTAGGCAGTGGATACTTTAGTTAGGATTTGGATCGTCTGATCAATGCTATTTTTCGGCGCAGTGCTGCATCCAGAAAGTGTACCCCATGGTGATAAAGACAGATGAGAGCCAAAGGGGACCGTTTGGATGCAAGCAAAGTTGTGTGTGGCATAGGCTATTTAGGTCATGTGCATGTTGATAGATGATAGAACATGATTCCTGTGGATAACCAATAGTTGTTGGGAACTGAGATAGTGCTTAAATGATGCTGAATGATTGCACATTGACATATATGAATGATAGATGTAAGGCATTTAAAGATTGATGGTGGCACATATGGGCTGTTTAACACATGAAAGGCTGCACATGTGGCATATGTGATGCTTGTACAAGGAACATGGCTAGATGGACAAAGGGTGATATTGGCCTAGTGTAGGCCCAGAACTTGAACTGGTTGAGCCTAGTCATTTTTTTTTTTAACAGCAAGTCAGGGTTGATCTCAGACCTAACTTTTGAAACACACCCTATTTACCACTGAGCTATAGGGCTCAAATCCAAATATGCTTATTCAAATATTGATTTTGGATGGCTCAAGCACAGTCCATCCCCAACCTTAAACATTGTGTTGTTTCACGCACTGAATTAAAGATAATACCTTTACCCCACCTTCTGCTTAAGGTATGACATATGTTCTCATCTTCCTTGATTTGGTGTACAAACGAATTTAACAAACCACAAACAAACTTGTTTACCTCCCAAAAATTGGACATTTGATGACGGGGGAGCTCTACCTCACTGACATGGGAAAACATCAACTCTCATGGGTAGAGCGGAAGTCAATTTTGAATATCAAATCCTATCCGTGCAATAGGTAGGCTCCACCTTTGAGGTCACCTCACATGAAAATCAGGCCGATCCACTTACTCGGTGGGCCACAGCTCACTAAATGAAACCATCACAAACGGTGCGGTCCATCAGATTAGCGAAACCAGCCTATAGATAACTCCATAAAAATACTATAAATAGTTATATGGAGTATATTTATTCAGAGCTTTTGCAGATTCCTTTTATATATCCGTGTCCTCCTTAACTGAAATAAACATGCTCGCATCGCATTGTCCACCTTTGCACGGGTCTACTATCTCACACGTGACAGAAGTTGGCGGGAAAAAAACAGCATGGTATAAGTACAACCGTTTGAGAGAGAGAGAGAGAGAGAGAGATGGAGCGGTGGGTTCCCCTCTTTGATATCTTCCTCAACTCCCCGTCTCCCGAAGGAGAAGCCTCTCTTTGGATGCAGCAGCAGCAATCGCAGCTTCCTCTCCTTTCGACTTCTGCTTTCCTCTCTCTCCTCCTCAAACCCCATAACACAAACAGATGCATTTGGATACAGACTCTCCCCAACACCATTCAGTCCCGAATTCTCTCCTTCCTTTCCATCGAATCACAAAGATTCTCCTCCCAACATCTCCATTCCCTCGTCACCCACATCCTCAACTCCCCTCCACAGCACCATGAGAAGCTCGACTTCTGGGTCGATAAAGCTGCCCGCAACCTGCTCGATACAATCTCTTCCAAAAATCCCACTTCATTTCACAGTATCAACTCTCATTCCGTTAAAGATGATGACAAAGAAGAAGAATTCAGTGCGTTGCCGGACTGGCTCCGAAATCATACCTCCACCGCTTCTGTCCTACCTTGGCTTCCTCTCTCTCCAAAAGCACTGGATATTGAAATTGAAGAAAATATATGTGTTAATGACAATGTCAACAAAGCTTCAATTATTGTAATCAACGATGATAGTCAAGAAGACAGAGAGGTAGTAGGTTCGAATGAATCAGCTGGGATCATGATCGAGCCAGAATGCGTTCCAACTCTTGACCCTGAAATTCATGCCCGAGCTGCTGCTTTGAAATCTCAGATGTTAACCTGCAATTCTGTCTCTGAGACCATATCATTGGCAAATGGAATTATCCAGCTTTGCTTTGATACCAGGGTAGGAGATCCTTTTGCCATTTTGGGTCTCATTGAGCCTTGGGAAGCAAACGATGAGATCACCTCCATTCTGTTATCTCATCTTTTGGGTGGTAGAGAAGATGTGCCCAACTGGTCAATCCAGGTTCTATCCTCACTCATCCTCCCCCAATTGCTTGTTCTCCGTGACCCAGCTTCTCGGTTGCTGGCAACCACAACAATTGAGTGCTGCAAACTCCATCAGAAAGCTGCGGTGGACGCAATCTTGCTTCCGCTGGTCCTCTGCAAGGAAGGGATCAACACCCCAGTTTGCGATTTGATCACAAGAATAGTTAAAGAGTGCTTACGCCCGGCCCATGTTTCAGCCTTTTGCCAGAAGTTTCTGTGCGGGGAAGAGCACACGAGGAGATTAGTGTGCTTGCCATGCCACATGTGTTTGATATCCAATAAGTTGGTATGGACAGAACCGTTGTTTACATTGTTTCAGAGTATCTTGAACTTGAATGTTCATTTGACTCCAGATTCAATTGGTTGTATTGTCTCCTCTCTTGATGAAATGGCTGATCCGTTTTCGAAATCATTGAAGTTTGGGAGTTTCTTTCTATGTTTCGTGAGCAAATGTGCTCCTTCATTGAAGGTTCATAGGGTTTCACTGATGAAAACGGCCCAGAAGACCGAAACTTTCATGACCAAATCTATCTTATTGAAATTAAGTACCAAGTAATTTTGAATTATCTGTTGATTTGATTAATTTGTTCCACTCTTTGTATTCTTCTAGAGATTTATGTAGCTTTATGCTTTACTACTTCCTGTCTCACTAGGCCTATGTTGGAGGATTTTGATGTGGTCATGCATCCTTGTAGTTAAAGTGCTAGTCTAATCAGGGCAATCATGTCTTGTAAATCTAGTTCCATCTCATTATTTGGAGGGAGTCGTTTTGAAAAAAGATGTAATAGATATGGGGATTTTGCAAGGCCAGGCAAACCATGGTTCCATGCGTATTTCATGCTGTAGCAGGTAGCAACATATGAATATAATATTCTTTAATGGCTTTTTTATTGCCTTGTTCCTTTTATTGATATTCTAGGTTATATATGTAAACTTTTGGTGAGATGATGTTTTGGAGCTTAGGTAATGGTAATCGTAGACATTAACCCTAAGGGTTTCGGTTAGATATTTGAAAACTGCACGGACCTTGCTGCTTTCACTTGAATCAGTTAGAACTAACAGTTTCCAATGTTTAATATGAAAGAGAACTTCCTTTTAACCTTTTCTGAATATGTTTTAGTATGCCCTATCTTTGTGCTTTGAATATGCACACCCGTTAATTGAAGTTGTTTCCGTGTGTGGTCATTGTGGCGTGTTGATCTTAATAGTAGAGAGGTTTGCTAAATCCACAAGTGCGTAGATCCCTACTGATCCACACACAAGCACACATGCAAATATGTCACATATGTAATAGATCAGAGCTTTCCATAAGATGGGCCACACTGGTTACATCTTCTAGCTAATAAATCAGCCCATTTCACTCCTCAGGTTGGCCAAGATGTGCAAAACACAGATGGCTAAAACTTCTCTTTTTTTTTTTTTTTTTTTTCTAGACATCTATTTGTTTTATTATGGCTGACCTGTGAGTGGAATGGACTGATTTGAAGCCAGCAGATGTAAGCAGTGTAGCCCTCCTGATGGAAGGCTCAGATCTCTCACACAGATGTAACATCGTTGCATGTGCTTCTGTGTGTATGGGCAGGGCTCTACATGCATGTGGGCTTAGCAAACCTCAAAGAGTAGACACTTGCTAGGTGGGACTTTACATGGGGTCCTTGTTCCTTCAGGCTGATATGTTTTAGGTTGTTCTTGGATCAAAAGCATGGCAATTTTCCCAGACTACAAGCAAATCTAGGCATGGCAGTATAGAAGAATCATCGGTGCATTTGGATAAGTAGGTATCAACAAGTACCTTTCCTTCTCCATACGTGCACAGTGCAATAGACAGCTCCACTGGCATTCTTGTTGGCGCACTGTCCATTTCATAACAAAATGAATGAAAAGGAATAGGTATGTCTGTATTGTCAAACATTGATGTGTACTTATACAAGGAATCCAAAATGCAGTGGTTGTGGGTCCCAGCCTAATGTGGGAACTGTGAGGAGGAAAGAGAGCACCAAGTCCTCCACGACCACAATCACCACCATTATGTTTTGCTAATCCCGTGCAAATGATACATAAAATTATAAGTAGGGAAAGTTTATATAAAAGAAATAGATAATGCTTTTTGTGCAAGATTATGATAGTACCACCCTCTTGGAATTTAAGACACTGAAAACACGCGAACAAAAGACCTGTCTCCTCTAAGCCTCACTTATCTACTCTAGAAATGGGAAAAGATGAGGAATTAGACAAAACTCCACCATACTTACCATTATCAAATTATTGTTAGGTCCATTTGATTAGGAATGCAGCCTACTACAACTATTCCTACTACTAGTACTATTCTTTATTTTAGACAGGAAGAGAAGACCCAGAGAGAGCCATCTTCTTCATGGCTTGGAACCTAGGGCCCTTGTCTGAAAACTTTGTTGTGGCATAGTGCTTGAGGTAGTCTTGGAACCGAAAACTGTCAGGATATAGGAGGTCAGGAGCTGGTGAAATGAGGGCATCAGCTGCCGGGTTATAGAAGGTAGCGATAGAGAGCCTGCTACCTTCCTCTTTGGCAAGGACGCGGTGCAATGCGCTCTTGTACCTTCCGTTGCTCATAACCTCCAACTGATCACCTGTGTTTATAAAGATGGTGGTTTTGCCTCCCCAAGAAGGGGTAGGTGTGATGTCCAACCATTCCCCATCCTTAAGAAATTGGAGACCTGGAACTTGGTCATCCTGAAGTAAGAGAATGACCCCACCAGCATCAGTGTGCGCCCGAAGTCCATTCACCAGCTCAGGTCGAGGGCACTGGGGGTACTTGGCTATCTTGGTTCCCACGCAAGGCCTCCCATCATTTCCTCCTGAGAATTGCTTCTTTAAGTACTCCTCATCTAACCCCAGATTCTCTGACATGAATCCCAAAAGCCTCTCTGCCAAATTGATGACTTGCTTGATGTACTCCTGGATTGCTTCCCTGCAAATGCATGTATCTTCATTAGTCTAACCTGTTATCACCATGACATGAGGAATTATATGATCTTCAATGAGGCATGGTGTGTAAGGATCATTGAACCATAGGCCATGCTTCATAGTGAGAACCCAAGGATAAGATCATACAATTTCCGTTTAGAGCACGACTCCCATGACTTGCTACTCACCGCAGTTCGTGTGCAAGAGTTGTAAAGTCATCGATATTAGATGTAGGAAGATGATGCAGGAAGAAGCTGCTTTCCCAGTCCATGTCGGAGGCATTGCACCTAGTTGTGCTCTCTTCCAAGAAGCCCTTGGCCATTCCCGATTGGTAGAAGCTTTCCTTCATCTGCTCCTCATAGTGGGAATTCACCAGGCCCTTGAGCTTCTTCGTCAGGCCCTCATCGATTCCATGGTTGACAACCTGCGAACGTTACTAACTGATGAGAATTTGTCATAGGTAAAACACAACAACGTTACTCACTGATGAGAATTCGGCAAAGGTAAAACACAACGTAGTGCTACTTCCTTTTGGCAGATACCTGAAAGAAGCCCCACTTCTCGCAGGCATTGTGCAGCAGCGCCATTGTTTCTTCCCGCCTCTCATCTTCAAGCCCATCGAGGTCTATGATGGGGGTACCCATATCCAGCTTTCCTCGTAAGTTTACTTGACTGGATTCTCTAACTATTTATTAATAGCTACTACAATGGTCTTTCCAGTCCAGCCTATATAATCTATATATACTAGTCTTAGGAGCTTCTTCCTCTTCTTGGAGACATGGGCACCTTGAGAATAGTGATAATAAATGCGTAGCGTAGACTGTGTGCGCGATCCACCGTTTAAGCTTTCTTAAATGGTTCTACTCATCCAGGCACATGAGGCATGCATGAATTTAATTTGGACCTCATTGTGGAAGGAGAAAAGCCCAAAGATTGTCCTGATTAGATGATCTAAACCACCTGATATTGGCTGTTGAATTGGACTGCTGACCATTTTCTCTTAACTCTCTGATTGATGGCCCGGTAGTTGGATGGAGACGGGTAAACATTGCAGATGATCTTGGTGTGCACTACTGAATAGTGTGACAAATATTGCTGAGATTCTCGTGATAATATCACGAAAATACAATATTATTGGGAGATTTTCAGAATATTGTCAGAATTTAAAGTATCACATTTTCATAGCGGAAAATACTAAAAACCTTAAAGAACTTATTATTCAGGCATATATTTAAATTTTAAGTATATTTATTAATTTAAAATAAATAAGGTTAAATGTTTTTATTTTCAGCGAGATTCTCCTAATGATATCCTGAGAAAACCGTCAAATTTTCAAAATCTCCCACCACCATATTGACTGAAGGGTGAGGAAAGCCCCAAATAGTCCAAGCGCACTTCGCCATTGCCATGGGATTTGAGCTGTGGGTTATTTTCTCACGAAATCAATTCCTCATTGATTGGTTGCAACTGTATACTGTCTTTGTTGGGTGTATTCGGGCTTTTATTTGTCATTTTGGCTGTTTTTTTAATTTTATTTTTATTATGGGAAAAGTAATGAGACTGTCTGAGTGCTTGGTGCCTTGTTTTTCCCTCCAATCATTTACTGAGCACATGGAAACAGCCAATGCTTTTGCTTTGGTCCTTTAAAAAATAAAAAATAAAAAATCCCAAAAAACCACTCTTTCTTTCCAATGGGCATGGCATGGTTGTTTCCTGTCCTGAAAACATAAAATAAATAAAGCTCCACGTGGGTAGAGTGTGCTTTTGACTAGGGCCAGAGACAATGGTGGTACTTCACCCCATTTTCAAAATTATGATATCTCATCTATAGTTCACGTTGCGTGCATGTTCAATCTGGACAGTCTAAATCCTGGGAGCTACTGTGTATGGAAGATGGTGTAAAAACCACACTGATTAGACAGTAACCGTTTTCTTCGTGTCTATTGAATGGGTGGTTAAAAATAGAAATGGTTAGTGGTCGAATTCAACAGGGGAATTAATTATACTTCAGTTTTATTTCAGGCTGTGGTCCATCCCCGATTCGGCGGAGGAATTGGACGGTCCAAATTGCCGTCGCCATGGTTTGCCCGTATCATAGCCATCCACAGAAATGACTTCTACAATTGGGCTTTTTGTGTGATTGTTGTATGGGTAAATGCATATTTCATGTCCACTCAATTGCTTCACAAGAAAATTATACGTAATCCCATGTGTACCGTGATCTTGACCGTCCGTCCTTTCTGGGTCCCTTTTGTGGTGGGCCACAGCTCTAAAAATTTTGTCAACCTGGATGTCAATTTGGGTTGGCCTGATTTTTTGGGCACCAAGGGGAACATGAGGGAGGGCACCCGATGGACGGATTGGATGCCATGCTCGCATCACGGTGGACCCCACTCACTGCGTTGTATGTTAAGCTTAACCTATAAAGCTTTGCAGTGGTTCTGGCCTCAGCAAGAAAAAGGAGAAACAATAGAACATTGCTGCCGGCTCTCCACCCTCCAGTTTTTGCCATTTTTATCAGCAAACCCTAGGAGGGAAAATGATATTAACTAGAGTAATTATAAGGTGTCGGGGCCACTTTTCAGTAATCCAGACCTTTGATACCACGGGCACCGCTATGGATGCATTTTGTGCAAAGAGTTTCCAGATTGGGTAATTTGATACGCCGTTTTGGACAGTTATTGTGTTTTCTCCCTAGCCGTTTATTCGGAGGCCACTGACTCAATGAACCTGGAAGATTTCAAGGCATCACCTATTCATCGTGGGTCCCTTCAAATCAACGGTTGGATCCCCGAAACATGGGCCCTACATGAACAAATTGGCATCAGGACACAATTCCCGGTATGATCCTGATGCATCGGAAGCCCATATTTCCTCTTTTAAGGGTCCGTCGATTGGGGTGAATTAATGAGAAGGATAAGGGAGGAGATTGCTTTTCTGCCCAAAAACTGATCAGAAATGAATCCAGAAGCCAGAAATTATTGCTTTGTACCAAAAAGCAATTTGATCGATGGGATGGTTGGTCCAATAAAGGTGCGCTTCCACCACCACTTGTTATGGTATCGGGCTACCGCAGGGCCCACGTCAGCTGTGCATCTGATCTACCCGTCCATGTCCATTGAGTGTTCAACACAAGCAATGAATACTATTTTCTAATTAATTGCTGAATTGAAAGAGAGTTACATAAAGGAATAATAATAATAATAAGATGACAGCAAAGCACTAGTTAAGAAACCTGCTTAAAAGATCTCTTGCTCGACCAAGCTGACATGGACATAAAGATACCAACAAATTCTTGAAATCATCGACTGTTTGTGAATAAGAGAGATGGTAAATTGACTAACGTCTCTAAATATGGTATTCTCCCTCTCATGCTCATCTAAGAAACCCAAAAATGAGGCCCATCTGAAATTTAGGTGGGCCACAACGCAGGGAATGTAAAATCATACCTAAGGCCTCTACTAAATTCACGTGGTGGTATGACCCTCCTGCATTTCGGAATGGTCTGATCTTTGGTGTGTCCCTTCATACTAGCGGGGTTGTCCCGCATTAGATGGCATGCATACAAGACAGTGGGCCCAGCAAAATGGGGAAAGTTTTATCGGTTGGGCATCCCGTACCAACTGTTCCTTGTGGTGTGGCCCACCTGTTTCCATTCAGGCTGATTTTTTAACCCCTGGCCTAACATCAAAGGGTGCATCTAATGGACGGGGTGGATCTGATGCATGGTTGATGTGAGCCGCACACCACGCTACAACAGAGAGAGAGAGAGAGAGAGAGAGAGAGAGAGAGAGAGAGAGAGAGAACAATTCAACATTGACCATCTTTTCTCACACGCGCGCATGAGATCAGCATATCCGCACTCCTTTTATCCTGTTAATTTTTTTTCTTTCGCTTTTCTTTTTTTGAAAAGGCTCACCTCCTTGAGACTTGCCCATGAGGTAGCCTCAGTGGCTCAACGCAATAATTTAATTTAATTTTTATAGGTAATCTAGGCTATTTGATACTCTGGCTGCTTGACCCTTTATACACAGGCAATTAGAAATGGAACACGTGGCATATATTAACTCAAATTGAACCGACTAAATGCTACAACCCAGTCTCTGAGTTACAGTTTAAATCATATCCTCTGATGTGGTCACTTGTTTTTTGAAATAAGACTATTAGATAATTTTTTTGTTTCTAACCATCCAATTATTTACAGACACTTGTTTTTTTTTTTTTTTTTTTTTGAGAATAAGACCGTTGTATATTTTTCATTTTTAACCCTCCACCGAATGTCCAACAATCTAATATTTAGAAAATCATAGAAGAGATGCAATCTCTCAGTAATTCTAACTGCCTGCTTATCATCCATCATACTGCCAGAGAATCAAGGTATTTCTCTGATTGGATATACGTATTACAATCTGGACTGGTGTTACATATTTTTGGAGGGAGACCAAAGATCTCGGGCACGACAGTTTTGCCAAGCAAACCATCCTCAGTGAAACCCTCTCGATGAACGCTTGGATCTCCATGTTGGGAGAGCAAGCCACCCCTGGTATTAATACTTTTTTTTTTTTTTTAAAAAAAAATCCCCACAAGTTTAAGGTGGAATGCTGAACCAGTGAAAACGTTCTACTCTTCTAATAGTGACTATAAATCTAAAACTCCAACATGTCGAGTTGAGCAAAAACAGATGAGAATACCGTCCTGGTTTTAAGACTCAGCAACTGGGACCCACTTGTTCGATCCTGAGTTATGACTCCCACCAAGAATTTAAACGCTGCGTCTGATCAAGCTGCTGAATATTGGAAACAAGCTATAGGGCTTACTCGAGGGTCATGACTCAGCAGCGCTGGACAGTGACTCCCTAGTTTCTATTCTGAATTGCAGTGTGTTGAAGCACATCAGGTCCAACTGAGTTCGAGTTGACCCGGACGAGTCACACGGGACATCTCCGAGTCTTAATGCCTAAAAGCAGACTATATCCTCTTTTAATCTTCAGAAGAATTAGCTGAAAAATGACAAAGATTACCCTTCTAAACATGACTAGAAACACTGAACACCAAAATAACAACATCATAGACAGTTCGAGCCTGTAGCTCAGTGGTAGATGGGGTGTGCGCATTTCAATACTGACCTCTTGGGTTTGAACCTAGTTTACCTAAAAAAATTAAAATAAAAATAAAAAGACCAAAATAACACAAGCATCATAACTCTAACTAATAACATTTTCAGAATTTGTGGTGTAAGGAATACTAAAAAAATGAAAGCAGGTAAGTGTGAATATTCAATTTCTAGTTACAAAATTGCCATAACTAACATTGCACTTTGGGTTTCACTCCGGTCCAGGTAGTTGAAGAGTTCTACATATGCTTAGACATACGGGGGCCTGTTTGGTTGCCACTAAAAAATGAGTTAATCTCATTTTACTTTAAATATCAATTACAATAAGAGATCATAGTTTATATTAGTTATTGGTTATTTTTTTAATCCCTGCCAAAATATATAATCACCAATTCTTAATTATGATAAATAAAATGAGATGAACTTATTTCTAAGTGGCAACAAAACAGGCCCTCAGTGAGCTAAGAAAGGGCATTTTTGTGGACCTAGTTGAGAGTTGAATTTGGCTCAAGTCAATAGCATTACAGAGATGCCATAACTGCAATCTACAGGTCCCATAAAAATACAAGGGGTTTTTATAAACTACCTAGTTATTGTGGCATTTTCATCCCAGTACCTCTCTTAAGAAGGTTTTCATTAAGCGACCTAATTACTTTAATTGTCGTTAAGACACCTTCTGTTAGATTTCTCTAACGACAGTTCAATTAAGTAGATTATTTTTTCTAATGACCAAACTGCCCTCCCAACAAGAATGCTGTACCACAGTATCAGCACCTTTTATGCTGTGCTTAAAACAGCCAAGCTGTTAGCAGCCCACCACATTTTATATGTAAAATCTACTCCGTCCATCAGGTGAGAACACTTATGTTCACTATACATACAAAAGATCATCCCAATAAAAGATTCATATGGGCCACAGAAATAGTAAAAATTGTCCCTAAAATCTCTAAGTTCATATGGTGTGGCCCACCTGAGTTTTGGATCAGGCTGATTTCTGTAGCTTCCCTTCATCCTTGTAGCCACGCCTGATGAACAGAGTTGATGAAAGATACACAGGACAGTGGCCCCACAAACAAACCTATGGTTGGTGTCCCATCCCCATCATTCCTTGTGGCGTGGCCCACCTGAGTTCTCTCTGGCTGATTTTTTGCTCCAAGGCCCATCATTGATGAGCACACCTGATGGATGTGACACAAACAGCATGAGCTTACAGAGCTTGGGTGTTTTAGGCACCACATAAAACAGGTGTTGTAGAGGATTCCAGCCCCTTGAGATATATGACAAAGAAATGGTGAGGGTGGGATAGCAGCAATAGGTTTTGAGGTTTGCAGGAATACATCTTGACATATTGCAATAAGATACTCCAGGACTTTAGCCGCTTGATTTGGGTTTGATCTGATGCACCAAACCGTTTATGTGATAAGACTCTCGTTGGATTGGGGATTCCTGAAATGACTCTCAGATTGAATATTTCAATCCTTTTATATAGAGAATATGGTGACTGTCCATGATCAAAGCAAAAGAGCCAAATTTTCGAAGGGTTGAAGTAATCCAATTAAGAGGTTTGATTTGTAGTCTATCCACCATACAAAGTGAGAAACATCATAGACAGGGTCAGGATCATTGGTGAACATAAACCGTAGTCAAAGGCCATGGTCCCGATGTATCTTATTGGAGTACGTTGGGATGTATTTGAGCGGATGTGAATGCTGTGGGACCCACTATGATGCCAGCCAGACATCCACCAGTTTTGCTGGATCATGTTAGGACATGAGCTAAAATATGACACAAATTCAAAACTCAAGTGGGGCCCACCACAGGAAACAGTGGGGATTGAACATCTACCATTGAAACCTTCATTGGGGCCATAGAAATTTTGGAACAGGCTACTATTTGTGTTTTTTGTCCATCCCAGTGGGAATAAATTTATGAATAGTTTGAGTGGCATATAAACATCATGGTGAGCCTGGGAAGGTCTCAACGGTGGGCTTTTCCATCACCACTGTTTTCTATCTTGTGGCCCAATTGACTTTTGGATTCTGCCTCATTTTTGGGCCCATATCCCAACGTGAGCTGAAGAAACTAATGGGCGGATCAGATTTCTCACAGACATCTCGATGGCCCCACAAAGCTTCCATTACAGGTGCTCCCTAGAGGTGGTGGGAAGAGGAAAGTCGCATCCCATTTTTTGGGTGCGTGTGGGAAAGAATGGCAGTAGGATGTTTTTAGGAGTCATTTAATACTACGATAGAGAATGAAGGTTGATGCACATGCACGATGAAATTGTACGCTTAGCATATATTACCTCAAACCAGAACCAACCACGTTGTGGAATCCATCGTCTCTACGTCACAGTCCCAAGATGAGATCAGGTGAACAATCCTAACCTCTGATTTGTTAACATTTATCTGTTGAAAGGGCAATCTCAACAAGAGGGCAATTTTGTCATTTATGAAATATAACCCACCTAATCTAAACTTCCTGTGGACAAATCTAACAGAAGGTATCTTAGTGAAAATTAACCAAATTATTGAGGTAGCTTAATAAAACATTTTTAAAGAAGAGAACCGGGATGTAAATTCTATAATAATAGGTAGTCATTTGTCAAAATCCCAAAGTAGAATGCTGAGCCATTGCTCGTGAGAACTCTGAACAAATTCTTAATGGAGAAGAAGTCAATGATTAATTTGATTAACCTACTGTAGAAATCATTATAAAAAGGAAACGAAGCACATGAAAGGATAATGCATTCAAAAGAAAGTGGAAGTTTACAGTGTTATGATGAAACCTTTACCGTGATGTAGAATAATACATTGGCATAACAAACATCTTCAGAACCTACACAACCTTCTGAAAAATAAAGGGTTGATTACTTACATGGACTAGTTTACAAGGCAAGGATTGTTCAGCATGATGTGGATATGTATCCAAGCCTTTGTAAGGAATCACTCTTGCTTGTGATCTGCCACTGCTCTATCCCACCTGCACAATTCCTCTGATCAAGATCTACACTAGAAAATTTTGCAATCCCGTCAGTATTCACGATGAGGATCTATCCTTCAAATTGCAGTAATGTTTCTTTCAAACCCAACTTGGCAGTTGGCAGTAACATAATTGCAACTTGGAAGCCGCTCCCTCAATCTGAATAGGAAGGTGCTTGTAATTTGCACACTTTACTGAACTAATGTCTGACACTCATTGGATAGTGCAAACGACTGCAGCCATAGCATTTCAAGATAATCATTTTCCTATACAGAAAGCAGTATTTTGGCTGGAGCAGTTTGTCAGAGGGGTGGATTATAATACTGCATATGGATCTTGGGCAAGGTTTTGGGAGGATGTTTAGTTGGGATTTGAACACTTTGCAGGGTGCCTACACAAAAAGGCATAATGGTCTCCTAGAGTTTCTCTTGTATAGAGAAGACATACCGTGTGGTTGCTAAATTCCAGGAGAAGTCAGAGGACGTTGTTAGCATACAGAATGGGATTAGGTGCTATGTGCCGATTGTTGGAGAAAGTGATGCATAGGTGTAGACCCTAAAGAAATCTGGAAACTCCTCCGTTAGATTGTTTTATAACTCTTCTTAAGAAGAACAGCCAGACACGAGGTTTTCCTCCTACGAGTACAACAGCAATACGGGCATGTCAGGGGGCCTCTTAGTGTGGTGGCTTTTGGCTGGCTTGTGGGGAGAGACAAGCACTTAATGATAAACCACCTACTGAGCCGGCAAATGATGATAACAAATGTATGTATTTTTTGTCTTCTAGATGCTGAATTGGTGGAGCATTTGTTTATGCATTGTCGATTTAAGTTATTGGTATGGCAGTGGTTCTTAAGTTCTGTGGAATCATGTGGGTGATGCCCGCATCAGTCAGGGCTTTCTTCAAGGCATGGGAGTCCATTGGGGAAGGAAGAAGGGTAGTCATTGGAGACTTATTCTCCTTGTGGATTTGTGAGCAATTTGATGACAGGACTCTTTGAGGGAGCCAGATGATTAGGGCCAATGAATCCTCATCATTGTTCTAATGTATTCTGCCTTTGGTGGCATAGTACCCTTTTACTTCTTTTGAGATTTTTAATAATGTTTCTTTGTTAGATCTGAAAAAAAAAAAAAAAAATCTAATCCGAGAACATACACTCTTATTAACGGTAAGGGAGATAGATCATTGCGATGGAAATGGAAAGTAGAAAACCTCACCTCAATAGACATGCAGCACTTCTATGCAAGATTCATTTTGTGTTTCTCGGATACATCTGTTCCATGCATGATCTATCTAATTCCAACAAAAAATTATGGGTTAATATTGGATCAACCACCTCCTGATGATGCATGGGCACTGCTGAAGACAATCTTCTGTCAACTAGCTAATCCAGATCGCACCAGGCAATAGATATTAACCCATATCCTTTTCTCCTTCAGGTCCATCTTGAGCATGCTTTTCTACATCAGCGTTGTTGCACTGATGGAGAGGCGGAATGGCCGAAACAGTTTTCTGGGTTTCGCTGGAAGAAGGAAGCACATTCAAGCCAAGCATGCTGCCTCCATGCGTAGAAGCAGATGGAACATCAGTTGCCTGGTTATCCTCAGCTTCGCCAGATTCATCATGACTACTTCTCTCTTTCCCAGCACCGGCTGCAACTGACGCTGTATTTCGGTTCACATGAGTACATGCAAGTGCAAACACATGCAGCAAATAACAAGAAATCACATGCATAATCAAGGGGCATGACTTAAAGAACCTGTATGAGTACAAGAAGCTATGCTTGTGTGTGACAAAGCAGATGATGCTGCACTGCCTTTTTTGATCCTTGACTGCATTGCTCAACAACCACCAGACAACACTAAACAATCAGGGAAAAAAAATCTACTTTCTCCTTCACATGAACTCGTAAAGGATCTCAGGTTACAGGATTATCACCTTCGCATTTTCTTCGCAATGCTTTACCACTGCTAGAATGTTTGAGTAACGACCATGCACCAGCGTGTATGCCCATAAGAGAAGCTTCCTCGGGGCGCTCAAATCAAGGTAGTCGACATTGTCCTTAGATGGTTGGCATGGTCCTTCTGTTGTTAAATGAGATGGTACAGTATACAGGTTAATACCTGATGGAAGTGTTCCACATGAGCTCTCTCGGTAAAAGTTGTAGGTGCATCTCAGTAAAGTGGCAGCTGCCTCCATATTTTCTTCTGATGCTTGCTTGATATGGACATGCTTCATTGTGGACAGAACTTGGCTCCATTTCGTTTCAAGAGCCTTTTGAAGAGCTGGGTCTTCAAATGATGAACTCCATAGGTCATTGGTTTGCAGATCAACATAAAGCAGCAGGCCAGGTTCTGAACCAGCAGCTACGGTTGAAGGAGCCTGAACGCTTGCGTTTTCAGCAGGTAATGGTGTGATCAAGGCCAAACTAATAAGAATGGATCGGCACCAAGCAATAGAAGCATGCTTACATATTTTGGCACAGTTACTATTTGATAATTTCGGATTTTTGAAACGCTTTCGGATCTTCTCATTTATTCCTTCAATCATGTCCAACCTGGCATCCCTCTCCAATGACTGGATGTATTGGTGGATGTAACTGTTGAAGGAAACTAAACGTGTCAAAAGCACATATGAACATATCTGTAACCATAGGGAAATTGGATTTGTGTGCTTTACCTATAAAGGCTGCTCTCTGATAACTCTGGGCTCTTCAACTCTGGCAAATTGCTTAAATCCATCCATAAGTTCCCATGGTCCATGAATAAGTTGAACATCCTCTCTAACAGATTCTCAACACTACCAGAGCCTAGGGCTTCAGCATGACAGATAGATACAGTCAAGGCTTGAATATACCTCCCAAGGGCAACTGGAACAATATCTTCCAGGCACAAGGAGAACTTCGTGAAAAAATAAAATAAAATTGTTAGTGAATCTGTTTAGCAGAAAAAGAAAAAGAAAAAAGTCACTTTCATTAAAAGAAAATGCTCTGGTAAAAAGATGGAGGTTAAGAACTAGGGATTCGGACAGCATTGAACTGATGCTAGATAATTGATATGTTCATTACCCTCTTATCTGTTCGAAGAGATGTGTAAGCTCGTTCAAGGGTACAGAAGTCCCCAGTCTCCTCTAACAGGTTCAGATAAAGCAAGGTGTACTTCCGAATACAAGTAATAAATTTCCGAGAACTTTCTGATAAACTGACTTCCAGGCCTTTTTTGTTTCCACCAAGACCCGGGGTTTTCCTCCTGGCAATAGGTAAAAGCAAACTGAGTTTATATAATCCAGTTGCTTTTAAAAATTTTAAAAAGAAAAAAGCAAACTGAGTTTGTACCAAAGTGTTAAATTGTACAAGCTACTTTACCAGCACCTAGACAAAGCTGTTTGCTGACTGTACAGTGTAAGGTCTGTTTGGAAGTATCACCAAATCAGATTGGTTCCACGGTTCGAGCATAACCATCAGCATTTGTTTGGGGTGGGGAGGAAAACAGAACCGTTATGGAAACTGCATCAAGGATTCAATTTTCCAGCCAAATCTCAACTTGGATAAGAATCTGAAGTGCAATTCTCATCCAAATTTGATTTGGGGTAGAACGCATCTCATCTGTGCTGATCTCCAAACACACCTTTAATAACAAAAGATTTGACATGAACAAAAACCTTATATACCTTGCCTTTTTTACCATCCCATCGATCTCCCACATATTTATTGTAAAGGAAGACCGAGACGACTTGAAGCAAAATGACAGTTCGTCCTTTGCCCTTTCCAAGTCCCCACTCTCACCCCTCTTGTAGAGTCCTTGGGCAAGCATGTACCTTGCCTTGTGGAAGTGTTTGAGTTCGCCTTCCACACAGACTTCAAGGGCAGACAGACAATCATTATAAAGGGTGTGCCAGGCCTCTGCTAATTTATGAGGTTCTGGAGACTCTCTCCCCTTCTCAGAATCAACTAACAGATTCCTATCCTCAGCATCCATTGGCAACTGCATAAGATCCTGAGATGTCCAACCAAACATACTCTGGATGGTCTCTTTTGTTGCTTCACTAAAGGAATATGCAGTGATGACCTGACAAATACAGAGTAATCAAGATAAATTCCCTAGAAAAGTAAATTCATCAACTAAACATGTTGGAAACGGCAAAACTAAATTGAAATACATAAATCATGAATTGATAGATTCATCAACAGTTAGAAGCAATTGAAGAGTTGATTTCAACGGACCAAGAAAAGAAAAAATCAGCATTCAAAATGAAGTGAGGGGAAGAGCAAATTGTAAGAGAATGACAATAATACTTGAGCAACAAATAATACTAGGGACCTAGATCTTCACTTGATATGCTATCCCGTGATGAAATGGTCTTTCGTTTATATGAATTTTGTTTGAATTGATACCTTAGTATATTAAACATGAGAAGAGGAACAATAAAAAATAAAAAAGAATTCTTGTAATAAAAATTGAAAAAAGAGTTTTGTCACTGCCATGTAGCTTGTGTCTTGCAAATACGGCTAACGAACTTCTGATGGTGATTAATTGATTTTTTTATTAGAGAACCAGCGATTCTATTTTCTGGTACATTTGTGTTCTTTTTTTCTTTTTTGAAAGATAACAAAAATTTTATTAAAAAGAAAAAAACTACAAAGGGGCGCCGAAGGGGCGGCCCAACCTCTACCCAAGAAACTCAAGATTACAATCCTTCAATTTGGAAACACAAGAAGCCCATTCAATAACTAGTGATCTCACCCTTTTAGCAACATGAGCTTCCGAATTGCTAACATTAGAAAAGCATCTAGCATTCCTCTCTTTCCAAATTACCCACCAAGTGGCAAGCAAAGGTTGCCGCCAAAGTCTCGATTTGGCGGATCCGATCCTCACCCCATGCCAAGCGTGCAAAAAGGAAGAGACACTTCCCAGTGAGGTCCAAAAGATGCTAAAGCAGCTCAAGAAATCTGCCCAAATCGACCCTGCAAATGGGCAATGCGCGAAGAGGTGATCCACTGTTTCTTCATCATGCATGCACAACATGCAAATATTGGGCACCATGCCCCTTTTGTGGAGGTTATCAATGGTCAATACGCAATTTCTACCCACGAGCCACCCAAAAGTCGCAAACTTGGGAGGAGCCTCATAACGCCACACAAAACAAGTTGCCCCACCCTCATCATGGATGACGTTCTTATGAATAAGCGAATAGAAGGATTTTACCGAGAAGCACCCCAAAGAGTCGGCCATCATTTGTGTTCATTTTAAATCTTTTAACTAACTTGTTGATTGTAATCAACCTATGTAATAGACTATTAGATAGTGCTTGATTGTAAACAATCTATGTAATAGTCTATTACATTGTGCCTGTGGGAGTTGTGCTCTCATTGCAGGTCCCAAGCCCAGGTAAATGAGGGTTGTGTCAGGTTGGTAGCTAGCATCAAACTTATGCCACAATTTCGAATATGAATACGAACAATCGGAAAAAAAAAAAAAAAAAAAAAAAAAAAAAACCAAGCCGACCCCAATTAGTTAGGATAGGCATAGATGATAATGATTATTTAAATCTTTTAACTATTAAAAAATAAACTTTTAAGGGCCTTACATACTCCAAATGAGTTTCGAGTATACTCAAAGTTGAGCTCATCGAGTTGGTTTTCAACAGGAGGGCTGGACTAGTTTTAGGTTACAGCCTTCTTGGCCAAAAGCAATGTAGGTCTTGAATTGGTTTCATAAGCAGAGATGAATTTAACAGAAAGAAATTAGTTTATATCATAGTAGTTTCATCTAAGTTAGTCACACCTACCTCATTCACCCTTTTGTGTTAGCTCTTAACATCAAAGATCTTGGCTAGTCAATATTACATATTAACAAACTATGGACAACCATTATCATCATGACCATAGCCTTTCTCCTAGTCCTAGCAATTCGGGGTTGACTTTTAAATGTGGATTGGCAAAAAATTTACTTTTTGGCTGCACCAGGCATCAACTTCATCTTTAGTAGGGCTCTTAGAACTGGCCAAGACAGAGGCTCACATTGACACCACTCACATGCCATCATGGTCCCCCCCCCCCCCCCCCCCCCCCCCCCCCCCCCCCCCCCTACGCAAATCCAAAGGGTGGGCAAGCAAAGTAGGGTCACGGAGGGGTAATCACTGGGAACCGACAAAGCAGCTACACACACAAAAGGGTCATGCTTGAGTAGTTGACTGCACAATACATGATTACACAACAAAATTACAGACAACCATAGTCAAAAGCCTTCTATATGGCACTGAAAAACATACTTATAAATGAAAATCATGAAGGAAACAGATGGATGATTGAGTGGACCCTTCTATCATTGAAATTGTTCTGCGAGAAAGATATGGAACACAATGATCAACATATGATCAGATAAAAGAATGTTTAGAGTACTAACCTGGAGAGACGCAGAATTCTGCTTTCCACATGTATAAAGTAACTTCAAACGTGACGCATGCATCCTATACACAGGATCTACGGCAGACAGGTTCATGGTGACAGCTTTACTATAATATGAAAAAGCCTTCTCGTATGAATATCCCAGCTTTTCACAAAGTTTCCCCAAATAGAATGCATGTGACCAATCCGGTCTACAATTAAAAAAAGAAGAAGAAAAGAACATTAAACATGCTGGTCATATTTGCATGTGGTAACTTGACAAAGAATGCAAGTGTTCATTGGAACAAGTTGTAGTACTTGTGCTGAAAAGCCTTCTTGAAGTGTTCCATTGAATTCCGACAAAGTGTCATCCAGGCTGTATCCTTTGTTGGTATAACTGATCGCTGATCATAAAATGGTACGACATTCTGAAGGCTATCGTAATACACCAGTGCTAATAACTCATGTATCTGGCTCTGGAAGCAAACAATATCATCAAAAAGGAAAACAACTACATGCAATAAATTAGACTAAGACAATGTAAGAAATTAACTACTGAAAAAAAAAAGTTGGTCCTTCAAATATGCCATGTGGTAAGACTTAAGAGTGAAACCTGCTGAATGGAATTCTTTGCGAGAGCCAAACTAACTAATAAACATCGTCGACTCCTTCTTCGACTGATTTCAACTCTCTGAGGTAAAGTAGCATCCTTTCTCCATTCCACAACATTTGTGTGCTTACTGCCATCATTCAGCAACAAGTCCACCTCCTGTTATGAAATAAAAGGATGAAGATCATGACCAGAGATGACGAGAAGTGCTCCAGAAATAGGTTCTGGTTAGACTTCCTCCAGGATTCAATCTCACCTCATCATAAATGTTTGCAAGCCGCTGCCAGCTCTCAAAGCGCAGGGGATTGTACAGTAAATCATATTTGAAGAGGTTTGCATTTTGCTCAACAAACTCTTCCCCTTCCTTGGTAAGTACAAAGCCAGGCCATTTGTCAGTTGCACTCATTTCTTCAGCCTGGGCTATAAGATAATACAAGTTGCCATAAACCTCCAAATATGGTTCAGAGCTGCAATCAAATATTTTAACACATCAAGCAGATGATGCAAGGTTTCTAAGAATAGAATCTGAAGTTCGTGGTTTGAAGCAAAATGAACAAATTAAGAAGGTAGTAAAGAAACTGTGTAGAACATGCCTGTTTGCTGATGATGTCTTGCAAGTCTTGAGGCTTCTTCCATTAGGAAATATTATATTGATGATAGAGTCTGTATTTCCATCAGACCCAGCCATTTCACAGAGCTTATCCTCGCACAAATCAGGATTATCTAGGAACTTATCAATCGAATTTTCTTTCAGAATATCTTCTGGTGGTTGTGGGAAGTGTCTACGTATAGCTCTTAATACTCTTCGAAGTTTAATCAACCCAGCTCTCTGACATAATGCGAATGTTAAGTAACCATTAAGATTAGAAAGTTTACAATAATGTTGAGATTTTTCTAGTATGCAGCATCGAATTTGTTGAGATCTATATATATATATATATATATATATATATATATATATATATATATATATATATATATATATATATAAGATAAAAAAGGCCAAACAGGAATGGTTACTTACAGATGAAGCCCTTGCATAAGGTAAAACATACTGAAACACATCAGCACATTGTTCCTTAGTTTGATAATCTCCACGACTAGTGTTTCTGTGTACAGCTAGATCATCATCAGAAGAATCTGGACCACATTTGAGATTTAAACCATATAAACAGAAAAAGCTCTGATCCAAGGCATTTTCTATTCCCAACTCCACCTTCTCGGTTTCAACATCGATATTATGGTGCTCACATTCGACAACTTCACTGCTTCTTTTTTCTTCTTTTTTCTCCTTCATATGAGCATTATTTCCAATTTCTACTCCCTCTTTGTCCTTATCTAGAGCTTCATGAGCGGAGGGGCCCTCAGGAGTCATTTCTCCTGGACCATCCTTTTCAAGAACTCCAGCTTCCTCCTTTTCAACTATACTGGTCTCTGCATCCAGAGAAGTGTCTAGCTTTGAACCAGTAAGAGATTCTTTTACATGGTTATCATGGGAATAAGAGCCATCACTTTGCTTTGTTTCCAACTCTCTGTTTGAAGATTGAAAACTTGATTTCAGTTTCATATCTAAAGCAAAAAGATGCTTTATCGCAAGCTTGAGAAATGTCCCTTCCTCCCCTTCACTATCTTTGCCAGCACAGCAGAGCCCATGTTCAGCAAGAAGTTCATGAATTGCCACAATTAGTTCAACCTGATAGCAAAATCCGTGGGAAACACATATTTAAACAGTAAATCAGAATGTTTCAATGCAAAAAAAAAAAGAAGAAGGAAACATAGCCCAAGTGAGAATCACATCGACTCACCTGAGATTTGATAGGGATAGCTGGGTTGAGATGTTGAAGCTTGCAGAATGCGATGGCTGCATCAACAAAGCATCGGCTTTCCACTTCAGCTTGATTCCCACTTCCTAGACCAGAAGATTTCTGGTACAGGAATATTCCCACGATATTACACATAACTGTCAGTATCAGAGACTGAATATCACCAACAATGCTTACCGGAACACAGAAACCATCCTGCAAGCATGAAATCACATCACTAGTATTAGTCTTTTCAGCTACCATCTCAGATTAAAAGGCATGTTGCATGCATAAACTACAGATGCAAAGTGAAAAATGCTTTGAAATCAAAGTATGCACCTGCCAGAACCCAGATCCCCCATAGAGATCTGCTCTAAGATAAACATTAAAAGTACTGAGACTAGGTTAAGTTAGTGACTGGATATTTGAGAGGCACATAAATATTGGGCATACAATAGGCAGAATGAATTTTATTATACCAAATCTATTCACTCAACAAGAAATATGAATTGTATTTACGGACTGACTTTCACAGGTCAGGCTGTGGTTCGGCCTATTCTGTGTCCAGGATAGTTGACTAGTTCCTCAAAATTCTTTCATGATTGAAACTCAATCCTAATTCGCTAGTTGCAAACCAGTTAAAAAGAAAAGCAACTACCATAAGGAAATAGGAAAAGGAAGTTTTGAGTACAAAAGAATAACAAGGAATAATAAGAACTGCAATAATATCTAATAGGCATGTAAGGAAATTTCCAACAAGCAATGATTTCTTAAGAAGATGCCCAATCTTTTCTCATAACTTTTCTGAAAGGTGCCAGTTCATCACAAACTCAGCAACCTGCCATCTGGCGGGAAAATAAAGTGTGTGCGTGCAAGTGTAACATTTCCTACACTTCAATAATATAAGATTTTCCACTGCTCCTTAGGTTGGAAGTGTTAACACTTAAGTGACATGGTGGAACAACAACCAAGTCAAGACTTGAACACACAGCCTCCATTGCGTCCTGACTGAAGGTTTACCACCAATCTATGATCGTATATTCAGTGACATCTAGGATCTTTCTACTTGATAATATTAAAGAGTTTAGGAAGAGCGCATGAATTGAAGAATATAAACATCAATTAAATCCATTCAGTAACGTGAGTTTAAAGATACAAACTAGGCATTTAAGTTATCCAACAGATGAGGCTATCAATGTCGTACATGTATGCCTAGTGATCAACGCTTACAAACAAATTTACACTGTTTAACATCATTACATATAGAACCATCAATTTGTGATTGACCTATATTTTGACATACCAAGTGTGTTTATGATTGCTGATTCTGATCCCTATACTCTCTCTAACAGAGCGGTGCTTCACTTCTCTCATAATCTAGCGTACTAGATTCAAAGAAAGATGAAACATTTCAGAGAAAGAAAAAAAAAAAAAAGTCAACTTACAGAAGTATCATTTTGATCAATGTAGTTCTTAACTTGTGATGCACACTGAGATATTGCCTTAACTTCCTCTGCAATCAAGTGATTCCAGTGCTTGGCCATGTTATCTACAGATTCAAATTCAGAAGAACCAGCTGTTTTCGACATTGAACTTTTGCTGGGTGCTTTATGTGAGGCTGGTAATTCCACCATACCAGCCGCAACGGTAAGTATTTGTAGTTTCCGTCGGTGACAGCTTAAATAAACTTCAAGCTCCATGGGTTTTGCTTCTTCACAAGCTGAGATTAAAACATCCAAGGCCAATAATTCAACCAATTTAACTCCTTTGCCTTCTTTATAGGCACCGGATAACAAGTCAAGGTAAATATCCTTAGTGGAGAGCAGGAGTGGAGCAAGCAAGTTTACACACTCCAAGTACATTCCTTTCTCAATCATCTCACCAGTCTTTTTTCTCAATAACGAATCAACTTCTAATAGATGGATTTCATGCATAACTCTTTCAACACCTAACCCTTTCACAAGCTTGCAATGGGGTAGAGGGACTAAATACAGAGGATCGTTCTCCTTTCTGCTGTTACTGAAAAGCGATAAAGAAATACAAAATTCTTCATAAGCTTTTGCTTTGTCACCAGAGAAGATTGACAAGCGGCCACTTAACCAGAAAAAGCGGGCCCAAAAGGGTCTTTTATTGGTCAAGTGTGAATTGGGAACAGCAGGTTCTTGCTGACCAGAATCCTCCAGGGCTAATATGCCTGAACCACTTTCACGATCAAGTGCACCAGTAAAGTTAGCAGGGTATTCTAAAGCTACCAACTCAGTCACTTTACAAAGATGATAAGATGCCTCACGGAAGAATTGCGAACGTTTGGATTCATTGGCAGGATGTGATCCAAAGTCATAGTACAGTTCTGCAAGAAAAAGGTTACACTCGGTGGTCCTATCCTGGCCCCAGTGTCTTGTCAGCTTCTCTAACTCCAGGAATTTAACAAAGCTTTCCTGGTATGGAAGATTTCTGTGTGCAATCTCTTCTAAAAGCAGATGACCAATATGGTAAGCACCGTAATTGTTTGAAGCCTCCTTTATAAACCTCACAACATCATTATGTTCAAGATCAGATAAACTTGCCACAACATCTGGACCGGGAACTGAATAACTTCCACCGCACTCTGAATCCTTTGCCCCTGGCCTACCAATAACAAAAGGTTCTAGCAATTGAAATACAACTTTAGCCAGATCCTTACTACTTGCAAAGTCTAATTCTTCTTTTCCAGGTTTTCGATTTCTAAGCCTCTCGAGACGTGTACTTCGTCTTTCTTGAGGATGTTCTTCATCCATGCAGGCTTCCTTTTCCTTAGGCGTATTTGATTTTTCCGAGCCAAAATCATTGAGAGAAGTGTTTTCACCAACTGGAATAGTACTCACTGCTGTCCCTTCCTCGGAGTCCATGACGATTTCCAAACTGGAAGGCAAGTGTAAACTTATTCTGATATCACCGTACCTGTCTAACTTTGTAAAATCATGTCTGCTTTCTGATGTTGTAGGTTCAATGCTGTCTCCATGTTTGCATGCACTTCCAACCAGAACCTTTGCAAGTCCACAACTTAACTTATCAATCATTGGTTCATCTTGATTACCTCCAACCCCTGGCTCAGAACTCCTCCCGCTTGCAGAAAGTAAGATGCTTACGACCCCATCTATGATAGCTGCCCACGAAGTTTCTGCTAGATGCAGTTCTATGTTCTGGTTACGCCTTTTCAACGCAATGTTCTCATCCATATTATCATCTGTTGATTTTCTCTTGTCAGGAAACTTAAGTCGGACATGCTTTGGCTCCAGTTTATCAATACCACGTGGCACAAAAGGGATGGGTTCAGACTCCTCAATGGTGCTTTTGACATGCAAGGCACGAGAATGTGATGGCCAGTGCCTTAGTATTAACTCTGCAACAGAGAGACATGCAACCTCATCACCAATAGCAATCAGTACTTCCAAGAGTTTCTCCATGCAGTTCCCTGCATTGAAAATTCAAAACAGCAAACTTGTTTCAGTGTCATGGAAAAGTATGCTAGCCATGCCAAAACAACAGAAATTGAAGAGATTATCCAATAGAATGACACCAAGAAAGAACCAGTACAAAAGTGTATGCTGGTGAAATATGAAGTATGAGAAATCATCCAAAGAACAGAAAAAAAAAAAAAAAAAAAAAAAAAAAAAAAAAAAAAAAAAAAACTCATTAAAGTGCTTACAGTTGTTGGGGCTGCAGAAAAGCCCTTGCTCAAATGCCCACCGTGAAATACTGAACAAGCCCATGGTACATGACAAAGTTCCCAACTTATTCCAGACAACTGAGTCTTTAGCATCAATCTCCACGGCTTGAAGATAGCAACTCAGAGCATTCTCATAATGCATAGAACCTTGTTGAAGGAAAACAGTAGAAAGATTCTTCAATGCCAAAAACCTGTGGAAAAGATGTGAGTTCTGAAATTGAACCAATTAATCATATTAAGCAAAAAAAATTAAGACAAATGCACTCAAAGGATTATTACAATGTGCACTAAAAGGGTGTGATAAGTATGATTAACAAACCTGCATTTATTAAGCAGAAACAGGTAAACATTGCGAGCTGATCACCTAGTACCTACAGCTAGCTGCCCCATCTTTACTGCCTATAGTGGCATGAAGCTTGAAGCGAAGCAGCAATAGATTTGAGTGCGGGAGAGGGGAAGCATCAGTTTCAAACAACTGGCAAGTACAAACAGCTAGGATGCGGGAATGTGTGCGTGAGTGAGAACCACAATTTGAAGTGGGAGCATCCCTAGCTAGAAGGATCATGCAACTAATCCCACCAAATTTCCGTCCATAAATTTTGGTGTCAAGGTATTCCGAAACAATTACGTAACGGTTACCACCGTTACCATTACATAATTGTACGTAACGGTTAACAGTGGTAACCATTACGTGTTATGGGGCCATAATGGCCGTTATGGAAAATTTGACCCGTAACAGTCCTGTAATGGCCATATAACAGTCTGTTACGGGGCCGAAATGGTTTTTCTTCTTCTTTTTCTTTTTTTCTTTTTTTCTTTTTTTTTTTTTTTTTTTTGAGAGATGCCGAAATAGTTTTTCTCAAAAAAAAAAAGAAAAAAAAGTAACAGCCAATAAGACCCGTGTTGTAATGGTAACGGCGGTGGCTGTTACAGCCATGGTTATTGTTATGGAATACCTTGGATGGTGTGGCCTGCTTGATGAGCCTGAATTTTAGGGCTATCAATGGGATGGGATGGGTTTGGATTGAGTCCTATAGTACTCGTACTCGGGCTAACTAGGTGGGTCTTGCTAGGTTTTTTTTTTACACACGCACACACACCCCCACACACTCACGCTGGTGGAATTTCACCACCTATGGGTACTCGAACCCTTGACTGGGAGTTGAAACTCCTGAGAGTCTACTACCCGGGCAAGAGTAAGGACCCAGGGTCGTGTCTCATTCTTGAAGACTTGGACCTGTACCCGATCGGGCTTGGGTACCCATCACATCTTTGAGTCTAGGTTTCAAGTCAAATAAGAGTGTTTACGTGGTCAGGCCCACCTAATGGATGAATTAGAGTGGCCAGTGTGTAAATGCACCCATTCCTTTCCTAGAATAATCAACACACACACACACATTCCTTTCCTAGAATAATCGACACACACACACACACACACACACACACACACACAGAGTAATGGTCTCCTACGCATTGTACCGCAGGAGACCTTTTTCCACACCGACTAGCCTACTTCGACAGGGTGGGCTGGGGGTGGGCCCACCAGTGATGTATTTGTGAAATAACTCCGACCATTAGGTCTGTGATGGCAATTTAGCCATAGGGCAAAAAAGATCGGAAGGATTCGTGATTTAAGTGGGCCACGCCAAGAGAAACAGTGGGAGAAGGGGATGCGTACTGTTGAATTTTTATAGGGCCCACTGTGATGTTTATGTGAAATTCACTCCAACCATTAGCTAACTCCTAATAATACATGCATGGGAACCAAAATTTAGGTTCGTACTTGATTTATGTGGTCCATACCAAGTGAAACAGTTTGGATGGTGGGCATTCCCCTGCACTGTTTCCACTCATATGGCCCACCTAAATTATGGATGCAGGTGCGTTTCGAGCCCTATGAATAAATTTTTGTCACACACCTAATGATCCGAGTGGATTCCACATACATGTTAAGGTAGGCACACCCCGCTCCGTCCTTGGTTTGCATGCAAACTTGACAGCAGCAACCTCACCGTTGGTGTGTGCTGAAAGTGTTCCATGGGCCCTACTATAATGCATGTGTTTTATCTAGGCTGTCCATCCATTTTGCTAAATCATTTTGTGGCATGAGCCCTAAAATGAGGCATTTCCAAACCTCAAGTGGACCACACCCTAGGAAATAGCGGTGATTGAATACCCACCAATAAAAATTTCGTGCGGGCCACAAAACTTTTACATCAAGCCGATATTTGTGTTTTCCCTTCATCAAGGTCTGTATGACCTAATCAACAGGTTGGATGGCACACAAACATCATAGTGGACCCTAGGAAGTTTTTAACAATGGGCGGTCAATCACCCTTGTTTTTTGTGGTGTGGTTTACTTGAGATTTGGATCTGCCTCATTTAAAAAAAAAAAAATCATGTCATAAAATGAGTTGGAAAAATGGATGGACAGCATGGATAAAACACATACATCATTGTAGGACCAACGAGCACCAACTAGTAGGAAAGTGGCTACTGGCAATGTCAGCATGCATTGCCAGTCCTGCCCAACATGCTAATAGGGGTGGACCTGCCTTGATATGTATGTGAAATCCACTCGGATTATTAGGTGTGCGACAATAATTTGTCCATAGAGCTCGAAACTCACCCGCATCCATAAATCAGGTGGGCCATATGAGTGGAAACAGTACAGGGGACGCCCACCATCCAAACAGTTGGACATGGTATGGGCCACACATAAATCACATACGGGCCTAAATTTTGGTCCCCATGTATGTATTATTAGTAGGCAACTAATGGTTGGAGTGGATTTCACTTAAACATCACGGTGGGCCCTGTAAAAAATTCAATAGCGAGTGTCTCTTTTCCCACTGTTTCTCTTAGTGTGGCCCACTTAAATTAGGAATCCTTCTGATATTTTTGCTCTATGGCTAAATTTTCATCATGGACCTGATGGTCGGAGTTGATTTCACAAACACATCACCAATGGGACCACCCTGTTGCAATAGGCTAGCCCGAGTGCAGAATGGTCTCCTATAGTACAGTGCGCAAGAGCCGATTACTCTCCACCTGCGCACACACACACACATATTCATAGATATATCTATGTATATATCAGTGTTTTAAATAGCGGTAACGTGATGCGTAGCATTCAACCCTCTATAGCGTGTAGCGTAAATACGTAGCGTGTAGTGTAAGCTATACAATACTTCTATTTTTTAATTTAAAAATAGGTCAAATATAATAAATAGTGGAAAAAAGGAAAAAAAAAAAATATTTTTAAAAAAAATACCTAAAAGATTATTCATCCGATACACAGAGAATTACGATTCTGCAACTCTGTTATTTTAATAGTTTATTAGGTTCTATTAGAAGAAAGAAAGTTTTCTTGTATAATTCATCTCATTGGTGTACAACATATACTCAGTAGAAAATAACAATTCTAAAGTGGGCCAAGGTAACACATTAAAGTCAGACTAATAGGCGACCATTTATTTTGATTAGGGTGGAATGTTGGGTGCATTACTGCATTGAGATTTTCAATACATATCTTATTAAGAGAGCCTATCTGCTATACAAAGTATCGTATGCAATATCTACCGTGCAATCCATCTAAAGTAAGCAATTTGACAGTATTAAATTAGCTAACTAAATGCAGAAGTTACAAAAAGCAATGTACAACAACCTAGGCAAAATTCAATAGAAAAATATATTACCTTTTGGGCAAGCAATATAAGGTGTAAAAGGTCCAAAAAGAACCCAAAGGAAAAAAAAAAAAAAAAAAGGTGGAAAGAACTGTGAAAATAGCTACAAAATTAAAGAAGCAAGTGCCGGAGTAACCCCAAACCTGAGCTGTAATAAATGACCATCACTAGCATTACCATCAACCTATAGAGAAAAAGTTACATGCATCATTAAGAAAGTAAGGAACTGAAACAATGATCCCGCAAATAAAGCTTGTCATGGGGCCATTGGTACCTACCTGCGCACTTGATATGAGAGGATCTTTTAGGACAGATTCTAAAAGCTCACGGGCCTTTGTATATTCTTTAGCTTGTAGCTGAAGAAGTCCTTCATGATAAGTCTGAGACAAATGAAATTCCTGAAACAGTAACAACAACAACAAAAACTAAAGGATGTCATATGGAGCATATTATTTAAAGGGATGAAAAGCAAGGTATTCCATAATGGTAACGGTGGCTGTAACGGCCACCACCAATACCTTTATGATATGGGGTGTAATGGCCATTATGGGGGTTGTTACGGCTGTTACAATCTCTCTCTTTTTATTGAAAAAAAAAAAAACCCTCGAAAAGCCTGTATCGGCATCGTAATGGACTGTTGGGGGGGGGGGGGGGGGGGGGGGGGGGGGGGGGGGTCATTACGAGGGCTGTAACAGCCTTTACAGGTCTTCTTCTTTCTTTTTTTTTCTTTTTTTTTTTTTCCATAATGGCTGTTAATGGGCCGTTATGGGGGCTATAATGGCCTTCATTTTTTTCCATAATGGTTGTTACAGCCATTACGACCTTTTAACGTGTAACGGTTGCCATCGTTACATTTACGTAACGACTGCCATAGTTACCTTTACATAACGGCCTTTACAACACACCACGATGAAAAAGAAGCCAAATCAAATTGGTTCCATAGAATGAATTAAAAGGTCATAATTACAAAGGTTCCGTAGTTCATAAAACATAAACAAGATATAGAAGACAATGAAAATCAGTTCTATCAAGTGTTATCATAATTGCACTATTTACAATATAAATCAGACATTTCATATGGTGTTGTAGGTTGCATGATATGAATTGTATGTTCAAATGGCAAATCCCAAAAATCATATACACATTGTATGAATTTTAAGGACAATTAAAATTCGATGGTGATGCAAATTTAGATAATAATAAAAATTTGTATTTTTCATCCTTTTTTTTTTTTTTTTTTTTTATTCCCTTCTTGTTTTTAAAAGCGTAAGGCCTCACCCTCATACAATATTGCTTTACCTTTTTGTTTCTAACAAGTTTTGAGAGAAAAGGGAATGATTTGGGTTTTTGAATATCCATAAACCTAGAGTAAAGAATTCAAGATATCTTTCTCATCTCCCAATGGAATCAAACAGCATTATCCCCACATATTTCTACACAATAAAGGTACAAAAGTACGTATAATATTTAAGAAATCTTTTCTTTTGGCTTTATTTGATTTTCAAAGAAATTTCCTAGAAAATCCTTTACACCTTTTCATTTCTTTGTGTTTTTCTTTTCAGGCATTCTTTTGGATCTTATGGGTTTGGTTTTCAAGATGTTGAAGGTGAAAGATGGTAATAATATTATCTTTAAAAAAAAAAAAATGTTAATGATGTTACATGAGACTTGCTCTAAAGTAAGTGAGCACAACAACCTCAATCTTTGATGTAATTTTCTGGAAAGTCATATTGGAGAGGTGTGTTTCAAATGAAGCATCACTGAAGCCAAACAAAGAAAAATGTTGCAGCATGTCTCCAAGTAAGTGAGGATTTGTCAGAAAAGTTTAATTTGTCGAATGGCTTGATAAAGAGAAGCAACAAAAGAAGAAGCTATGCATGACAATTGATGGATTCCAAGCATACCAATTGGTGAGAGTGAAAATGAAGAATGTGGCAGAGGCAAAGAAAGAAGTTAATGAATGATTTTATAAGTAGGGAAGGTGGATGAAAAAGAAAGCAATCCACTCTAAAGCAAAATTGGAAGAAGGGGTATAGAAGTCTTTATCTTTCAATTTCTAGGTTTCTTTATGCAAATGCTCTTCCATTTAATATGTTAAAACATTTACTATTGCTATGATGGAAGTCACATCTTTCGAACCTGGGTTGAAGCTTTCAAGCTTTCATGAAGGTATAAACATTTAAAGATGGAAGTGTATGAAATTGAGAAGACCTGGGAAACATACAAGGAGTGAGTGAAAACAGGATGTACCATCATATCCATTGGATGGACCGAAGGGGTAAATAGGTCTATTACTAATGTTTTGGTAAATAGTACTGGTGGTATAGTTTTTGCGATCTGTTGATACATCAGACATCTACAAGAATGCAGAAAATTTCTTTGAACTTCTTGATTTAGTAGTTGAAGAATAGGAGGATAATGTGGTAAGTGACAAGGTGTGCCGTAACGGTCATTATGTAATGGTAACGGTGCCAGCCGTTACGTGTTATGGGGTCGTAACGGTTATGAAAAAAAGACCCATAACAGCTGATATGGAACCCATAGCAGCCGTAACGGTCCATTATGGGGATGATACAAGCTCTTTTTTTTTCCTGTTTTTTTCCAAAAAGGGGGGGGGGGGCATAATGGCCGTTATAGGGGCCCTAATGACCGCTATGGCTTGTGCCGTAACAGCAACGATGGTGGCCGTTATGGAACACCTTGCCAACTAATCACAGACAATGCATTGTCCTATGAGAAGGCTGGTCAAATGCTAATGGAAAAATGAAAGAAATTATTTTGGTCACCGCGTGTAGCTTACTGAATTGACCTTATGCATGCCAATGTAGGAAAGATTCCACTCAATGAGGAGGCCATGGCAGAAGGTAGATCACAATGTATATTTATAAGTATGTATGGTTCATAAATTTAATGAGAAAAAGTATAGACGATGATCTCAAGAGACCCGCTCTGACATGATGTGACACACGTCTCCTCACTTTGAAGAGTATCTAAGAATGGAAGGTCGGTTTAAAATTTTAAATCACTATTTGTATCAAAGACATTGCAATAGAGTTCATTTGCAAAGACTCTCAAAGGAAAGAAAGCTTGTGACAAAGTGTTGCCGATCAAGATTTTGGCTGCCTATTATATAATGCCTTACATAGGAAGAAGAATTTGTTTCAGCAAATTATGAAGTGGAAAGAAAATACTGCTAATCAGGCTGACGTAGATGACGATGATGATGATGATGGCACAACTTCCAATGGCAAGAGTGGAGGGGGAGGGGAGTGCATGAAGAGGTAATACTTTTCTAGTTATTTTTTCTTTTTGAGATTATACTAAAAATACTTAGAAATGGTAATGAGTGTAGCGATTTAAACTTTATTATGAGTTACCGACACATATATACCTGTTATACAAGTTCTTTAAGGATAAAACCATTATATGTTACTTTTCTTGGTGCATATTGATGGAAAATGGATAATTGATGGGTTCTTTTATCTCTTATTTATTTATAATTTTTCAGACTTCTTTCGAATTTTTAAGAAAATTGGAGAATCTTATGATTTATGACATGAGTCAATATGATTCAACCCCCATTATGATTTGTGATACAATAACAATTATGACAACATTAGTTGTATCCATTGTTTTAAACATCGATGTTATCGGCCCATGTATCCCACGATATATCTCGTATGCCACCTGTGCGATACAAAACGCACAAGTAGTGGGAGATATCCTACATGTTCGATCTGGTGAGCATTTTCGATTTTCGATCCCTTTTTTTTTCTATAAATCATGTTAAATCAGTGTCAAATTGTTACAAATCCATGATTTTTCATGTTTTGCATGAAAAATCATAGATTGGGAGCTTCGATTTCAAGATTTGGAGGAAATTGGCCGAGTTGCAGAAAATTGAAAAAAAAAAAAAAATCAAGTTTTTTCAATTTCTCGCAAATCGGTTGCAATCTTTGTGTCCAAACATAAAATCAAACATGTATGTAACCTGATCTAGTGATTCTTCTTTTGCTTTTGAACGTATTTCTTGTGTTTCTATATGTCTTCTTTCATTTATAAATTATATAAATAGACTTTGAATATACCTGCATCAATTCAATTAGATAGCGCATAGATTAGGACCCCATACAAAGAAATCCTATTATGTGCACTTGTTTTTTATAATTTTTGGTGTGAATTGATGTCTTTTTTAACAATCATTGAAGTTTTATTGAAAAATTTGACCAATTTCCCAATGTTTCCCCATTTTTCCAACAACAACGATACATTACGCGATACAACCAATATATCCCATGCAATAACCGATACATATCCGTATCCCAAAGGAGCGACATGTAACGGGATACCGATATTTCAAACACTGGTTGTATCTATGTTGGAGCTTAGGCTTGTTTGGATAACGAGCCAAAACCAACCCAAATCATTTTAGATCCGCTTGGGCAAACACAACGCCAGAGTGGCATCAGCATATTGTGATTCAACATAGAAGCCCTCCAATCATGGAGATTTGAGGGAGGTATATGGCCCACTCAAAGAGTGGATGGTCCAGAATTTTGAGGGAATCAATTGCCCTGCCCTGAACCATCACTCACACATGCAACCCATTGCCAGGCTGGCAGGTTTCCCTGCCTCACCCAACTCATTTCCACGCAAAAGAGCCAAAAGCCATTTTCCCCAGGGACCAATCTGGACAACGCTAGCATTTTGGTAGAAACAATTTTCCCTAAGGACCTGTTTGGCTTTCCAATTACAAAGGCAAATGGCTGTAAATGGGCAATGATTATATACTCTCGTAACAGTGTGGTAACATCACTTACATTCGACTGCAGTGATGATTTTGTTATATTGTTTGTTTCACCCAATAGTTAGTATAAAAATGGTAATTTTATAACGTCAAAATGTAATGATTATGATTTACTTTACCTATTTCATTTACAAGTGCATCTGACTCTCGATTTACGAGCCTTAATTCCTGTTTAAACAAACACCTGGAAATGATAATGATGGCTCGCTTACTTTGCATTTCATATGAAATTGGAAAACCAAACAAGCCCCAAGTATTGGACATCATCACAATGATTGGCAAGAACAAGATACCATCAGTTGCTCTATTTGCAATATCTTATCCACATTGTACTCAATCAATATTAACTGGTTAAAGCTTAGGTACAACATTTACCCATAACATAGAAAACTCAAATTAAACCAAGAATATTTTAGATATTGATTTGGGCAGAAAGCATCCCACCCATCCCAACTTCTTCTAAACATCCTAAAAGCCCCACCACCGAACAAGACGTCTCAAAGCTCAGCTGAAAAGAGTGAAAATATGGCAGAATAGAATGGAACCGAACAATGGATACCACTAGCATCATAATTGTTAGCGTTATAGTTTAAATTGTAGGAAATTTGAAAAGAACCACAATAAAATCTCCAATGATTAGCTTGATATAGGTATCATTGCGACGTTCCTAAGTGCATTTTGTTCAAATAAATATACATAAAATGCAATTCAGGTATCACAAGGAATTGGGTGAAGAAGAAAGTGGGACGCACCTGAGCTTCTTTCGTGGGGGCCTGCGGCTCCCACTGGCCTTTCGAATCTGTGTCATTGATCGCCGCAATTGAGAACTGAAAAGATGGAAATTCAATCAAGAAACAGTTCGTAAAATGATAAAAACAGCAGCGAGCGGTGATGGAAAGAACACAGAAGAATGGGAATTGGGGATTCCTACTCACCATTGCTGTATGTATGGTGGTGCCTGCTACTTTGCGCCAGGATGTTAACGGCCCTCGCGAGAGACGATTCGAGATGTCTGTCCGGCAAAGCTTCCGGGTTTTGGCATGTAGCGGGATATTCTTCGTCTACCTCGTTCTTGCTTTCTGCCGCTCCGTTCGCGTCTACGCCCGGGAGCAATACTTTCTGTTAAAAGACGAAAATACCCTTGTTTCTTTCGCTTTCAGGGCAGATGGGTAAGGATATTTTCGTCTGGAGAGATAACGAAATCGCGACGAGCATGTTGTGAGTTTGCCACCTTTTATCAAAGGTAACCTGGCAATTGGCAACCTCTTTCCACCGTCCATGGCACGTGAGATATTTCGGCCGTCGATCGTGGCCCCATTGATAGAGCATAGCCGAAAGTAGATGGAAAGTGGTGTGTGTTTATTGATAGGTCGAGGCCATTTTCATTGATTGTGCAAGGAACAGGTGTACGTCAATCTGGACCATTCAATGTGTTGAAATCACAGCGATTGGTTAATCCTAGCCATCCGGTCTGATTAGTGATATCAAATGTGTGGTTCAGGGGTCCAAAATCAGAGCTATATTAGATGGTTAAAATGGTCTGATCACACTGACTGTTGGTACTGTTTGTGTCTACATATAGTGTGGCGGCACACGTGGAAATGCCTATGTAAATCTGGACCATCCATCCTATACTGTCTTCCATCAATTAGCTATTGACCAAAATTTGGCCCTAATCAGACTATCCTAACCATCCAAAAAATGAACATTTTCTCACTGAACATGAGCCGTTGTTCATTCATTGTCGATCCTAAGGGTTAAGATCGTCGAATATTGTGATTATGGCCCATTCAATAATGAACCTACTGAATCAACGGCTGGATCTCGCCCACAATGCCACGTGTACTTCCATGCTTGGAGAGGCAGTGGATCAGCTCCCAAGAGTAAATGGTATCAAACACACACCCTAATGCGTCCTCAAAATAAGACTCCGGAAGGAAGAGAGAGGTTCGAGAGAGAGAGAGAGAGAGAGAGAGATGGGATTCGTGATGGAGTTCGCGGAGAATCTGATCCGTCGGTTGATGGAGGACCCGAAGGAGAGGGACCGCAAGATGAGGGAGCACGTATACGCGGTGAAGGAGAGGTGCAACAAGACCAAGGAGATGTGGAGCCTTCCCATCCGTCCGTACGGTTTCTGGACATTCGAGCGCCACAACTCCCAGCTCGCGTGGGACGCCCAGATCAGCCAGGTCCCCGGCCGTCGTGACCCCTACGACGATCTCCTCCAAGACACCAACACCAAATGAATTTCTCTCAAGGGGTAAATCCTATTCCTTCTAATTCTCATTTTCAATTTTGCATAAAGGTCTGTTTGGATGTTCCCCAAATTGTAAACGGAACGGATTTCTGTCAAGCTATCCAGCTATTTGAAGGTATACTTTCTACTCACAACTGCTTTCTTGATTCAAATGTTGTATATATGGCGTCTGTAATGTGGTTATGGCCATCTGTAAAGTGGGGCCCATGGTGAGGATCTGTAGCTCAAAAATCTCGCCGACTAGCTGATCCAAGTTGTCCAATCAGTAGCCTACAATAGACACTTAGGATTGTTCAGTTACAGGGATCTTTAAGCTGTGGGACATCTCTGTGAATGGTCTTGATGTAGGACATGCCACAGATGCATTCTTAGCATGGCTAGACCAAAAGAAGCCCAAACAAAAGTAGAAGTAGCCCATCAGAACCGGACAAAGTCCTACGTAGGGCATGATGTAACTGCGTCTCAGGTGTGTCCGGTTCGAAGAGATTCATTCAGTATATGGAGAAATTGCTGTTCAAAGTGTTGACCGTAAAACGACCGTAACTTTTGATCCGGGCATTGTTGTATCTCCCTATTCTTGCAGTTTTAGGATTTTTGTCTTTTTTAGAAATTGCTTATGATAATGCCCGCAACACTCTGTTGAGGTTTATTTGACATTTCTATTTTTGGCAAATTTAGTCTTTTAGGAGATTTTTTGCTATTTTGGGTAATTTCGAATTAGGGTTTTGGGTCTTTCGTATAAGTGATGTAATCTAGCAATAAATATTCAAGTTCTCTCTCTTATTATTTTTTGTGGATTCAAGGTTTTGACTACCTGAGGAAGATGGTGATCTTCTTCGTTGTTACTTCATGCTCTTCCTTGTGTCAGGTCTCTTGATAATGTTATTTGAATATCAAAAACACAATTGTAAGTAGAAATTATCTCCTTTGTTTTGTTATGAAAAGAGTTCCATTGATTTTTCTGGGAAATCAAATGGGGCTGAAAGCTGTAAATGAGTTTTGAGCATTTTTCAGCATGCAAACACTGACAGTAAACCATTTACCTGTAAATCATTTACAGGCATCCCAAAACTCCTATGTAGCTTTCATCATCTTCATTTGATATGTGCTGATGTATTTGATATTACTTGCATGATTCAGGTGGTTGTAGTGTGGTGAAATTGCCTACAAGCTTCACCAAACATTTTTTATTTTAGTTTGTTTGATACCATGTGCAAATTTGATTTTTGCTTGCATATCTTTTGTCAACCACATGGTATTGGACAGAGTCTGTTTGAGAATTTGGCAGAAGAAATCAAAATATTGGGCTCTGGAAGACAAGATTCTAGGACTACCAAAGACATTCCTCCTTTAGAAATATTCTATTTATTTTTTATAAGAATTGGCTTTTCTTGATTACCACGTGCACGATGTCCTTGTATCCTCCAAATTTCAGTTTTTATTTTTATGGGTAAGGTAAATATCAATTCGGAATCCAAAAGAGAATAACATAAGACGAGGGCCATTTGTAAAAAAAAAAAAAACATAAAACAAGAGAGGCTGAAATTAATCACAACCAAAACTCTAACTGGCAAGACGACCCAAACATACAAAACCCTGAATTGATGTGAACCAAGAATATCCTACCACATTGCTTCAAGTCACTCGCAATCATCCCACTTGATTCAGCTCCCTGCTTGGCCAAAGAATCAGCCTCTGCATTTGCCTATCTGGGAACTGAAACAAAGTAGATAGAATAGCCACCGCGAGCTTCTTCAATTATTGGCGTCTCCACAGGTAGGCCCCTCACATGCCCGCTTGATCGCATATGACAAGTCCCCTTCAATGATCATGGGAGTGAGTCTAAAGCTAGTCGCCATTTTTTTATCACTCAGAGGAGAGTGGAAGTTTCAGCTTTGCCATAGTCGGCAGTCCCAGTATACCTGTAAACTTTACTATACCACCCCGTTGCTGTCCCACACTAAACTCCCCATACCCATCGGCCTGGGATTTCAAAAAGAGCAACTGTTAAAATTTGCTTTGAAGGTGGCTTGATTGAGCGCCATCCACATAGCTACCATATGAAAGAGAGCAGGCCCCCTCCAGATAAGCTAGTCCTAGTTTCTCATTATCGTATCTGATGAGTGACCTTTGAAATCAGAGTTTAACTTTGCCCAAGCAATCACATTAAACAAAATTCTGCCTGTGCATCAAGTGCCCCTCTTTTGACATCAAATTGTGAAAATATGACCATTTCGCTCCTTCCATATGCACCACAGACCTGCAAAGACCGTCATGTGCTACGATATCCTTCTTCAAGCGCCCCAGGTAAATGCTCTAGCTCCCAAGAGATCCATTATCGACTCTGGAAACACCCAGCTAGTGTTCAATTTGACAAGCATTCTGACCCTGATGCCTACCAAAAATGGGCAATGTGGCCAACAGATGGCAATAACTGTCTGTTCACTAGCAACGTATAGCAGGCATTGATTAGGATTAACACATCCACGATTCTTCAAGTGGTCAAAAGTGAGGACTTTATCCAAGCTCGCCAACCAAGCAAAAGCTCTGATTTTACAAGGGGCTGACGACCTCCAAATCCAATGGAAAGTGGTATCATAAGGGGATTGAAGAATAATCCATCGCCAAACCGTGGAGCTCAATCTTCCATATTCTTTTCCTTCCCTTCATGTAGAAAATTAACCGATTGGGGCATTTGGAATAACAAAGCAACTTGGGCTATTTCTTCCTACAATGATCACGATGGAATATTGGGCCCCACATAACTCCATCACTGATTCACTGAAAACAAATGGCTCACTAACACTGCCTTTGATAATATGGAGTATAGCTTCTCAAAATTCTAACCAAGAGGCACATCTATGCACCAAGGATCTTTCCAAAGCCAAACTTTGCCCCCTTGCCCACAATGGCTGCCTGCAGAACTCACAAGCCCATGAGATACATGCCATATATGAGATCCCCAAGATCAGAACTCTATTTATATCACCTCCATTTTCATCTAGCCCATATTTAGCCACTAGCATATCCTTCAACATTGAGCTCTACTTACTGCCTGGCATGGTGTGCTGTAGCAGTCGTTATGGGGCCGGAAAGGCCGTTACATAAAGGTAACGGTGGCAACCGTTCCACATTACGGGGTCATAATGGTTGTTACGAAAAAAATGCCCCGTAACAGCCCGTTATGCCTCCTTGTAAAGGCTGTGTAACTGCCCATTACAGAGCAAATACAGTTTTTTTCAATTTAAATTTTTTTTTTTTTTTTTTTTAAAAAAGATCGTAATGCCCGTTGCAAGGGCCATAACGGCCATTACAGCCCATATCGTAAAGGTAATGATGGTGCTTTTTACAGCCACTGTTACTGTTACAGAATACCTTGCTGCCCAACCTCCTACACCACTTCATTAGCAGCATAATATTTCATCTTCTAATATTTCTAAAACTGAAACCCCCATATTCCATTTGCCTGCACTCCTTATCTCACGATACCCAATGGAATTTATGAGCTTCAACTGAGTCATTCCACAGGAATCTCTTCTAAATTTCAGTTTTTCCTATGGATTTTTTCTTTTAAGAAGAATTGCATTGTCTGAAAATTATTTAAACTGCGATTTCAGTTGTATGTTTTTTTTTTTTTTTTTTGCAAAGGGTTTTTAACCACTTTTCTTCCTCAACATTTGTTTTAGATGAGCTGGTAGAGAGTGTGGTGTGTGTGAGTGATCCAAGGTTCAATCCCTACTCCCTAGTAATGTTACCTTTCCAAAAAAAAAAATTCAGTGAGGCAGTATCTTATGGAGGTTATGCTTGGTAGTAATATTCCAAGACTATGGAGTTCAGAGAGAATGTAATAGGTCAATTCTTGTAGATAAAACAAATAATTTTCTTGGCTTAATAGAGATGATTAAAGACTTTATCACAGGCTTTGGAGTATACTGTGTAACTAGTTTGACAATGCTAAGACAAGAAGGAATTTTAGTTGTAAAGTACTATAAAGAGCGGAGGGAATGTGGGAAAATAGATAGGATGATGCTCTCCGCTTGGACTCGGGGCTCTTAAAATTAACTTCAAGGGGTAACTTCTTTGGTAATTTGGATTCAGTGAAGAATGGGAGTAGTGTGGGGAAGTTGTGGGCTATCTTCTAACGAATGGAGCCCTTAAATAACTTAGAGGCCCGCTCCTTTGGTAATCCAGGTTCAGTTTATGTTTGAGGATATTTCCAGATCATTCGGATAGGTGAAGGCGGTTTTCTCACAGCCAATAGGTATTAGAATTTGAATGAAGATGTCATTGCTCCCTTGCATTTTTTGGGCCTTTTTTTTTTGGAGGGGAGCTCTTAAAATGTCATTTAGATGGGTGAATGATGGTGAGACCTCCTTGACCGACCTATAATGAGGCTGTGGATAGAGAAAACTTGGGAGTAGAGGAACCCCTCCTTGAGCATCAGAGGTTGTGGTTAGAGCAAACTTGGGAGTGGAGGAACCCCTCTTCGAGCATCATCCCAAACACAAGGAGCCCGTGAGGGTTAAGGTGAAAGAAGACGTTGCTTAGAGACGTACTTGAACTTCAAGTGAGTATTATAGTTCATTTCCCTGTTGGATCGATGACTTGGAAGATGGTCGAAGACGGAATCAAGAGATTGAGATTTGGTTCTTTCAAGGTTGAAGTGGCAAATATGGGTCCTCAGATGGGGGTTGGTGGACAAGGGATTTGTTAGCTTTTAGAGCATCTGCTATATGAAAGGAATCTCCTCTGTGAAGTCAACTTTCTTGGAAGGGGTCGGTTTTTCTTTGGGAAATAGAGAAAGGATTCGGTTTTCGGAAAGATGTGAATAGGAACATCCACCTTAAAAGTTGTATTTCCTAGCATTTTCCAATTGGCCCGAGACTCGTTTTTAGTGGTGGTGGATTGCTTTTCCCATATTGGTGGTGAGGTTGTTTGGGCACCACCTTGCAGGCGGTTCCTTCGCGATGAGGAAGTTGATGATTTTGCGGCTCTTTAAGGTCGCATCCATCTCTTTGCCCTGATTGCTTCTGACCCGAATAAGCTGGTTTGGAAGGTGGATAAATCAGGATCATTCTCAGTTTAATCCCTTTATTCCCTTGTGCGTGGAGGCGGGCCCCAAATGGTGCTGAGGCACTCCAAGTTCATTTGACATTATGATGTTCCTCCAAAAATTGCTGCTTTCGGGTGGTTGGTAGGGAGAAAAAAAGTCCTCACTATAGAGAATTTTTGGAAGAGATCTATGGTACTCCCCAACATTTGCCTTACATGTATGTATAATGAGGAGACTGTGGACCATCTCTTTCTGCATTGCCCTTTTGTGAGATTGATATGGGCAGATATTCTTGGCTGGTTCCAAATTATGTGGTCTTTTTCCGGAAACGGTTGATCTTCTTTGAGTGCTTGGCATGAGGTTATCCTCAGGAAAGAGAAGAAAGTGCTTTGGAGGATGTCATTGCTTGCCATTTGGCGGGCTGTTTGGGAAGAACGTAATGCTAGGTGCTTCAGTGATACTTCAAAGGCAGCAGAAGGATATTCCCGAAGGGCCCAAAGCTTTGGCCATTGAATGGGCCTCTTGTGTTCTAAGCTATACTCATGTAATTTGGATCTTCTTGGGTTGTAATTGGGTCACCTTCTCAATGCCCCTCCTTCCTTTTGTAGTTGTTTTCTTTCCTTTTCTAATAAAAATTTCGTCATCTTTCAGAAAAAAAAAAAAAAAAAAAAAAAGAGTGGCAATTCTAGCTCTGGTGGTCTTCTTGGTCTGACGCCTCAGAAGATCTAGCGAAGTGGTTTGTGAGAGATGAGGCAGCAAGAAGTATTATTGGCTTCTGAATGGTAGGGGTGGCAATCGGCCAGGTTGCCCGGCCTAGACCAAGTGACCTGGTCTTGAAGGGCCAGGTGTTGGGTCATTGAGCCCAAGGGCTTGGGCTTCAGCTTCAGCTTTGGCTTCAAAATGTAGGCCCGTTCTTCTGTCCTGGCTATGCTAGCCCAGCCCAGTGCCCTAGTGTACACTATATAGTATATAGGTATGAGTAATGTAGGCTATGGAGTGTATATACCAGTGCATATATAAATTGTTGATAATATGCAGGCATTTATAAACTGTCCAATCTGTGGACCTCAGTTTATAATTTAGATGGTGAATAGTATGTTGATGCACTCATTTAAGTCCATGCATATGGTGGATAATTGGGTTGGACATATGCTTGTCCAATGAATGATCTTATTTGGCATAGGTGGTGTATATTCCATTGTGGGTGCACATTCTTTTCTTGAATCTCAGTTGTCTGCTTTGGTGTTTCTTATATGCAGGAAAGTGTGAACAAATAGCTGTGGGTATTAAAGAACTGGAAGATGTACAGCTTCCGGCTTTGATTATGCAGTCCAGGTGGTAGTTAAAGTTTGATACTTCAAGGTACTTGATTGTGGGTGGCAATTTCCGAACTTTTTCCTGCATTCTATGGTGGCCGACTCTGGTTAAATTCCATTTCTGAATAAATATGCTATTCAGTTGGGTTACAAGAACATTTTCTGGGTGAATGTTTTCTGCTGTCACTCTGTGGAATCAAAGGTTATTGATATTCTATATTCTTTACTGTTGCATGACTACCCAACTTTGAAGGAACTTGCAGAGGACTTGGATCATTTGATCCGACACTCTGACCATAAAGGGCCTGCTTACCTGTTGATTTACCTCATAGATAGGGTCCACTCTCTGGTTATGTGGACCCATCATTTTTTGCACTTAAAACTGGCTAGCTTACCTGCTGTATGAAGGTGGTGACTTGCCTTGCCTTGCCAGTTTTAAGTGGTCTAGGAAAAGGGGTCCATATAAACAGCAAGTAGACCATTTTCTTCTACTCATTAAGGTGGTAGCTTGGCCTGCTGGATAGCACCCATCCCCTTGTAAGTACACTGATTGATGAGAAAACATAGCATGTTCTAAAATAATAATAAAAAATAATTTTAAAAAAAAAAAAAAGAAGAAGAAGAAGAAAACATAGCACATGCATCATGTAACTATCGCAATATGTGCATTGATGTTGACGGTGATTGAGACCATCCATGCAGTGAACCCCATGAATGGTGCATGTGCCAAAAATTGCACTGTTTGGATGACCTGCTCGCGTTTAGGTAGACTATCCCTATTTAATCGTTGCAGTAGCTCACATGGTTGCCAATCGTTCATTTTTACTCAATTGTCTGCCGCCATGATTCTTACAATGCTTGCACATATATCACAGGTATAACTGTACATGGAAGGTTTTGACCATAACTGTCTCCATTTCCAGTTGACAAAGCTGTGGTGGCAATGGCTGATTCCTAAGGACATGGTGGATGATGATTTAGAGTATTATGCATCAAGAAATGTATCGTTTTCAAAGAGCCAGTAATATGTGTTGGCTACGTAGTTTGTAGCTTATGTTATGTGGGCCTCCATGTTAATAGCCCGTGAAAATAGCTTTAAGTTGCATACAGCGTATGCATGCTACATGCTACGTAGATTATGCTGCAAGTTATTTTTTGCTAAAAATATTTAAATCAATTAGTTTTTCTCAATCATCATCACGATCATGATCCTCTAAGCCATATCTCAATTAATTGAGGTCAACTTTATGAATCATGTTCCACTATTCCAGTCTATCAAGGGCCATACGTTTTGTTAAACAATCAAGTCTTTTCTCACTATCACCTCCATCCACGTCCTTTGGGGCCTTCTCCGAACCCTTTTTAAAGCCTTTAACTTTTACCAACTTACTCCTAACCGGCACCCTTTTTGGTGTCCATTGCATATGACCAAACCATCTTTCCCTCATTTTATTACTTACCAGTGTTACTGGTAAGTTCCCTTGAATGCATTCCTTTCTAATTCTATCATTCCTCGTCTTGCCACTCAGTTGTCTCAGTGTCCTCATTTCAGCTAAACACATCTTATGAACATGTGGTTCCTTAATTGCCTAACATTTTGTCCCACAAAGCATGGCTGGTCTATAGCCATCTTTTCAGTTTAAGCAGTACACCACAATCACATAAAACTCTAAAGGCACATCCCCATTCTTCCACCCAGCTTGAATTCCATGGACAACATTCTTCTCACTCTCTCGATTCTTATGATTTTATTGGGGGAAGGCGATAGTTTTATTAAGAAACAGCCAAAGCTAAAAGAATTAAAAATCAGACTAAGAAAGAGAAAACCAAAAACTTTCGCCTAAAGCATTTGACAATATTGCTCACTCCATTACATTTAATTTTGCCCCATTGAACACCTGTGAGACTTTCCCAACCGATTCCTAAAGCAATTAATATTCCTTTCCCCCATTTAAACCATGGACATGCTAATATCACTATTTTCCAAGTTACCTTATTGACCTTACCCACACCACCTCCATACCATGCTAACTCTCTATTGCATCCGACACTACCCATGACACACCAAATAGAATCCCGGATTCCTTTTACAAGTGGGCAATGGATAAAAAGATGATCTATTGTCTTTTCATTTTGAAGGCACATTATGCAAACATTCAGGACTCAGGAGCATTATCCCTCTCTTGCAAAGATTGTTGACCATAAGCACCTTATTTCTTCCCACAAGCCGTGCTAAAGCCACATCCTCGGGTGGCGTTCCATAGCACAAAATTGAAGTTGTAGGGCTATAGTGACCTCTACCTGAAGACCCACTTAGTACTCTATACCATGCTTTCACTAAGAAACGCCTAGTTTTCCTTTCGATCACACCATCCCATCTCTTGCTCCCGCCAAGTGTTTTTATGTCGTGTTATAATTCCAAAAGCCTGACTAAATCTTTCGTCTCTTCATCCGACAAGTTCTCACTACATGGGGATACTTAAATCACATATTCTTTTGCAAAGGAGAAACAACGGGTTACAAGCCAACAATATATTTGCCTGGACTTAGTTATATTGCCTACTACTTACATTTGAAAAATTCATCCGTGAAGCCTAACATATCTTTTCTAAAAGAAAGCAATAGAGAATCCATCTGGTGGTCCAGGTGCCCTGTCACTTCTTAAATCTTCCACTCCCTTCTTAATTTCTTCTGTGAGGAATGAGTTTTCCAAAAATTCAGCATTTTTTCTTAAGATCAATTAAAATGTAAGTTGTAAAGTCTTGGCCTTTCTCAGAAAGATGATTCTTATAAAGTAAACAAATGCAGCACACACCTGACCTGACTTATCCTCTATCCTTTGGCCAGTTACTAACACACTTTAAATCTTTTTAGGTCCAATATGGGCACTCACCATTGCATGAAAAATAATAATAATTGTACTTTTATCCCCTTCTTTTAGCCAGGTTTGCCTCAATTGATGTTTTCAGTTGATTACTTCTTCCATAAGCCTCGCATTATACTTTGCATTATAAATTTTCCTCTATGCTAATTCCTCTTCTGATAAGTCCATTACCTCCTTTATATTCAATAAGCTACTTATGCCTAAGTAGCTTATCTTGATTTCTACTTATTAAACTGAAGTGATTCAGGAACTTCAAATGGAAAAGCTACTTATAATTGATCATAAACCAAACTTACTCATCTCAAATAAGTTACTTATCTACTTCTGTAAGTAGAAAAAATAACTTATTTGGTGGTATCCAAACAGGCCCTTGTAATCAAATGCCCCCTTAAGAGTATGAGAGATTTTCCTTCCCGTATCTTTGATTGTCCACCACCTCAGGAACATATCCAAGTTGGGAAAAATATGGAGAGGCAATGGGGGCATCCTAAAGACAAATTCACAAATATGTACGTCAAGAATCTGGACCGTGAGTTTACTGATAATCTGCTTTCAGCTAAAATCTCTAAATTTGGATAGGCGGCCAATGCCATTGTAATGAAGGATGATCAACGGACAAACACAGGCCCATCGAATGATTATAATATTGTCATTCTATTAAGAAAGGAGAGAGAGAAAATGGCTCTGAGATTTTCGTATATGGAAAGAGGAGGCAATTGAGCGGGAAGGAGGGCCTCATCCTTTTATAAAAGGTGGAGATGGCTCCGCGGCATGTGCTGATACATGTAAGAAGTCTTGGCGTTTTCTAAAAGACTGATCCATTCATCAGGTGCCCACTTCTATTAGAAGAATGGGCATCCGTACAATTGACCAATGATCTGTGCCTGCCCACGGCCAATCTAAATGTGTGGCTGAAAGTTCACGCATTTCTCCAAAGCCCAAAACCTCTTAACTCGGTCCAGCCCAGCCCATGCCCGGTCAAATCAGATCAATGTCCACGATCAACTCAATGCAAGTCATGGGCCCAGCCAATAATCAATCCCCCAATGTTAACGACCTAGTCCCAATTAAATAGGCATAGTGACCAGGTCCGACCCATGTGCCTTGTGGCTCAATCCACTAGGCAGTTGGACTCTTTGGGCAGACCAACCCATTTGCTTCACATGCTATGGGCCGGCTAGGGCTGTGGGCGAGTTTTGGTTAAAAGGGTCGTTAGTGTCTTGCACCCTAGCCTTAACCTGGCCCTGGCCATGATTTGGTTTAAGAAAGGGCTAGGCCCTAAATGGTCGGACCGGTCCTGTAAGATCAACTGTGGGAACACGCCGTAAATGAACACCGATTAAGATGGTCAATTGTCCACTAATTTCATGGTGTAGGTTGCCTAATTAGTGGAGCCCTTTAATCTTCTCACTGCCTCATTTCTATGTTGTCATCCACCAATCAGACACCTAGAATGTTCTGCACAAAGTAGGCATAAGCTACTTCATGGCCACCTATTCCAGCTAGCCCGGGCCATCCATAAGTGGGCCAGGCCTAGCTCAACACAGCATGGGCACCAGGCCTATACTTCAAGTCAGGGCCTGGCCCTACAGGGATGGGTCTCATTGCCACCTTAAGCGAGTAACCTTAGTAATCCAATTCTTACACATGCGTCTATACATGTGGACCACCTGATGAGTGGACTGACTAATTTATGGACTATTGGCAGAAGAAGCTCGGTTGTACCACTTGATGCTTGTATCTTACCATGCATGTAGCGCAGCTGTGTAGCTGGGCCATCGAACTCACACGAGTGTCATTGACAGGGCTCGGTGAGTTGAGGATCATAATCAGAAAAACGAAGATATCAGGCATGTATGGTTGGTTATCCATACTCAGGCCCTATCATGGGTGGACCATACCCAAAAATCTCTCCAATATGAAGATCTGAGCCAGTCATTTACCTCTTTGGCATTTCTTCCCTTGAATGTGGATGAGCAATCTGATCTGTGACCTATAAAATAGATGGCAATGACAAAATAATCAATGACTCACTGCCAACAAGCCTATCCCTTGGTTGAAAGATAATGCATGAAAACGAGCACAGAAGTCGGATTGTGTTTGGTTCCACATTCAAGATGACGTTTGGTGGGCATGAAGCATGCATGCTCCAAAAATGTCCCTTTATTGTAATCATGTGCATTACAGCATGGTATTGGAGCATGCTTCATGCATCACCTCACTCTTGAATCCGTTTGAGAGCAATGAGATCACATGGATGCTGACGTGCCATGTATGTTGATGATTCTTCGTCCTTAATTCAGTTTCCAAAATCGCTATCGGCAATGCTTATCCTGCAATTTGTAATTCGCAATCCACCCATGTTTGGGCAATGACATCTATTTGTCGAGACGATCATGAAAGGAAAATAACTTGAGCTTTTGAATGTATATTCAACAGCTCACCTTATGATAGTTCTTTCAACGCTTGAAAAGAGATATGGAGTGTAAGAGAGTTGTGAATGGAAGATAGTGTTGACTGAGCATTTGGAAGCAGAGTACCCCATACATTATTTGGTTGAATACCTCGATTGGCTGATCAGCTGAATCCATTTTGAGCTTAACCAGCACTTGGGTAGTATGGAAAAGTGAAACGTGAATGGGCAGGTTATCATTTTTCCTTCCCACGAAATAAGATTTTGGGTACGGTGGAGAAATCCCTATTTGGATTAGTAGAATCCAAATGGTAGATTTGGAAACTAACACACCACATAAGATCTATGAAAAAAAGAAAAGAATAAAACCTAACTAAACCTGCTTGTTTTGGCATGCGTAGTTTCCACAGAAATATAGAATGGTCATTAAAATAAAAAAAAATTTTAAAAAAAAAAGAGTTCTCTCAAAAAACATGGAAATCTCCATTCCTTTCCTTTTAGAAAATTTTAATTGCCATTTTTTAAGAAAACAGAGAAATGGAAATCAATTTCCACAGCTGACTTTGTTTTTGCAAACAGCGGAAAACATCACATATGAGGTAAATGATTTCATTTCCACTTAGAAAAGAGGATTCCACCAATCCAAACAGGCTGGCGTAGTGTAGAAAGAATTGTGCTTAACGCCACATGATGAATGCTTCCACTGAAAAGTCGTTCATGAAAGGAGACAGGATTCCATCTTATTCTCTACCATAGAAGAAAAAGCAAATAGAGCTCCTTGGTACAAATATGTTAGGCTAGGTCTAATCACTATTCACAGCCAATAAACTTCCGTCAGCTCACTCTTTTGCCGAGTTTGGTTCTAACAATAAAGATGGTTTGTCATACAAGAAAAACAAACCATAACACATTGAATGAGTAGCAGAAATAGAAAACTACCCAATTCCTCACCTAATCTATATGGAGTTCCTCACCTAATCTATATGGTGTAAGTTAGGCTTGTATAACTACATCTGAATCATAACAATACCTTGAGACCTGTTAAATAGAAAACTAAGACATGGGATAGCTTAATCCTTGTTGGCTCTCCTAGAAGCTTATTCGATGTATAATGTATGAGTCTACCTACCCAATTCCGGCGCGGAAAATATACATACAGCCAGGCAATTGGGTAGGCGAATACAAAGGCATTGGCTCAGAGATGAGAAATTGCGGCCTAGTCCACAATCGACGTCAAAAATAAGAAAAGGATGCTGATTTCTGGTGTACCTTTTGGCTGCCACGGGAGCTCTTTAAGGCCTGGGCAAATTTCACTAGTTCAAGTTTCTCGGGGGCATTGTGGTCATGACCCGGCTGACAATCATCCTGATGGATGTATTCCATCATCCCACTTGCTCCCAAAACCATCCTCTTGTACCCAGATGAGGACCTCCCGTCACTCATTCTCTCTCCATCACCATTCATTTCCTTGATTTCTTCTTGGCTCAGGTTCCTTGACCTTTGGATGTCCAAAGAAAGTCTTGCATTGCCCTGAGACAAGTGGTTGATCTTATTCCGTCCTTCGTCATTTTTGGACTGCGTTCCCTTTGAAATACTAGACTCATGGAAGGGATTCATCCCTGGCACTGGTACATTGGTGGAGGCATTTTCAATGATGATGCACGAAGAAGCACTGTCGGTCGAACATGTCCTTGCCGTATTATCTAAAGAACATCTTGAAGGCCTTCTCTCTGAAGTACTGCCACTCTTTGGAGTTTTGTCCACAGACAATACTCTACTACTGCTACTATGACTGTCCTTGCCCAATACCATCCTCTTCAGCTTGCCGAAGAATTTTGATTTGGATAAGTTGCTGTTTCTTGTAGAGCATGAAGCATCTAGGGACGTATCGTCAAAATCGCCCATGTCTGTGGTGGTTGATGCTTGAGATGAAGAGCAATATTCCAAATCAAAGTCTATGATGCTGTGAGCATTCTCGTGCTCGTCAGTCCTTGAATTCGCGTATTCAAGTATAAGCTGTTTTGCTTTTTCCTCAGACTTGGGGCTCAGGGTCTTGCTTAGATCCCTGGCTACCGTTTTTCCAGATGGTGGATGGTAGTTCCTTAGCTCGTATCGTAAGCAGGCATTGACCCATCTGAGATAGACCAGCTCCTCAACATCCGCACATCGATCCATTCTCAGCCTCTCGATTTCCTTTTCAAGGTCCTCATTCGATTGTCTCAAACGGTTAGCTTCCTCCAATACTTTGACCTGCAAAAGAGCTCTGTTTTTATTGAAGTAGAATAGAAATTTGCCATTATAAACAAAGCAGGTCTGGTTAATTACCTCAGGACCCTCCTGAACGGAGTAAACGAGAGCTTGGGTTGATTCTTGCTTCATAGCCAGCTCGGAATTCTCGTGCTCTAATCTCGAATTCGCCCTTCTGAGTTCTGCCAATTCATCCTCCAAGTCCTTTATCCTCTGCAGCTGCTTTTGAACATCTGCATCGTTCATGGCAGCCTTGTATTCTTGTTCTTTCAAGGCCGCAACCCTCTGGTGAAGGGCGGAGAGCTGCTCCTTAGCCTGCTCGCTGTCCAACCTCATCTTCCTCTTCAGCTGTTTGATCTTAGCTCTTGCGGAGTCGAGCTCGGCCGCAACTCTCGAGTGCTCAGCTGCCTGAGCCTCGAGCCTCCGATTGTCAGCCTGCAAAGACTCAATCTTGAGAGTGAAAAGCTGGGCCTCCATCGTATTAATCTTTAAGCGGTTTTGCAGCTCCCGTACGGCAGCCTGTTGTTCCTTGAGGCCATAGTACTCGAGCAATTGGATCTCCAGGTTCCTCTCCCTCTCTCTAAGGACTCGCACCGCATTCCGCAGCTTGCTGATCTCTTGCTCCATCACCTTAGCATCCTCATCCGCTCTTTTGGATACAACAATCTCCATCTCTTTTACTGTGGGAGAAAACCCAGTTGCTTCAAACTCCTTCTGTATGAGCTCATTAAACTCCGGCAAGAGGAAACCCTCTGCATCAGCAGAATTTGTACAGCTTGTGGAGAATCCAATGACCGTACTGTCTACGGCCTTCTGGGGAGTCAGTGTTTCTTCCTGTCAAAAGAAAACAATCACAGTATAATAATCGTCTTTTAGAACCCATATTCAAAAACCAGAAAATAGCAAACAAGAAAAATACCCAATAAAAATTATGTTATGAATGAACAACAGATGCTTCTCTGTTTGTTACCAATGGGCTGGCCAGAAGGAATCAACATGACCCAGAAAAGAAAAGATAAAGAAATAAAGCTATTTGCCACAAACATATACATATACATATGCATATGCATACATGTATATATTATTATATAACAAAAAATTAATTAACAGATAATTCCTTACGGTTCATTTGATCAGTTCCATGCAATTTCACAAACCCAATTCATTCAAAAGGAGAAAGAAAAACGGGAAGCTAAAGCTATCTGCCACAATTGGGTTCCAAGAAAAAAACAGAACAACAGAAGCTCCTTACAATTCAATCAGTTCCATGGAATTCCATGAATTTACCAAATACAATAACAGAATAACCATAATTATTTGAAGCAGCCTGCATAAGATACCGAGAAATCAAAGCTCTATTTGCAGCAATTGAGTCAGGAGAAACAAGCAAATAGGGGGAAAAGGAAAGAAGAACACCAGACAGAAACCATGATTTGCACAAACAACAGAAAATTCCCCATGGTTCATTCAATCAGCTCAACCAGATGTCATGAACTCGCTCACTACATCATTGGTTGTATCACCAGATACAATAAAGAAAAAGGTTTTTTTTTTTTTTTTTAAAAAAAAAAAAAACACGAACTGAATAAAAAGCAACCCATATAAAATATGCAAAAATAAAAGAATAAGAACTGAAGCAATCTGTGATGATGATTCCCAAATAATAATAATAATAATAATAATAATAATAAATAATAATAATAATAAATAGAGCAAACAAAAAACGAAAAAGTGCTCCAAGGAAATCTCTATCATATAAGCAACAGAGAATTATCATACTTGTGCAAATAATACATTCCACAGAATTCTGAGATACTACATCAGGCGGCAGATTAACCAGACCAAACTGAATCAATCAAAAATCCAAAAAGAGGAATTGCATCTATTTGCAATTATCAATCCCAAATCAAGTCCAGAAAATAATAAAAGAAAATAGCAAATATCAAAAATGAAAAATCACCCGAAAGAAAATTCTTGTATTGTATAAACAACAGAGAATTACCATACTTATTCATGCAATACGGTCCATGGAATTCTAAGAAGCTGAATCCGACAGGAGGATAACCAGACCAAACAGAATTGACCCAAAACAAAAAAAAACAAAAACAAAAAAGAAAAGGACTTGAAGATAATTACATCAAATGGATCCAAATCGTTAATATGCAGGAAAAAAGCACGCAATTTCGTGCAATAGATGAAATTCCAAGAAGCTACATCTGATTACAGGATAAATAGACACAATCGAATCAACCAAAAACATTAAAAACAAAAAACAAAACAAAACAAAACAAAACCCACGACAGGAGAGGAACTGAAGTTAATTACATCGACCGATCCAAATAGTAAAAACCCAGAAAAACAACCCATGCCAGATAATTAAAAACGTACCTTTTCAGCCCCGACAGGCAACGGCGGCACCACATGGACCTCGTCCTTGAGCTCGGCTCTTCCACCGCCTAAAAAAAATCAAAACATCCAACATCACAAACACAAACACTTTAGGGTGCGTTCTATTGCACCAAATACCATGAAATTTCACAATATCCGTTGCAACCAAACGCACCCAAAATATAATAAAAAATCAAATGAAAGATAGATAGGGGGGGGGGGGGGGAACCTGGAGAGGGAGGAGGAGACTTTGAACGAATCCTTCGATATCTGAAATGGCTAAAGATGAATCCTGCAAAGGTGAGAGCAAAAGCCACTCCCATTTTCAATAGAAGAGGTTTCAGCACATCCCTCTTCATCTTCATAATCTCTTCCATCTTCTTCTTCTCCTGCAATTCTCAATTTCTCTATCTATCTATATATTCAAAACCTCTAAATCTTATTCATATTCAAATAAAATAATAAAATTATAATAAAAGCTTCGCCTTTTCTTTTTCTTTTTTTCTTTTTTTTTTTTTTTTTGCAGCTTCAACGCCTATACATCGTCATCATCGTCATCCTCCATCTAACATGCGCATAAAAGAATGAATAGCGCTTCTTCGCTGTCGTTGCTACAAGGAAAGAATATATAAAGTTGTAAGAAAGAGAGAGAGAAGTCTTATTTCTTTTTGTAATGGGAAGGCCGAATACTCTTCGTGTCTTTTCTATCTCTCTCATGGCCAATTGGGGGTGGCCGGTTCGTTGTAGCTTCTGAACAATGAATGCCAGCGAGGAAAGTTTGGTCTCGGTTGTAGGATGTTTGCTGCAATACATCGCGACGTACTGGATTTTTTTTCCTTTTTTAGGCCCGATTCATTCACTACAAGGGTTTCGTATGTTGAGATTATTCTACAACGCGGTTTTCCGGGTCCACGGTGATGTCTTCATGACATCCAATCCGTCAATCCTGCGTTATTTCTTGTTTTATCGTTGATAGCCAAAAATTAAGCTGAACCAACGCTCAGATGCACAAATATTATGAATGTTGGGGACAACCACCATCAAAAGTCTTCCAGATCGTATGTGAGTTCCATCGTGTTTTTCATATTAGATCCAAACCGTTAATAATGCGTGTCTCAGAAGAATGAATGGAGTACCTAAATATTAAGCCATTGCAAAACTCAGGTGGGCCTCACCATGTAATTTCGTGGGTTTTAGGCATGATTTAACAGGCTATGGCTCATCAGTTTTGGTTCGTAGGTTAAGCTACAGAGCTTTGTACCGGGTATTAGATCCGGCCCTTTTTTGACGTTTAGATTGTGGCCGTTGGATCGAAATTATCTTGTAATGAGCTAACACATTCGTTGGTCCTCGTAGCGTGTACAGGTGATGGTTAGAAAAGCATTAAAATTTGAAAAATTCTGGTGATGGCCACAAAAGAGTGGTTAAAGACAGCGGTCCAGATTCAACAGAGAAATATTTAAATATCTGTTTTCCAAGGGCGCGGATTGGGTACTTGCCCCATCAGGACCTAGCCAGTGACGGTCATGGCAGGGCCTATGTGGGGCTTGAACCCTTACAGTTGAAAACTTTCTAACGCCCACCGTGATATTTTATTTGCCATCGAATCTGTTCATAAGGTCAGATAGATAGACATAAATATCAGTTTGATCCAAAGCTTTATGTGGTCCCAGGAAGTTTTCAACCGTAGACTTAAATCCCCACTACTTCACGTGGTGTGGTCCACTTGAGCATTCGATCTGCCTCCTTTTTTGGCTCATGCCTTAAAATGATGGCGTGGATAAAATATAAAAATGACGGTGGGCCCCACAGGGATCTTGACATGACCGTCCGTCTCTAGCCAGGTCCTGGTGGGGTAATACCCAATCCGCGCCGGTTTTTTAATTCCATATCGTCAACATCTACGGTTAGGCCCATCATACAACCGGTTTGGATCGTTGCAACATCACCCTCATCTAATATCAACCCGCGATGTATGTAGAAAAACTCGGGGATGGAATGCAGAGTAATATGATACCACGTGGTACGCGTGTTTAGAAGTAAACCCGCGTTCTTAATTTTAAAAATCAGGGCCCTTTCTCGGTAATCCAGTCCGTACGAATGGGTTGCCTTTTCGTGTTGTGGATGAGTGGACTGTGGAGTGAAAATCTTAATCTTTTTACTCATGGCCCACCGATGGACGTTAAAGAAGAGGAATACAGCACGGTGGAGATGGACTGAAAAGGGACGGAATATAGATTAATGGTGTGACGCAACGGACCAATGATCTTGATTATTGTTTCATAGGCCCACTTTTCATGGTTGGAAAACGCAAGTTACTGGACCATGTATCATGTAACTCATCCGAGGGGAGATGGAACAGCCATATCTCCACAGGACACGTGGCAACTGTGATGTATCTTGGGTCCACCTCTATACCGGCATGAGGATGGATAGCTTATTATTTTTAATATATTGGCAGAATCGTATCCATATTTATTATATAGTTTATTTCACTGCCATCAGAATCAGCTGTCTTGATTTCCAGCGTCAATTGGGCCCCGTTTGGTCCGTTGGATTAATTGGTATGAAATTACATTAAATGAAATTAATATAATTATTCCACAATAATTGCATGTGGAGTAATATTGTCGTATTTTAGCCCTTCATATCTTTTGGGCTGAAATCGCAACACGTCAATGGTCTTCGCAACAGAAAGTTAGCTGAATATCAATAACATAAGTTCAAACCGGTGACACCTACTGCTAGGGTGGTAGACTCTCAGGAGTTTCAACACCCGGTTAAGGTTCGAGCATCCATAGGTGGTGAAATTTCACTAGTGCGAGCGTGTGGGGGTGTGTGTGCGTGTGTAAAAAAAAAAAAAAAAAAAAAGTTCAAACTGGTAAGATAGATCATTAATACCATGTACGTCATTTCATTTTACTCCAACTAGACGGTAAACTCCTTTGAGTTGAACATTACTCCAACCGAATGCAATTTTATCCTTACTTAATCCCGTCTAATACCATACACCAAATGCGCCCTTATAATTGGTGTATATATCCCATCCACTTATACCAACCAAAATAAGCAAGACTATACATTTTAATCAAAAAATAATGATGAAAATCAATCATTAAATGGCTCTCAATTAGGTGTCTAAAATTAGGCCTAAACAAGCCTACAACTTGGCCTCAATAAGGTATTAAAAAATTAGGCTAAAAAATGCGCTCATAGCTCACCCATAATTAGGTCCAAATTAGGATCTAAGAGAAGGTCCACTACAAACCTTAAATGGGCTCAAAACCATACAACATACCCATTTAAGGTCTCAAGGGTTTATACAAGCATTTGGTAGTAGATGGGCCAACTGCTATGGGTCCAAATTGTGGATCTACAAACTCGAGCCCTAGATCAGCCTCAAAATAGATCCACAAAACCAAAGCCCACAAGAAATAGGTATGCTCGTTAGGGGGTGTACACAAACCGAGCTAGCCCGCTTAACTAGCTCGACTCGGCCCGAAAAAACTCGACTCGGCCTGACCCGGAATTGAGTTCGGGTCAGGATGGGCTAGTTTCTGCAGCCCGAAACTGAGTTTGGATACGTCCAAGTTCGGCCCGACTCGGTCTGAAACCCGACTCAACCCGTCCCGACTCACCATACTATATATACTCCTTTTAAAAAGAAAACCCTAAGTCGCTTTCCCCTTTCCCTTTTGAGAAAACGCCCGACCCCAGCCGTCCCCACCAAACCCTCTCCCCTGCTCGCTCTCTCCCTACCCGACCCCCCCAAATCTCTCTCTCTCTCTCTCTCTCTCTCTCTCTCTCTCTCTCTCTCTCTCTCTCTCTCTCTCTCTCTCATCCGACCAGCAGAGGTCGTCCGTCTCTCTCTGCTTGTCCGTCCGTCCAACCACCAGAGGACCTCCGCCTCTCTGCTCTTCTCGTCGTCCGTCCAGCAGAGCTCGCGTTCTTCTCCATCAAATCCCACCTCGTGTTCTTCTCCATCAAATCCAAAATCCAAAATCCAAGAAGATAGCGCAGGCCCCACCTCGTGTTCTTCTCCATCAAATCCCACCTTTTTTTAAGGTAAATTCCTCTCTCGATTATTTTCTCTTAAAAGAAACCTGAGACAGGAATCTTTATCTCATTTCTCCCTTTTTTATATTTTCATGAGAATTCTCTTTCTTTTGTGTTTATACTCGGAAATTAATGCATGCCCATGAATTTATTTGGAATTTTGGGGTTGGATTTTTCTCATAATGCAATGAAGAGCTTCAAAAACAATTGTTGTTGATATTGTAATGTCGCCGTAGGGGGCCTTTCAGTTTTTCCATGTTCTTGTTTATTTTCAGACCAATCTGATGTTCTTGCTTTGTGGATTAATTGTTCTTGCCATTGATTTGAGGTGGGGATTTCAACCGTTTGATGGAAATGTGTTGGGGTTTCATCCACTTCTTGATCTCATGTTCACGCAAGTTTGTCTTTTTGGTGTTTATGCTTTGAACAACTGCGTGCTCATATTTTTGTGAAAAATCTGAAGTGGGTTTTATTTGGGTAGAGAAGAGCTTCAATCGTCCGTTCTGTAGACACCAATCTGATGTTGATGATCACTCTATCATGTCATTTTAGGGCCACAATCCATCCACAATGGGGCAGCGCACATGTCTGTGTTTGTGCTGTGGATATGTTGTTGATGCTCCTTTATGGCATGGGAAGTCAAACCGTTATCTACTCTTTGTCTTATTAGTGCAAATGTCAATTCTATAATAGCAATGCGTTGGGTTTCTTCTTTCTTTGATCATTGATCTGACATTGTTTCTCTAGATATTCTTTTTGTAGTTATGCTTTATTTGTTATATTGATATTGTTTTTGTGGATATGATTTATTTATTCTTTACAATCTTAAATGCCTGTGTTAACCTTTGCCTACTAACTTTTGATAACACTTCATGTTTCTGTTAGAGTGTCTGTCGGGGTAGCTTAAGAGTTTTTCTTTTTGCCAGTTAAATATACTTGTCTTGTTTTGTGATGCTTTGAGATTTTAGTATACGGCTCAATTAAGTGACTTGGAACATGAAACTTTGTTCTAGTTGCTGTTTTGGTGTGAATTTTTTTCATAATAGAATTGTACTGGGTCTCATGGAATTCTTTATATGATATTATTGTTAAGTTGCTAAATTACGTCTTTGTATGAAGGTTCAAAACTGACCCGAATTTGAAGGTTCGAAACTGGCCTGAACTCATGTTCGAAACTGATCCGAACTCGAAGTTTCGAAACTGGCCCGAACTCGCTCGATTGTTGCCGGGCCGGATTCGGGCTGGAGATGTTGGCCCAGTAACTAGGCGGGGCTGAGTTCGGGCCTAGTGCGGCTGTTGAACGGGCCTGGACAAGCTGAGGCCAGTTCGACTCGGCCCGACCCATGTACACCCCTAATGCTCATTGTTAAAATCCATATGGGCCTAAGGTTATGCCCCGAACCAATCTTAAATAAGTCTCATACCCAGGCTTAAAACGGAATAAAAACAAACCCATAAAAATAATGTCTGAAATATGCCCAAGATCAAGCCCAATACGTTTAGCAAGGGAAAACTACTCACAATCCTCCATAGTCCAAAACCCCATGCCATAATCCCAACTTTCCAACATAGATGAAACCTTAGCTGTTGCTAACCATCAACTACCTGTAGAAACCCTAGCCGTGATCCATCCCCATCCCTTGCTTATCTTTTCCTTTGGCGTTGACAATGGGTGACACCTATTGTTGTTGTCGAGCCTGGCAGCTGCGTATATCTTCAGTCACAACCCTAGCTTGATAGAACGATGACATATCGGCCATTGCATTGCCAAATAGAACTATGGCATACATAGCCCACAATTCCAACAACTCAATCCCACGATTGGGATAAAATTAGTCAAACATTACATTAAGCAAAATCTTATTTGGTGGAGTATGGAATTGTAATTAATGGACTAGATTCAAAACAGTGAAAGTTACTTGTACACACATATAGCTAGAATGTCACATGTATAGGACATATATGAATAGACAACATGGATATAGTATATGCATAAATGTGGGGCCTACGTGTGTAGTGGATTTCAAAATCCAGGATATCCCATATAGGACCAAATGCAATTCCGTCCCACACAATCTCCATCATTCCCTTTCTCTTCAAACCTCGAGTGAAATTTGCACGGACCAAATGCAATTCCATCCCAACTAATCCCACACATTGAATAGGCCCCAATTCCATTCCATCAATGGAAAGGATTGTCCAATAAAAGTTTTGAAACATAAGCCATTCGATTTTGAAAGATGCATTTCAGTGCGTTGGATGAAATTTCCGACATTATATATTATGTGATTATTTGTCCAGCAATACTAGGTATTTTGACCATCTAATTTCATATTTCGAATCCAATTCTTTTTATGAGAAAAATATTATTTTACATCAAATCAATGTTTGATAAACATTATAATTATACTCAACAGCAGACAATTTCACAACTATGTCAGTCACCTATATTTATTTTCAACTCGAGGGTCAGATGTAAAGGTCACGTATAGATAGACATCGGAGGGAGTAAAGCGCATATATTAGGGTGGGGCGCCTTCGTATCTCCTGCTGGGAACTGAAAGTTCCAAGTATTTAAATTAATCTGATCCTTCTCATCAATTCCATACAGCGAATGAAATTATACACGAATAATATATCCTGTGAATCTTTTCGTTAGGAGGGAAAAGCTCCCTATGGAAACTTTTCTAGGGCAGAATATTTTGAATTAGCTAAATATTATTTTTTAAGTTAATCTCTCTGAGTGTAACCCTAAGAAGCTTTCAACGGTTGGCGTTTCTATTCCTGATTTTTGTGTGTGGCTAACTCGTGGAATTCATCTACCTCATATTTCGGATTATCCTAAATGAGCTGGCAAAACTGATGAACGGTGTGGATATCACATTGGTATAGCTTACATCTATAAGAACTTTGCGTTGGCCGGCACACGTGCGATTCATCTATCGGTTATTCTTCGTTGTATCACGACGGCATTGACCCACCAAAACATAAATAGCCAAGCGATTTGCGATGGAAGACACAGTTCCGAGAAAGTGCCAACGTCCAACGAGTTTCTGTGATCTGGGACGTTCATTAGGTTGGGGGAACCATCAGCATTCCCTGACCATGAAAACATGCCCTTCAGCCAAATATCACTGCCAAGCTGAATTAGACAGTTGCTCATCTTTATCCAACCGTCCATCCTTCACATATCAAAATGTCTCTTCTGAGGAGTGGTCACGCATTATCTTCTGGAATGAAATGATAGAGGTGAAACTCACCTGCTGAATTGTCCGGATCTCTCATATGTCTGATACGTCTACAGGTGTGCAGCGAATCGCCTCTGCAATATCTCCTCGCGCGAATCGCCTCTGCAATATCTCCTCGCGCGAATCGCCAGATATACTTCTTTTAACGAAAACAATGAGCAGACCGAAGGAGCGGGATTTCAAATTGCGGACGCCCGCTTTTCATGCGATTCTTTTCCCTCCAAACGTGTTTTTTTCGCCTAATTTCCCAACAAGCACTTACGAAGTTACACACACCATATTTCCAGAGTACACGCGGATTCCAATTCTCACAGATGTTGCCATGGATCACTAATCCAGACCATCTATCTGTTGATTTACACCGTATATGGACCATGATCTAAGAATATATCCAGATCATCAGAACTCATGACCAATATTGGGATATTTTCAATTAGACGTGTACCATCGTTAAATCATGATAGTCTACTTACCAGGTGCGTTGCAAGTGTGAGTGGAATATCGACCGTTGATTATATTTTGTCTAGCCATCCATGTTCCTGCACATGTGAAGCCCGCCTGATGAGCCGTCTAGATAATTTATCGGCCAGGGTCATGTTCAAGTTGAATGGACGTAGGAGTACGTAAGGCGAATGTCGATTGTTGTACATGCAAATCACCAAAACCACTTAATGACGGGAACCGCCTGGTTTCTACAACAAGATATCTCCTTGTTGCGGATCACTTAATGTGCGGTTTCGATCTCTCACACGTGTGCTATTTTGACACATGTGAGCAGCTAATAGGAGAACATGCACTCGCACCGGCTCACTTGCAGGGTTCCTTATCCTTGGGAAGTTATTTGCCCGCGATTCGCACGCGGGATTTTGATACGTGTTGACCCGAAAGCCATGGATAAACATGGTGACCGGACTCTGTGGGGCCACCATGATTACATTTTTTATCCACGCCGTCCATCCGTTTTCCAGCTAAATTTAAGTTATGAACCAAAAGTAAAGCATGTCTAAAACTCAAGTAACCACACCAAAGGAAACACTGGGGATTGAACGCCTACAATTGAAAACTTCTTGAGAGCCACTGAAGTTTTGGATCAAGCTGATATTTGTGTTTTCCTTTCATTTAGATCTGTGTGATATTATGAACAGGTTGGATGGAAAGTAAACATCTAGGTCGACCCTGGGAATATTTCAAAGGTAGACGGTAGTGGACGTGTTTTTTGAGGTGTGTTCCATTTGAAATTTGGATATGCTTCAATTTTAGGATCATGATCTAAAATAAGCTGGAAAAATGGATGGACGGTGTGGATAGAATAAATACATCATGGCGGGCTCCAGTCTGGCAGGGATATCTGTGACGTTGGATCACAAAGCACGGTGCGGACGCGGATTGCATACCAAGTCACTACTGGTAGGTGCTTTGTGGATCCCACCGTGGTGGATGTATTTTATCCATGCCGTCCATCTATTTTTTTTCAGCTCATTTTTGTACCTCTATTCAAAACTGAGGCAAATCCAAATCTCAGTGGACCACGCCACAGGAAACAGTAATAATTCAACGCCCAACATTAAAAACTTCTTGTGATATTCCAAGAAGTTTTACTCTGTATTTTAAACGGAGATTTTCCAAATCCGGCTTCTCTTAATTATGCCCGATAGGGTTGCACTGCTTCATGTGATTGGCAATGAATCTTCTGATTGGATGGTTTGGATTGACCTAGGCATGATAGGAACGTTGAGCTTGAGCATCAGTCGTCACAATTTAACAAAATGGTGCCAAACGCACATTGGGATCTAACTAATTAGATGATGCGGATGATAAACTCCAACCAAGATCAGTCGTCATAAGTAACAAATATACTTTTAATAAACCAAATAAACAAACAAGTGCAATATCCACTCACGAGATTTTCTAAGCTCAGATGCAGCAACGAGTGTCAATGTACAACGCATGTACCAGATCCGAGCTTTCCGTAAGGTGGGCCATACTGTTTAGCTCTTCTGGCCTAAAAATCAGGCCATTTCAGTTCAGATTGGCTACAAAATATAACAAAACAAATGGATGGCTAGGAAAAGATTCTATTAACCCTCAGTTTACTATGCGTATTGTGGCCCATGTAAGGGGTCAAAATGGTTGATTTTTGAGATTAAAGGTCCAAGCGCTGTTTCACAGCTGATGAAAAGCTCGGATCTTAAACACATATTCTATATTGGCATATTTTCCTGTGTGTGGATGGGCAGGACTCCACAGGTTCTTGAATTAGCAAACAATGGATGCACATGGCCATTAATATTTTCATTTTAGATGACGTAAGCTATCTCTTCACGTGAACGCCACCTACTAATCCACCCTAATAAGCAACTTACTCTGGCAAGGAATTATCCAACGGTTCATAGTTCCAATTTGTACAAGTGTAGTCATACTTTTAGTGATCCAAACCGTTGAAACGATCGGCCTAACCGTAATTGGTTAACGTACTAAAAATTTACCAGATTGGAGATTCATAGACAGAACATCTGCCCTTTTCATTGGTCGAATGTGGACTGTTGCGGTGTGTTCTTTCTTAACCGTCCTTTTGTTGTTGAGCATCTTATTTAAAGGTTAGAATATTCTATTTTGGAGAACTTTTATTGTATCAAACATTCAGTGTGAGGACCAGGATATGAACGGTTTGGATAACTGAAACATGGCCCCACTCCCACAAAGTGAAAACCCAACGATATTTACAACAGCCCGCGCATTGCGTGTATAATACGTCTACGATCACATGCATGGTACATATTCGCAATCCACGGAGGATGGTGATTTTTCCTTTTTCAGATGTCGCTGCATGAGGACCGTTCAACTCGAGCTGCCCATTTGCGATGGCCACGTGACTCTCGAGATGCATGTGACCATTAACAACGAAAAGGAACGCAGATTGCAGACTGACAGCGTCAGTAAAGAGGTGGCTCCAGACAGTGCTGTGTGGGCTCCATCACAATGTATGTGTATTATCACGCCATTCATTAACATTTTTCAGAATATTTTACGCGTGAACAAAAAATAAATGAGGCAGATCAAAAATCTCATATGACCACACGGAGAGAGTGGTGATTGAACACTCACCGTTAAAAACTTCGTAAGAATGATAAAAGTTTCGGATTAAACTTGATATTTGTGTTTTCAGTTAATCCAGGTGTGCGTGACCTTATCTATAAATTGGATGACAAATAAAGATTACATTAAGCCCTAGGAAAATTTTAACGGTGGAAATTCAATCTCAATCTCCACTGTTTTCTTGTGGTGTGGTACATTCAAGATTTGGATACACTCATTTTTGGGATCATGCTCAATAATAATCTGGACAGCTTGGATAAAACATATATATATCATGCTGGGCGCACGGAGCACTGTCAGTAGCCAGCTCGCTACTGACGCTGTCAGTACACAATCCGCGTCCAATGAAAGGTGGCATAACGTGCACCGCGAGCTTGTGCGAGCCTGCGAGGTTTAAACCGTCGTATCAATCTCCAAAATGCAGTGTACTTGATAGGTAGGTATATCCGTTCGTGAGATCGCTCTGGGCCTCTTTGATTGGCCCACCGAACCGATATCAACAGTGCTGACTATTCATGGTATGGCAGACCGTCGAGACGCCATAATCCCGGAGACTGCATCGATTAAGTAATGCCAATTGCTTAATCCTTGGCCCACAACATCCAACACCAATTCGTGAGATCGGGTGAGAAACGCGGAAGCCGATTGGGTGGTGGCCCTAACACCCAACCAGCTAGGTGGGGATGGGAGTCTGCATGTCTTCTATATCCAAGCTGTTCATCCATTTTCCCAGTTCATTGTAGGGCATGAGCCTAAAAATAAACTAATTCTGTAGCTCAAGTGGACTACACCATAACACACTGTATGGGTAACGGGTGCCTTCCATGTGGCCCACTGTAACGTTTACCTTAATTAGAGAAAAATACAAATATTAACTTGTCCGTAACTTTTGTGGCACCAAGGGGTTTTTAACGGTGGGCGTTGTCACAACTGTTTTTATAGTTGGTCTACTTAGAACTTTTTTCCTAATCGGGATTTTATGTACTACCCACGTTTGTAGTCATATGGACAAATTTAAAAAGACAAAAATACCTTTACATTTTTCAACTGTTTTATCTATACTGCCGGAAGTATTTTTGTAAAAAAACCAAAGTTCATGCGGCTAAAAATTGGGCATTGTACGGACTCATCTTCAGTGTTTTTTTCTTTATATTAGAAGGCCCCGCAACATCCAACACCACCTACCTTAGTGGTGTTGGATCGGCCCTACAACATCACTACTCGGCATGGGAAGGTTTCGACCGTGGGCATCATAATTATCACACCTACCTTTTAATGTGATCCGCTTGAGCCTTGGGTTGCCCTCTTTCTGGGCTCAGGTCATAAGATGATCTGTCAAAAATAAACGGACAGCCTCGATGAAACACACGCATCACGGTGGCCCACGGAATCCTACGTCCAGGAAACGGATTGGCTACTCCCCCTGCCACTAGCCAAGTGGTCGGTGCTCTGTGGGCTCCACCATGATGCAAGTGTTTCATCTATGCTGTCCATCCATTTTTCCATATCATTTTATGGTATGAGACCAAAAATAAGATATATCCCAATCTCAAGTGGACCACATTACAGGAAACTGTGTTGAATGAGCTTAGACCATTAAAAACCTTGTGGGGCCTATAAAAGTTCTGGATCAAGCTGATATTTGTTATGGACCTGTATAACCTAATCAGCAGATTGGATGTCAAATAAAAAGTATAATAGGCCTTAGGAGGATTTTAATGGTAGATTTCCATTCACTGTTGTTTTCCGTGGTGTGGTTCACATGAGATTTATATACCTATTATTTTTGTTATAAATCCCCAAAATTATCAATAAAAATACGGATGAAACACATACATCAGGGTGGGCTCACAGAGCACGGACCATCAGCCACGGGGTTGGTGGCAGGGGGAGTAGCCAATCCGTTTCCTTGCGTCCAGGCAGGGGCAGGACGGAATCCGCGTCCAGTGGCGACGAAAAAGAGGTGAAGTCCACCACTTCGGAACTCCGCGTTGTACCACGTTTGTTGGCTACTGCAGTCTGCGGTGCTAACACCGTCCTTGTAGCAACTCGGAAGTGGGATGGTCGATCCGCACGTAGCCACAAATCATACACGTGGCATTCATTTAACTCAAATCAAACCGTAGAAATTGTGGGTCCTTTTACTATGGATAGGTACTTAATACTATCTACAATGAGGATGACATCAGCCCATGATTTACACTGTTTAAACAGCCGGAGTGTACAAAACTGGTACTCCGGCATAGCACCGGATATACCCACACATCATTTTCACATGTTTTACGTTGAGTATGCTTCGTTGAAACGTTCCAATTGCATGTGTCTTATTTTGCACCTTTATTCCACCCTTTCTCGTATGCTCCTCTCAGTTACTCGCCGCATATATGTAAGCCAAAGCTATCAATGAGGTAGATCGTTCCTTCTGGTGGGCCTCATCATGTATCGGTAATGGACCAAAATTCTCCTTCAGCGAACAATCCCCATGCATCAATTCCGTGGGCTTTTTGTTTTTGTTATTTTTTTTTACACACGCACTCACACCCCATACGTATCCACCCACTCACACAACAGTGGGATTTGGTTTTTGCAGGTTGGCTACGTTTTCTTAGGCCATTCATTTGCAGGTTGACTATTGAATGGCTAGTAATGTCTAATGGAATAGTTGTGTGTGTCACCCTCATACATGACAATTATGCCATTGAAAAGTGGTTCACTTGTTGGGAGAGGAAATACACGGCATGGATGCGTGTAAGATCAACAAACAACGTCTCCTACTTTAGCAACCACATGTTCGACCATCCACGCCTTGATGTGTTAGGTGAGTAATAACAGCGTATTAAAGTCGACATGAATAGCGTACTGATGCAGCCGGGTCCAAGGTAAGGTGATCTAAGCTGTTGATCTCATGTGTACATAGATATCTGAGGGTAGATCCTTACCATTTTATCAAGGCCTACAAATTGAAGGTCAAAGATTAACCTGTCCTTGGTATGGTCCATCAGATCAACAGTCTGGATCACGAAAAATGAGCTCCATTTGTACGGACTGAATGTGTGAAGACAATATTCACAACACGAGGAGCCTATGGTACCATACTGACGCGGTTACGTGGTGAACCTAATACCACGCAGCTCCGTGGCATGAAGACTCTGTGGGGCCCACTGTGGCGTATGTGTTTTTATCCATGCCGTTCATTTATTTTTTCAGCTCATTTTATGGAAGATCCCAACAGTGAAACATATCCAAGTAGACTACACCGCATGAAAACAGTGGGAATTGAACGTTTACCGTTAAAAACTTATTGGGGCTCACATCAGTTTTGGACATTATCATCCCTGTTTTCTATGGTGTGGTCTGCTTGAGCTTTGAATGTTCTTCAATTTTGGATTCGTGAACTAAAATGAGATGAAAAAACAGATGAACGGTGTGGATAAAATACATACATCACGGCAGGCCCACAGAGTATTCACACCACGGCGATGTATGGTGTGGGGTTCACCACGCAATCCGCGTCCGTACCGTACCATCTTCTCTGCCGACATTCCACTTGTATGGGAAAAGACTCGGCGACTCGTATCGAATCTTTGCACCCTGGGTTGAATAGGTCCGACTCGTCTGAGTCGAGGGTGACTCGTTGTATCGAACCCGATTAGGTACTATCGGATACGGGTCTCGGAAGAGTCAATTCGGCCGCATCCGAAGTTTAAAAGCATGGGTATGTTGATTGAGTTAGACCGCAGTTGTCCATTGATTCTAAGACTAGGGCCCACCTGGTTAGCGGACAGGCCTGATTTTTTTTTCAAGATGATCTCCACGGTGGCCAACCGTTTTAATGATACCTTGCCGGTAGGTGATTATTTCTCTATGAAGAATGTAAGGATCCTTTTGATGATACCTTGCCGGTAGGTGATTATTTCATCTAGAAGGTCCTACTGTAGATGGCTGACATGGCAAAAAACTCATTGATGGACATCCTCACCGTTCACACAAATGCGAGTTAGAAACAACGGTTCAGATTTAAACAAATGAGGATGGTCTCTAATCAGTAGAATTTTTCAGCGTGGACGTCAATGGTAAGACCCATTAAATGAATGGCTCGCATCATCACCAGGTAGGCCCACTTGGGGTCCACAAATAAAATCGTACCATAATGAGATTTAAGGATTCCAAGCATGATGGTCTGATATGAATTCTTCTTACCTGATTTCGAATTCCTGGATGGAACCCAGGTGGGCCCACCTACGAACATGATTCTAGAGTCACCCCAGTGAAAGAACCACAGGCATGTGATTAAGGGCCACTAAAGTACTGGACAGTAAGGTTACTTATCTTATCGTCCATTTTCATGCCTGTATCCGATCATGTCTAAAATCTAAGGTGGACCCGGATGTCCAACAGTGGTTGGTGAACTTAGGAGGGCCCACCTGGGGATTTGCACCAGAATATAAACTACAACCGAAGAGAGGGCCAGATTCCCCAAAAATAAAATTGTTAGATGGAATTATTTAAAACATTTTTATCATTTTGCTCCTTTTCTTATAGTGCTCGGCCTGGCCTTGTAGGGCTAAAGTAGGACCAAGACCAGGGCTTAGTGGACTAGGGCCAAGCTAGCCCTAGCTCAGCCCATTGCCACCTCTGTCTAGTTTCTCCTGTTGAGAATTGCGAGTGTTCAAAAGCCACACGACGTACATGATCCAAGCCGTCCAATCCGTGGCCGATGGTAGAAAATGATGCTCAACTAAATCAAAAAAGGGGTGGCCTTGGTTGGGCCTTCAAGCAGTGTGACAAACATGGACTACATTTTGAAAATCTGGTGATATTTTTGCAGGAAATTCATCAAACGATGTTTGCAAGAATTTTACAATCTCAATAGTTTTTAATTTCTCATGATTTTTATTGCAAAATTATCACAATTTTTAAGAAATAAATGTCCAAAAGTTTAAATAAATTTATTTTTACCTACATTATACATATATTTTAAATCATTTATTAATTTATAATAATAATATTTTATTTTCAGCAAGATTTTTGTCATTATGCCTTAAGTAACCTGGGCGGGCCCCCCTTGGGTTTTAAGTACTGCCCTACTATAGGTTTGGGCTTGGGCTTGGGTTTAGCCATGAGGATTAGGCATGGGCTTGCTCACTAGGCTTGTTTTACAATTGACCAGCCCTGGGCTAGTTCTAAGCAAAACTTTCTATAAAGCCCAGCCTAAACCAAGCTAGGTTTAAGCCTTAGCCTAGCCCTAAACCCTAAACCTTGAACCTAATTAGGCTAAAGAGGCCTTGGGCGTGGAACTAAAGGGTTAGGTCAGGCATGTAAAAAAAAGGTGAAATGATGAAAGAAATAAAACAATTCACCATTTATACTAAGGAACTAATCTTGAGTATTTTTACACCGTCGACTCTTTTTATACAAAGGTAGCTTAATTTGGTGATTGGACCGGGTCATTCATCATTGGTGCAACTAGGCTGGCTTGAATATGGGCCCTAAATTTCAAGCCAGGACCAGCCCTCAGGCCGAGCTAAGCTCCCAAGTCCTGACTTCACAGGCCGTGCCTGGCCACAGGGCCAATAGCCAACCCTGCAAGCCATGAAACGCAGCTACTATTACTCCTAAATGAATGCTGACTAGAAAAACCTCAATGATGAGAAATGCTAAATGCATCTTCTAACATGTGGAGGTATAGTAGGTGGATATGACATCGGATCCCTTCACCAGGCAATCTCAACCGTGGAGATGCTATGTCTCAGAAATCAAGATGATCCGGTCATCGGTCAGCTCCTATAAACCACGATTTTTCTCAGAGTGAGTCACCTGATTATTGAACCAGCCTGATTTTGTTGATGGAGAATCTATGGAGTGGGGACCGCCTGATGAATGGCTCCGACGTCACAAGTCCCATAGGAATTTTGCTGTTTGGAATGGGTTGCGAATGGGCACTTGACAAATTACTGCATGGCCACTGACGCAGGGGAGGACGTGAGGTCGAGCACCGTCTTCCTCAAGAAGATAACTATTCCGAATCCACGGAACTTCTCTGGACTCCTCACAGAGACTTCTCGAATCCACGAGAAAAGAGAGTAGAAAATAGAAATAAATTCTAAATAAATTCGAAATAGCTTAATTAATCCATAAAAACGAGTTCACAACCCTTTAAATAAGGGTACTAAGCAATGGGAAAGAAATCAGAATCAAACTACAACTAGGACTCCTAGAATTCGCGACTTACTATAAATAGTAAACTTACTATTTATAGACGGTCGTGATGTCTACTAGTGCGCAAGGTTTTCGGCCAAAAATAGTAAGTGTCCTATTTGGCTTCACCAACCCGTTCTCCTAATTATTCTAAGCTCTTTTCACGTTGGGCGCAACTCCTAAAGCCCGACGGATGAAGAGTTATAAGCAAACTAAAACTTACTATTTATAGTAAAAACGAAATTGAAACAGGGAAACGACCGTGAAATCAGGGGTTTCTCGCAATTCCGAGCGTCGCAACCCGGCGTAGCAGGGTTGGTTGGCTAAAGTAGCTCGTTCTACTACCCCAAAATCATATATTTTTCGTCAGCTAACTCATCCCGGATTGCGAGATACACCTAATTTAAGGTCTGATGGTCCAGATCACTTCTGTCGCCGACCGGGCCTTTTCTGATCCATCTTTGCCATGTAATTGTCCGCGACCTGCTCTACATCAGCCACTCAGCTTAGAACTGAAACTGGCCTACCAAGAAGGCCTGATCCTTTGGCAGTATAAAACAAATAGAGATTTCAAATCGAAATCCAAGGTGAAAGCTTGTATTAAGCTAGAATCCTTACAAAAGTTGCATATGTATTATGTGTGTCACTCAGGCTATTAATCTATTGGGCATATGACCCACGGATGATATCCCCAAACAATTAGATTATCAATTGCATTACTATAATTATTTTAATACAATGATCTGCGTCGTCTAAACATTGTCCATGTAAATCAATGGTTAAAAATCATTGGTTAATCACATGGATGTGACTTGTGCTTGGGGCCCATCTAATACTTGAAATTTCATCATTTTTGTCCAAAGCGTGGGCACACGTGCATGACATCCAATCCGTCCATCATGCGCCCCCTCATGTTCTTCTAGATGCCCCAAAGATCAGGCCAATCCAGTGTTCATGCGGGCCAACCACATGGAATAGTTGGGATGGGGATGCGCATCGTTATAATCCGTTCATATTGTATGTAAGGGCCACCATGTTTAGTATCCGCCATCCAATCCATTCGAAAAATGCGCCCAAGCAGGATAGATGGACACACCAAACATTAGTCCATTCCAAAATTAATGTGGGCCACCTATGTCATTTGATAGGCTTTAGGCATGATTTTACACGGTGGCCCACCTGAGTTTAGGATCGGCTTGATTTTTTATTTTATCATGCAAAGGAGAAATTGCTGGGGCTCACATGATAGGTGGATTAAATTCCATACGTAACACGAGTCACCGTAGGTTCAAACATTGCGTTGTATGTAAGCTTAACCAACGAAGCTTTGTAGCGGAGATACCTCGTTTCATCACTTGAGGTCTTGGTATCGATACCTATCGGGGGTTGCTAACATGGAGTGTGTGTACTGACATGGGCGTGTGCTAACAAGTTAACGAAAAAAAAAAAAAAACGAAGCTTTGTAGTGGATCCAGTCTAGGCCATGGGTTGAAAGTGTACGATTGTTCGTTCATGGATTTTGTTCATTTAGGGTATTTCCATTACCATCTATCCAAGATGTGGCCCACCAGATGGACGGTCAGATCACCCAACAACGGCCCCTAAAAGAAAAACCGGTGCATGCTGGACGCATATTGCCTGCGACACCCCGCCACAGGAAATTACTGCCGTGAACGTAGGAAAATCCTCCCTGTCTATCCGTTTTTTCAACTTAGGTTAGGACATCAGTGTAAAAATTAGATAGATCCAAAAATCAAATGGCCACACCACACGAAACAATGGGGTTTGAATACCAATGTTGAAAAATTGATGACGCCACACAAGTAATAGATCAGGCTGATGTTTTTTCGTTTTGAGTTAATCCAAGTGAGGATGACCTTATGAACGTTTTGGATGGCATACAAACTTTACGGTGGACCTCAGGTAGGTTTCAATGGTAGGCATTTCCCTCTTCACTTTTTTCCTTTCGCTTGGACCAATTGAATTTTGGATCTGCCTCATTTTTGGGCTCAAAGACCTAACATGGGCTGCAAAAACGGATAAAAGGAGTGAATTTCTCACAAACATCGGCAGGAAATTCCTGTGGTCAAGGATTGGACGGTCCATAACCTAACCTAAGTCTAAAAACGACCGACTTTGGGTAGTCTATGTTGACCGTCCCTTGTAAAAAATAAAAATAAAAAGATTCTTGTTTCTCATTAAAAAATTTACTTGACTTAGACTCTGAGCGTATTCACTATCCAACCCATAGATTACGGCGATCCTGAAATTCGTGTGTGGACAGTGAGAGGCTTTGCCAATTTTCTTCCTAGATGGAAAAGATTACTTAATCGATCTCCACCACTTCCAAAATCAGGAATCTGGACCGTCCAAATCGTGGGGCCCATCATGGATGATTCACGGCCCAAAAATCACACGAATCAAGCAGTACTAACCGTCCAACTGATTGCCATCGAAGTAATGGCTAACATTAAGATAGTCAGCAATTCGGATCCATCCAGCCAAACTATATGATTAAGCTCATCCAGTCAGTGTCAGTTTTGGGCTACACCCATTCCCAAAGGTTGGGATCATTCCATCCGTACTCTATTTTAGATGGTCTGGATTGCCTTACGTGTATACCACGATGGGTGGGTCCACCTATTTAAAATGGTAAACCATTCAGCCCGCCGTTGATTTTCATTTCAAAGAAGAGGGAGCAGGCAAACCTTATATAAATAGAGGCGCTTGCCACCCTCTTCTCCAAAACAGCTAAACCTCTACTTCATTTCTATATTCATCTCTATTTATTGAGAAATGGCAGCCAAACGCGTAGCCTATGTGATGGTTGCAGTCTTTCTGCTCTCTTTATTTCTCTCACCAACACTCCCTACGGAGGCAGCTCGCCTCACTCGAGGTCACTACATCTCTCATTCTCATTCTTTTTTATTATTTTTATTTTTTTATTTTTTATTCAAGGGGTGGGAACCGTGGTTTTAAGACTCAGACTCTGATACCACTCGTCCGTATCGACTCGGACACGCTTGCATCCGAGCCGGTTCGAGTCACCCCCGACTCAGGTAAATTGGCGCTATTCAGCGCCGAACTGGGCGAATGCCAACTTTACTAAATACCGAACGAGTCAGACTGAGTCTCTGAGTCTTTTAACCATAGTGGCAGTGGGCACCACCCCACCCAGCTCTGTGAGCCAGGCTGGCTATGGACCGGGCTTTGGTGTATTAGCCTGGCCAATGGTCTAGGCTTGGCTTCTCGTGTGTGGTCCGAGAAATTTTTGGGCCAGGCTTTGGTCTGGTTCTCGGTCAAACAACACATCCTCTGCCTTGTAGACCATTGGTTTCATTTTTCTATTTTTTTTTTAATTTCTTGTTGCGTGATCGGCCAACTTGACCAACGGATGGATTAGATTTGATAAATTTTTGGGCTAGATTAGCTCAGGCCCAGGCCCCAAAAGATTTTTCTGGACTTGGGGTTGGGCATATGTTGTGCTAGGACCATGGTGGGCGTGGGTGGTGGGTCGAGGCCGAACCCAGCCCATTACCCGACTTTAGAGAAATACAAAGATGATCTGAGGACGTCTGACATAGCACAACTTGGATACATTTGGGCCAATCTTCGTGAGGGGTGAAACCAGTCAAGTACGTCCATTTATTGGCCATAAGTTTCATCAATGATGAGTGGGGTAGCCTGATTAATGGACCATGTTCTGGTGGGACCAAGCCAATGTGTCGCATGTTGGGCATGTAGTCTCTACTTGTTGTTTCTTATTTTTTTATTTTTGTTTTTTTACACACTCACGCCACACGCACACACACCCCCACACACGCACACCGTAGGATTTCACCACTCTGGGTACTCGAACCCTTGACCCGGTGTTGAAACTCCAAGGAGTCTACTTGTTGTTTCTTATTTATCTATAAAGAGGGCTGATTAATGGTTTATTTATACTGTGGAATGTGATTGTGTTTTTGCAGAGGCTACGGTAACAGAGCAGAAAATCGTCTGCCCTGCATGTGTTTGTTGCGCGCCTGCCCCAAAAGGGAGCTGCTGCAGGTGTTGTGCTTCTCCTATCCACACACACAACAATCAGCCATGATTCGCCTATTAAGGTTCTGGTCTGCTGGTCGATGACAATAGCATGAATAAACAATGTGATGAGGCACACCATTTGCCTCGTGTTCTCTCTTTCCTACTTTTAATGAAAATGCATACTAGGCTATTTTGCTAATTGCGTCTCTCTCTCTCTCTCTCTCTCTCTCTCTCTCTCTCTCTCTCTCTCTCTCTCTCTCATCTTCATCTGGAGCATGAGGTATTGGATGGTAAATACCCAAAAATAACACTGATGGGACTACACTAATCATTCTTCCAGGGCCTGTTTGGTTGTCAGGGAATTCATTTCATGGCTTTTATGTTTTCAGGTGAATATTAAGGTTGGCCCCTATTTTTAAGGGAATGACTAAATTTTGTTTGGTTGATGCATTGGATTAAGCCAAAGCGGACTAGGAGTTACCCTTACTGTGGGGCCCACCTTGACGATGTGTTGTATATCCATGCTGTCTTTGCATTCCATTTTAGGACTTTGTCCCAAAAATCTAGTGGATCCAAATTTCAGGTGTACCACACCATAGGAAACAGAGGTGATTGAATACTCACCATTAAAAACTTCCCAAGGGCCACTAGAGGCAGATCCATAATGTTTATTTGCCATCCAATCTGTTGATAAGGTCAATCAAACTGGGATGAAGGAAAATATAAAGTCATCTTCATCCAAAACTTTTGTGGCCTACAAAATGTTTTTAATGGTCATTCATGACCTTTTCTAATGGTACTGTGCACTGGAATTTCTTAGAACCGAGAACTTTCAAACTTGGGTCAGATGTGGCCTATGTGAAAAGTAAGTCGATAGCTTTTTTTTAAGGATCTTAATAATGATATTTGTTTGCAAATAGATATTTTGATGGATGGTTGATCATGTTAATTTGATACTGAGATTGAAGATATATAGTTCAACTCAACTTGGTTGAACAAATAATAATTAAATTTTCATCGTAATCGGATTTTTATAGAATGTTTAAAATGGTCCTTAGTGTATTAAGGTTAATATGATAAGGTTAGAATTGTGAAAGATCCAATATAATCGCTTAGATGGATTTTTTAGTCTATTTCATGATAATGTAATGGTCTACATTAAAATTAATTAAATGATTGGATAGCCTAATCTATGTTTATAGCGTCTTCTCATTGGTTGGATTGTTATATGGTCAAGTTTGTTATGATATATAAGTTCAGAATGTATTTAAGTGTGTATATGCATACATACATGTATATACAGTCTTTAGATGAAGATTTCGACCGTGTGTTAAGCATATATATATATATATATAGCTGACAATTAAGATCGAGTAAATCAAAATCTCAAGTAAATGTGTGTACAAATGGATATATTGATCTTGTGGTCAGTTTACTATGATCCAGTGGTCCAAAAGTGAAGTTGATGAATATGTAACTTAATCTAGTTGTATAATTATTTGGATAGCTGGTTCGATAACTATTGAGTATATTAAAATATATGAGAGCATGATGATTATTAACATCTTCATGTATGTATATCTAGGTGAGTTTATACCTAAACTTGATAAAAAAATAAATAATAAAAAATCTATTGTCTAAAAATGTACTCTAGAATATATGCATGAAAAATCACTCGTGTAATTATTTGTGTACAAAAAATTTCAAATTATTACACATAGGGAAAAAGAAAACCACATTGATAGAAAATGGCTCATTTAGTCCCATAAACAAACTCAGGAAATGACGTTAATGCCATCAAGTATGAGAGAATCTGCTATGGGTGGACACTGTCAAAGAATGTGTATTGGGTGCTGTTGGAACAAGTGATCGGGGCCTTAGAGTTGCACGAAAGTAACGTCTCAACAGGCCTTCCGGGCTTCATGAAACCTACCCCAATTTCTAATCGGTTCCAAATGAGTGAGTTCAAATCCCATCTGATTCGGGTTTGCATGGATCGGAGCATTCAAAACATCATTTAATCCATCACCATTTTAGGATTTTGTTTGTACGGTCAGCAAATTTCAATCTTTCTTTGCAGATGGATTGGGTTGGGCTGTCGACTTTTGGGCCGTTAAAGACAGAGTCGAGTGCTCTGGATAATAACAAAGGCCCATGGTGTGCGGTATATCTCAGCCCAATTAATAAAAAAGTTGTGTTTTGAGAAATTTTATCTTTAAGGCCTGAAATGAGTCTAAGAACAGGTTCGTTTATGATGTTAATGGGAGGTCTAAGATGTAAAATCAAAGGTCCAATTACTGAATTCTGGGTTTTGAAAACATTGGGTGAAATCCTTATTATGAATTTGGGCTGGGCTTGGGATGGACCTCAATCATATTGCCCCGACAATTCGGATTGGGCTTTCCTCAGCCAAGCCCAAACTGTTGAAGCCACCATCTTGATCAGCGCGAATGGGATCGATATGGGAGTCTATGTGCTGATATTAATTGAAAGTCATTTTCGAATTCATCACATTGGCTGAATTGGTGGGGCCCACCCTATTCAAAGTTGAATGTGTTCAAACTTCTGCCTTTCTCTTATTGAGCTTCTATCTTTAGGGTGGCGGGATCCCCTACAAAGCTTTGTGTAGGTAAGCTGGACCCACAATCCGAAGTGTGTGGCCTACCGTGATGTGTGCATGACATCCAGTCCATCCATCATTTGCGCCCTCTCATGTTCTCCTTGGTGCCCAAAAATCAGGCTAACCCAAAAGCACCAGTGAACCAAACCACAGGGAGCAGTTGAGGTGAGGTTGCTCATCATTAAAAACTTTCCAGATTATATGTAGAGCCATCATGTTTAGTATCTGCCATCCAATCCATTCGGAAGATGCGCCCAAGCAGGATAGACGTACACATCAAACATCAGTCCATTCCAAGACTCAGGTGGGCCACACCACATGATTTGAGATGCTTTAGGCATGATTTTACATGGTGGTGGCCCACCTGAGTTTGGATCGGCTTAATTTTTTATTTTGGCGTGCGAAGGAGAAATTGAGGGGGCTCATATAATGGATGGATTAAATTCCACGAAGTTGACCGTAGGCGTTTGTTAAGCTTAACCAACAAAGCTTTAGAGTGGATCTGGCCATGGATTGAAAGTGTAGGTTCATTTTGTGTACATTCATTTCTAACCATCCATGATGTGGCCCAACAGATGGACAGTCAAATCACCCAACAACGGCCCCCATTTGCACAAAGTAGAAACCCATGCATGCCGTGCATGTCCTCAGGTCATGTATCGGACGGTTCCTATTACCCAAGTCCAAAACCTACCAACTTTGAATTGCCCATGTGGACCGCACCTTTTTTTTTTTTTTTTTTTTCTTATTTTTAATCTTATTATTAGACTAAAAATGATGTAGATCCAAAACTCAAGTAAGGCACGCAAGAGGAACCAATAGGAGTTGCACGACTATCTTCGAAATATTCATATAACCATGGAAGTTTAGGGGGGCATTTGGCGCATGGCATTGGATGGGATTAAGAGGGATAGAATTGCATTTGGTCCCATGTGATTCCATCCATCATTTGGAGAGGACGGAATTAAGTGGGATGGAATTGCATTTAGTCCCATGCAGGATTTCCGTGGATTTTGAAATCCAGGGTATAGGTGGGCCCCACATTGATGCATGTGTTTATCCATGCCATCCATCCATATACACTGTTTACACGTGACATTATGGTTATATATGTGCACAAGTGACGTAGCCAAGGACGTGAGGTCGAGCACCGTCTTCCTCAAGAGGATAACTATTCCGAATCCACAGAACTCTCTGGACTCCTAACAGAGACTTCTCGAATCCACCAGAAAAGAAAGCAAGAAAATATGAATAAATTCTAATAAATTCGAAATTGATTGATTAATGAATAAAAAACGAGTTCACAATCCTTTAAATAGGAATACGAAGGAATGAGAGAGAATTTGTGACTTACTATAAATAGTAAATTTACTATTTATAAACGATCATGATGTCTACTAGTGCACAAGGTTTTCGGCCAAAAATATCAAGTGTCCTGTTTCAACTCACCAAGTTGTTCTCCTAATTTTTCTAAGTTCTTTTCACGTTGGACGCAACTCCTAAAGCTCAACGGAGTTATAATCAAATTAAAATTACTATTTATAGTAAAAATGGAATTAAAATAGGGAAACGACTGTCGATCTGGTGGTATTTCGCAAATTTGGCTTGCGTAACCCGGTATAGCAGGGTTGGTTGGCTAAAGTAGCTTATTCTACTCCAAAATTATATATTTTACGTCCGATAACTCATTCTGGATTGTGATTTACGCCTGATTTAAGGTTCGACAGTCCGAATCACTTCTGTCGTTGACCGAGCCTTTTCTGATCCATCTTGGCCATATAACTGTCCGCGACCCTCTCTACATCAACAAGTGAGCGACATTTGTTGCGAATTCGGTACTTTGATTACAGTTTCATGGTCCACCAAACATGATTTGCTTAATCCGGGATTTTCTCATAGCAAAAAATTTATCCCAAACATGGGATTGGATGACTACAATACCATGGTATTTCCCTACATGCAATCATTGAGCAATAATGATGTTAATCCCATCTAATACCTTTCAATACCATTCAATTCCACGAACCAAATACACCCTTAGTTTTTTAAATTCATCATGTGGAAATTAACTTTATTAACAGAGAAGGTTTCAATGGTAGGTAATTCTTTTTTCACTTTTATTGCTAATATGAGGAACTTGAGTTTTGAATTGGCCTTATTTTTTTTTTGTCTCACATAGTTCGGAAAAATAGATAGTTTGGGTGGATTTATTGTAAATATCGCAATATGCCTCTTAACCAGGAAATAATTAACTGGGAAGCAGATTAACAGCCAAAAACTTCATGCCACAGTAAGCTATGTGAGGCCCACTGTAATGCTCATGGGAAATTCATTTCGTCCATCCGTTTTGATAGACCATATTAGGATATGAGCCCAAAAATATCCCAAACTCAAATGGACACGCCATGAAAAAGTGGATAGAAAAATGCGTACCACTGAAGACCTCTCAAGGTCCATCGTTATGTTTATAAGCCATCTATATCGTTCATAAGCTTATTCCTCCTGGGATACTGAGAAATATTAGTCTAATCCAAAACTTCAGTGGCCCCACGAATATTCCAACAGTGGACGTTTAATTGCCAGTGTAAGGCAATTGGCATCCTCAAAACATGTGCAGGAATCTAGACAGTCCAAATCGTGGGCCTCATCATATATTATTCACAGCCCAAGAATCACAGGAATCAAGCGATACTATCCAACTGATCGCCATCCAATCAATGGGTAACATTAAAATGGTCAGCAATTCAGATCTAGCTGGCCAAACTAGATGGTTAAGTTCATCCAATCGGTGTCAGTTTTGGGAACGTCCCAGCCCTACCCTTTTAGATGGTCTGGATTACCCTTTTATATGAATCAAGGGATGCGGATTGCGTCCTCTGATGGGACGGACTCGGCCTGGAAGGAGCTCTAATGGAGCCCACCGTAGTGTATCTGTTTTATCCTTGCCGTCCATCCATTTTTCCAGAACATTTTATGACATCAGCTAAAAATTGAGGCAGATCCAAAGCTCATGTGGACCACACCACAGGTCTATGTGACCTTATGAACAGGTAGGATGGCAAATAAACATCAAGGTGGGCCCTAGGAAGGTTTCAACAGTAGCATCATTATCACCACCGCTTCTTGCGGCATGGCCCACTTGAGCTTTGGAACTGCCTCTTTTTGGCCTCATAGCCTAAAATGATCTGGCAAATGGATGGACGGAGTGGATAAAATAAATACATTTTGGTGACTGAGTCCGTCCTGGCTGGTGCAGGAGGCAATCCGCGTCCACCATCTAGCCGGCCGTTGATTTTCATTTCAAAGAAGAGGCACCCATGCCTTGTATAAAGAGGGGTGCTTGCCACCGTCCTCTCCAAAACAGCTAAACTTCTATTTCATTTCCATTTTCATCTCTCTTTATTGAGAAATGGCAGCCAAACGTGTAGCCTCTGTGATGGTTGCAGTCTTTCTGCTCTCTTTGTTTCTCTCACCAACACTCCCTACGGAGGCAGCTCGTCTGAGTCGAGGTCACTATACCTCTCATTTTCATTCTTTTGACAAGGGGTGGAAACCATGGTTTTAAGACTCAGGAGTCTAATATCACTCGCCCGAGTCGACTCAGACACAGTTGCAAACCGATACGGTTTGAGTCATCCCTGACTCGGGTAGGTTGGGCCCTATTCAGTGTCAACTCGGGCGAGCCCCAACTTTACTTAGGACTGAACGAACCGGACTGAGTCTTTTAACCATGGTGGCAGCGGGCGAAGCCCAGCTCTGTGAGCCAGGCTGGCTATGGACCGGGCTTTGATGTATTAGCTTGGTCCATGGTCCAGGCTTAGGCTTGTCGTGTATGGTCAGATCAATTTTTGGTTTCTGACCATTTGGTTTCATCATTGATGAGTGAGCTAGGCTGATTATTGGACCATGTGCTGGTGGGTCGACCCAGCCAATAGGTCGCATGTTGGCATGTGCGCGAGTCTCTACTTGTTGTTTCTTACTTATTTACAAAGAGGGCTGAATGGTTTTTGTTGTGGAATGTGATTGCATGTGTTGTTGCAGAGGTTACAGTAACAGAGAGGATCATATGCCCCGCATGTGTTTGTTGCGCACCTGCCCCAAAAGGGAGCTGCTGCAGCTGTTGCTTCTCCTATCCAAACACAAAACAATCAGCCATGATTTGCTTATTAAGGTGCTGGTTGATGAAAATAACATGAAGAAACAATGTGATGAGGCACCCGCTTGGATAATTAGCATCATGTGCCTTGTATTATCTATTTCCTACTTGTAATGAAAATGCATACTTGGCTATTTCACCAACTCTCTCTCTCTCTCTCTCTCTCTCTCTCTCTCTCTCTCTCTCTCTCTCTCTCTCTCTCTCTCATCTTCATCAGGAGCATGAGGTATTGGATGGAAAATACCCAAAAATAACACTGATGGGACAACACTAATCATTCTTTTAGGGCATGTTAGGTTGTCACAGAATTCATTTTCTAGCTTTTATGTTTTTTTGGAGAATATTAAGGTTGGCCAGTATTTATCAGGGTATTACTAAATTTTGTTTGGTTAATAGATTGGATTTTTTGGGCAACATGGAAAAGCAGGAGCGGATTAGGTGTTACACTTACCGTGCATGGGGCCCACCTTGATGATGCGTTGTGTATCATGCCATCCATCTGTTTTTGCATCCCATTTAAGGACGTGGTCCAAAAAATTAAGCAGATACAAATTTCAGGTGTACTAAACCACATGAATAGAGGTGATTGAATGCTCACCATTAAAAACTTCCTAGGCCCATTTTAAGCAAATCCATAATGTTTATTTGCCATCCAACCCATTGATAAGGTCAACTAGACCTGGATGAAAGGAAAATACAAAGGTCATCTTGATCCAAAACTTTTGTAGCCTACAAAAAGTTTTTAATGGTCATTCACAACCATTTCTAGTGGTGTGGCTAGCCAAAGTTTCTTAGAATTGAGAATTTTGGAACTTGGCCCAGACGTGGCCTGATGTGAAAAGTAGGTCGAATAGATTTGTTGGTTTTTTTTTTTTTTTTTTTTTTTTTTTTTTTTTTTTTTTTGAGAATCTCAATGGTGGTTTTTGTTTGATTTTCAAGTAAATGTGATGATAATTTTGATGGAAGGTTGATATTGTGAATTTGATATTGAAATTGATTATTTATTTATTTATTTATATAAGAATGGTTAAAATAACCCTAGTGTATTAGGGTTAAGATGATAGATTTAGAATTGTGGAATTTCCGATATAATAGCTTAGATGGATTTTTTTATCTATTTCATGATGATATAATGGTCCACATTAAAATTTAATATTAGGATATCCTTGTCTATCTTTATGATGTCTTCTTAGCGGTTGAATCGTTATATGGTCAAGTTTGTTATGATATATAAAGCTTAGAATATATGTGTATATTTATAAGTACATGTGTACGTGTAGAGTTCATAGATGAAGGTTTCGATGGTAGGTTAAGCATATATATAGCTGATGATCAAGATGAGCGGGTTAAAATCTTAAATAGATGTGTGTATAAATGGATATTATGATATCATGATTAGTTTACTATGTTCAAGTGGTCCAAAAGTGAAGTGGATGATTATATAACTTAATCTAGTAATGTATAATTATTTAGACGATTGATTTGATGAACTATTGAGTATATTAAAATATATGAGAGCTCAATAATTATTAAATTGTTCATGTATGTGTATTTACGTCACTTTATCTCTAAACTCAATAAAAAATCTACTACCTAAAAATGCACTCTAAAATACATCGTGTGAAAAAACACTCATGTAATTACTTAGTGTATGAAAAATTTCAAGTTATTACATATAGAAAAAAGAAAACCACATGGATAAAAAATCACTTATTTTGTTTCTGTAAACAAACTTAGGAAATGGCGTTAATGCCAAGTAGAAGGAATTTGTAAGCGCATGATCCCCGTCTTGCTATGGGAGGATACTGTCAAAGAACGTGTATTGGGTGCTGTTGGAACATGTGCTTGGGCCCTTAAGAGTTGCATGAGAGTAATGCTCAATAGTGCCCCTTCCGTAATAGTGCCAAAATTGCAATTTTGAGATGGATTTTGCGAAGGAGTTTGTTGGTTGCAAAAAAAGGATGTTTAACGATGGGCTTTGTTTGTCAGTAATGGAAAATTTCTGTCGCATGCAACTTTTTAATGCAAATTATGGTGGCTAAAGTGGCGGGATTTAGCGACGGACTTTTGGTCCGTCGCTAAAGCAAAGTTTACGACGGATTTTGTCCGTCGCAAAATTGTGATGGATTTGATCCACCACAATTTAATTTTGAGTATCATCGTAAATTGACTTTTGCCCCTTCTGCACGTTTTTTTTGGTATAATATGGCAGAAAATTGTGTTTTATTGTAGTCTAAAAAGTGTTTTTTAATAGAGTTTCAATGATTTAATTGTATTTATTACTTTACATCCACTGTATTTTATAAAAAAAATGAGATTTTATGAAATGAAGTTTGAAGAAAATTGAGATTAATAAAAATAGAGATTTTGATATATAATTGACATTTTGAAAAAGAAAAATGAGAAGTTAAAAAAAATTTATAATTTTGAAAAGAATAGATGAAAAGTTTATAAAAACAATTAACAATGTTTAAGAAAATTGAGATTTTGAAAAATAAAAACTATGATTTAAAAAAATGTAGATTTTGAAAAAAAAAAGAACTTTTTAACAAAGTTAATAATTTTAGAAAAGAAATTAGATTAAAAAAAAATGATATTTTGAAAAAGGAATTGAGATTTTGCATTTTGGAAAAAATAATTGAAAACAAACCTTTGGAACAAAGGTCTAATAGTCCAATTGAGTTTGTACTAGATATCATTTTATGTAAGGATAGCATGCAAACTAAGTTCATAATTCAGAGTGTAAATCTATTCCTTAAGCTTGGGAAGCATATGAGTTTACTTAAATCTATTACTCAAGCTTGAGTTTACAAGGATTAGTTTCCTCTAATAGTAACACTACATCCAACCATGATTTACTTCATACATTCCAGGATTAAACTTTGATTTTTATTTTATTTTATTTTATTTTTTTTTTTAAATTTTTATATAAAACCAATCAAAATCAAGAACTTATGTCCATTACCGGAATCATTGGATCCTTTTGCTTTCCTTTATCTTTCATGTTGGATTTCTTGATATTATTTTTAGAAAAAGATAACATGTTTTATCATCTAAACATGGATTCCTTGAAATCTTGACTTTTATTCATATATATAGTGAAGATGAAGTTGAAAGCAACGCTTGCAAACTATTGCTCTTCATAAATACATTATGGGAAACTTCAGAACCTTGGTACGATTTCTATTCTCAATTATATACTGCAATGTCGTTCAAAATTAGTATGAAAAGTCTAATTCCAGTCTTGAACTTCTATTTCCAAGCACTTTGATTGAGCTTGACTGAATTTTATTTTTCATATATATGGTTTCAGATGTTTGATTGTCGCGAAATGCAAGTGGTTTCTCTTGTTGTTGAACTGAAGTTCAAGATTGAAATAAAAGGAGGAGAATAATTTTGAAGTCAAAGCAGGAAACAATTACAAAATTTGCTGCTCAGATTATGCAAGAACACACGCCACACACCTACATAAATGCATACATGGACACTCCTAGTCACACATATACACTGGCCCACGCGCACCCATGCCCACGCCCATGTGCACGGACATGCACATTTTTTTAAAAAATATTTCTTTGGTGAAATCTGTGTTATACCTTTTCATGTGGAGGTTCCTACAAGTTCATGTGTTGTTAGCATTTAGCACTCTTGCATTCCTTCAACAAGTGATAATTTTGGAATGAACTTTTTTTTTTTTTTTTTTTTTTTAAAATATTAGGTTGTAACATAAACATTAACAATACCTTTTTGTTACTTCCATTGTGATTTCATATGTTAGGTTTTAACATAACATTAACATAAAAATCTTGTATCATTTTTCTTATTAAAAATCGTGTGAATTTTTTATGGATGATTATCAGGTGTAACAAATTCAAAAAACTAAAATTTTATCTGCGGAAATTTTAGCGACGGACCAAAATCGTCGCGAATGAATTTAAGGGATGTTGCTTCTGTTAAGATCAGCGACGGACCATATCCGTCACCAAATTTTATAATGGAAAGGTACTCTTCAGCGACCCTTTTTATTATTTGCGACGGATATGATCCGTCGCTGGTCCTATCCGAGCAGTGATCCCATCTGTTGATTTAATTCTTGTCATGCCGGACCATGCGACGGACAAAGTCTGTTGTTAATTTCGTTTTGTGACAGATCTAGTCTATTGCAAATTCACGATTCTAGCATTGTGACATGCCTTGTGGGCTTCATGAAACCTACCCCAATTGTTGAAGATAACAAAGCATGAAAAGAAATTAAAAATATAGCAGAGAGATGATGAACAGCTATAAAGAGATTTTCAATATCATGGATTGAATACTCAGCAACTAGAACTAGCTGGTGTGGTCATAAGTATACTCGAGAGCCAGCTCCTCCGAGATGGGCTGACTTTTAACTGCCTAACATTCAGTCCCATAATGCATAACTGGCCTTATAGTCATTCTATAAAATTTCTGAATTCAATAGAAGTGGTACACTAAGGATCACATTGGGTGAATGTCCTTAAAAAAATAAAATGGGGAGGGTAATCTTTCCCAAAATCTCTAAAAGGAGAATTCATTTTTAAGTGGCAACCAAGCAGGGCCCAATTGAAGGGACGACCTATATCAGGTATCCAATGGATGTCCAACCCTACCCAATTTCTAGTTAGTTCCAAATTCCCGAGTTCAAATCCCATTTGATTTGGGTTTGCACGGATCTGAGCACTCAAAACATCATTTAATCCACCATCATTTTAGGATTTTGTTTGTCCAGTCAGCAAATTTCAATCTTTCTTCACAAGTGGATTGGGTTGCCTGTCAGGTTTTGGGCCCCGATAAGACGAGTCATGCTCTGGCTAATAACAAAGGCTCACGGTGTATGGTATAGCTGATCTCAATTAATAAAAAGTTGGGCTAGAGACTATTTTTTGAGAAATTCTCTCTTTAAGGCCTGAACTGAGTCTAGGAACAGGTTCGTTATGATGTTAATGGGAGATCTAAGATGTAAAATCAAAGGCCCAATTGCTGAATTTTGGGTATTGAAAACATTGGGTGAAATCCTTATTATGAATTTGGGCTGGGCTTGGGTTCGGCTTCAAGCATATAGCTAAAATGGAAATGGGCCTTCCTCAGCCAAGCCCAAACCGCTGAAGTCTCCATCTTGACCAGTGTGAATGGAATAAGGGAGTCTATGTGCTGATATTAATTGAAAGTCATTTTCGAAGTCAGCCCATTGGCTGAATTGGTGGGGCCCACTCTATTCAAAGTTGAATGTGCACAAACTTCAGCCTCTCTTATTAAGCTTCTATCTTTAGGGTGGCGGGATCCCTTACAAAGCTTGGTAGGTAAGCTTGACCCACAATGCGAAGTGTGGGGCCTGATGTAGAAAGTGTCACAAATACATTCCTAGCATGGTTGGACCAAAAGAAGGTGGATTGTAAATTGATCATAACTTTTGATCCGGGTATCGTTACGGCGCACCGGACCGAGTATCATGAACCAACGTAGCACGAGAACTCGAGGACGAGTTCTTTTGAAGTGGAGGGAACTGATGTAGAGCGGGCCGCAGACACTTTCATGTCCAAGATGTTATAGACAGATGTCTTAAATCTGTCTGGTGGTCTGTCGATGATATCGACAGGACCGTCGACAGGGTCTCGATGCCATCGATAATTCACAGTATTTTCACCCCTGGTCGCTGGACAGTTTTGGTCCTGTTTCGATATTATCGAAAGACCGTCGATGATATTGAGGCTGTCATCGAAAGTGGCTCAATGACATCGAAGAGTTCCGTATACGGCTGATTTTTGGGATATCCCATAATTTAAAGGGTACCCATCCAATGCACGGTGTTGATGGTCGAAACACAACATGGTGGGGCCCACACAACTCGACCTCACGGGAGCTTATCGTCAGCTCGAGTCGCATTGTACCCTTTCCCTATATATATATAGAACTCTGAAACTTAAACTTGAGCTCGGTGAACTTAAACTCAGTTTAAAGTATAGAGCTTAAGTTCGGCTCAAACTTGGCTCAAGTTATTGACCGAGCTTAGTTGAGCTTGCCGGGCTTGAGGACCGAGTCGAGTTGAGTTCGAGTTGGATAGCTTGTTCTCCGAGTCTAGCCGAGCTGGGCCAGGTCAACTCGGTTCAGCTCGTGCACAGTACCCCAAGACGGGCACAACTTCCATGGATCCCACCGAGGTGGTTGAATGGACTGTGGGGTCCACTATAATATATATGACTTACATCCACACCGTCCAAAAATTTTGGAAGATCATTTTAGCATATGATAAAAAAAACGAAGCAGATAAAAATCTCAGGTGTACCACACCACAAAAAATAGTGTTGATTGAAAATTAAAAATTTGTGGACCACAAAAGTTTTAGAGCAAGCTGATATTTTTGTGGTCCCTTCGTATAGGTCCTTGTAACCTTATCATATAGCAAATAAACATTGCGGTGGTCCCTAATAATTTTTTAATGGTGGATATTCAACACCACTGTTTCCGTGGTTTCCACCTAACGTTCGGAATTGCTTTATTTTTTTATATCATGCGCTAAAATGAACTGTCACAACGGATGGCAGTCAGGGATCCATCCAAGCCACGTCCTGCCAGGATGGACTCGGTCCTAGCAGGAGCTCTATGGAGCCCACCGTAGTGTATTCGTTTTATCCTCGCCGTCCATCCATTTGTCCATATTATTTGAGGACATGAGCTAAAAAATGAGGCAGCTGGTCAAAAGCTCAAGTGGGCCACACCACACCCACAGGAAACAGTAGGGTTTAAACGTCTACCATTGAAAACTCCTTGTGGGCCACAGCAGTTTTTGATCAAGTTGATATTTGTATTTTTCCTTTATCCAGGTCTACGTGACCTTATGAACAGATAAGATGGCAAATAAATATCAAAGTGGGCCTTAGGAAGGTTTGAACAGTGGCTTCATTATCACCACTGCCTTCTGGGGTGTGGCCCACTTGAGCCTTGTATCTGTATCTTTTTGGTTTTGATAGCCTAAAATGATCTGGCAAATGGACGGACGGAGTGGATAAAACAAATACATTTCGGCGACCGAGTCCGTCCTGGCTGGTGTAGGAGGCAATACGCGTCCACCGTCTAGCCGGCGGTTGATTTTCAATTCAAAGAAGAGGTGGCATGCAAGCCTTGTATAAAGAGGCGCTTGCCACCCTCTTCTCCAAAACAGCTAAACATCTATTTCATTTCTATTTTCATATCTATTTATTGAGAAATGGCAGCCAAACGCATAGCCTATGTGATGGTTGCAGTCTTTCTGCTCTCTTTATTTCTCTCACCAACACTCCCTACGGAGGCAGCTCGCCTCACTCGAGGTCACTATATCTCTCATGCATTCTCATTCTTTTGACAAGGGATGGAAACCGTGGTTTTAAGACTCGGAGTCTGATTTTGGACCGAACGAGTCGGACTGAGTCTTTTAAACATGGTGGAAGCGGGCGTAGCCCACGTCTGTGAGCCAGGCTGGCTATGGACTGGGCTTCGATGTATTGACTTGGCAGATGGTCCAGGCTCAGGCTTGTCATGTATGGTCTGATTAATTTTGGGCCTGGCTTTGTCGCAAGTAATTTAAACCCGATCAAGCTGGCTCTTCTTTAGGACTGGCAATGGGCCGGCCCTCGTCCAGACAGAATCAATATTTTAAATAGGCCTTGACAGGCAAGGCTCGCCCATTATCAGCCCCCTCCTTCACATCTACATGTGTCTTACAAGTACGACGTTCCCAGTCGTTGGTCAGGCAACACATCATCTGGCTTGTAGATCATTGGTTTCATTTTTCTAAATGTTTATTTTAATTTTAATTTTATGTTCGAGAGGCCGACTTGATCAACGAATGGATTACGAACATTCACCCAGAAAATAGGGATTGATCAATTTTTGGGCTGGATTAGCTCAGGCCCAGGTCCCAAAAGATTTTTCTAGACTTTGGTTTGGACACGTTGTGTTAGGACCATGTCGGGCTTGGTTCTTGGGCTGTATTGTCAGGCTGGTGGAAGCCGAACCCAGCCTATTTCCCTACTTTTGAGAGATACAAAGGTGATCTGAGAACATGGCACAACTGTGATACATCTGGGCCGCTCTTCATAAGAGTCACACCGTGCACTCGTCAAACCAATCAAGGCCGTCAATTTATTGGCCGTAAGTGTCTAATGAGTGGGCTAGACTGATTGTTGGACCATGTCCTTGTGGGAGGCCAGCTGATAGGTCGCATGTGTCGCGAGTCTATACTTGTTGTTTCTTACTTATTTATAAAGTGGGCTGAATGGTTTCTATTATATGCAGAGGCTAATGTAACAGAACCGATCATCTTCTGCCCCGCATGTGTTTGTTGCGCGCCTGCTCCAAAAGGGAGCTGCTGCAGCTGTTGTACTTCTTCTATCCAACCACAAAACAATAAGCCATGAATCGCATATGAAGGCGCTGATCGATGACAATAGCATGAAAAAAACAAAGTAACGGGACACTGGCTTGCATTAGCACCTTGTGTATTGTATTATCTGTTTCCTACTTGTAATGAAAATGCAAACTAGGCTATTTCACCAATTGCGTCTCTCTCTCTCTCTCTCTCTCTCTCTCTCTCTCTCTCTCTCTCTCTCGTAATCATCTTCATGAGGAGCATGAGGCATTGGATGGTAAATACCCAAAGATAACAGTGATGGGACTAATAATTCTTTTAGGGTCTTTTTGGAGAATATTAAAGTTGGCCCAGTAGTATTTATCAGGGAATGACTAAATTTTGTTTAGTTGATACATTAGACCTCAATTCCCAACTGCACAAATATTAGGACCAATTGCAGATCTATCATGCACCAAAATGCAATTAATTACGAACTACACTAGCTTGAATTGCAAGGGCATATAAGGGGATTGAGTTGTGCTAATTGAGTACTATGTTGGACAATTATGCAATATCCCCCAGGTGCATCATGTTGTGCGCTGCCACATTTTCTCCATTGAACCTAAAGATCAGTCCAATCCAACTCTTAGGAAACAATGTAAAATCATGCCCCAAAATCTCTTAACTCATGTGTTGTGGCCACGTGACTTTTCGAATGTCCTCGTCTTCAACTTCAAGGAATCTATTCATCCTCATTTTCTATGGTGGATGAGTGAACCCCACACACAATTTGAACAATTTTAATTAGTGGATGTTCTCATCTCAATTTTTTTTTCCTCATAAATCCCAATAGTTTGACTTCAATTAGTTGAAGTAGAACTTAGATGATGATGACTACTTGATGTAGGACAAGGTCAAGGAAGATCACATAAATAAGTATGGTTTAGAGAAAGTTGGGTTTGAGAGTTCCATCCAAGAGTCCAGTGTGCAATATATAGCTTCCAATGAATATAACATTGTGACCAATTAATCATTTTGAGTCTATAATATATTGTTAGAAAGACGCTACGATGCATGGAAGGGTGTAAGCAGGAAGATCATTGTCTTTCTTGAGTAGTCAAAACTTGAATACACAAAATTATTCTCGAATTCACAATATAAAAGAGAAGTTTAAAATTTTTATTATTCAATAATCCTCAAACTTCAGGATTGTATCACTAATAAAGAAAAAATAAAACCCTAATAAAGAGTTCTAATTCAACTAAACTTGAATTAATCCAAAATAATAAAATTTACTAAAAATAGAAAGGTCTAAATTAACTGTGTCGGATGACTGGTAGCATGATTAGGAGAAATTCCTAAGAAGATTGCATATGCTAAAATTCTAAAATGAATGAGATACGATAAAATTTAAAATTACTGAAAACAATATTGTTTTTTTCTAAAATCACAATTTTGAATTGGAAAGAAGCGTTTTCTCGTGAAACAGACAGATGCGACCAGTTATGTGTGTTGATCAACCCCGAATGACCCATTACAGTAAAGATTAATAGGTCGTGCTTTCCGTGACGATACTCGAATCAAAAGTTATTGTCAATTTATGGTTTACACATCAAAAGGTAATTTCTGACTAGTTGGAATGAATTTTTCCAAACAGGACACACCTAAGGACTAATTACTTACGGACTATGTTCACTTCCATTTGGGCTCTTTTGGTCAAGGTGTGACTAGAATAGGTATGTAGCCCTCTCAAGATCACATTAAGGAGCTTTACATGTTAGCAAATGATAAATGCTATTAGCCTACAAATGATTCCCTAATAATTGGTCATTTTGGAGTTAGTTTTAAGTTTTTAGTCAAAATTTATTTATTTTTCTAAAATGTGGATTTTAATATTTGTAAGGATGTTTTAGGTTTTCAATAGTTCAATAATAGCTTAAGGTCCTTGTTAAAGTCATAATAAAGAGTTTGAGTTAGTTTAAAACTCATTTACTAATTTTAATAATTTAATAATTTAGAACAAAAAAATATTATTTCAAGAAAGTCCTTGTATCATTTTTCTTATTAAAAAAATCGTGTGAATTTTTTGTGGACGATTATCAAGGCGTAACAAATTCAAAAAATTAAATTTTTGTTTGCAGAAATTTTAGCAACAGACCAAATTCGTTGCAAATGAATTTGAGGGATGTCGCTTCTGTTAAGATCAGCGATGGACTGTATCCGTCGCCAAATTTTATAATGGAAGGCTTTTTATGTAGGTGACAATTTTTATTATTTGCGACGGATATGATCCGTCGCTGATCCTATCAGTCGGAGATTAGCGACGATCCCATCCGTCGTTTTAATTCTTGTGACGCAACAAACAGCGACGGACCATGCGACGGAGAAGGTCCGTTGTTAATTGCGTTTTGCAATAGATCCAGTCCATCGCAAATTCACGATTTTGGCGGTGAGACAGGCCTTCCAGGCTTCATGAAACCTACCCCAATTGTTGCAGATAACAGCAGGAAAAGAAATTAAAAATATAACAAAGAGAAATGAAGAACACCTATAAAGAGATTTTCAATATCATGGATTGAATACTCAGCAACTAGAACTATCTGGTGTGGTCATAAGTATACTCGAGAGTCAGCTCCTCTGAGATGGGCTGACTTTTAACTGCCTAACAATCTGTCCCATAATGCATAACTGGGCTTATAGTCATTCTATAAAGTTTCTGAATTCAATAAAAGTGGTACACTAAGGATCACATTGGGTGAATGTCCTTAAAAAAAATGGGGAGGGTAATCTTTCCCAAAATCTTTAAAAGGAGAATTCATTTTTAAGTGGCAACCAAGCAGGGCCCAATTGTAGGGATGACCAATAACAGGTATCCAATGGATGTCCAACCCTACCCAATTTCTAGTCAGTTCCAAATTTGCGAGTTCAAATCCCATCTGATTCGGGTTTGCACGGATCTGAGCATTCAAAACATCATTTAATCCACCACCATTTTATGATTTTGTTTGTCCAGTCAGCAAATTTCAATCTTTCTTCACAAATGGATTGGGTTGCCAGTCGGGTTTTGGGCCCCGTAAGATGAGTCGTGCTTGGGCTAATCACAAAGGCGCATGGTGTATGGTATAGCGGATCCCAATTAATAAAAAGTCGGGCTAGGGCCTACGTTTTTGAGAAATTCTCTTTAAGGCCTGAACTGAGTCCAGGAACAGGTTCGTTTATGATATTAATTGGAGATCTAAGATGTAAAATCAACGGCCCAATTGCTGAATTTTGGGTATTGAAAACATTGGGTGAAATCCTTATTATGAATATGGGCTAGGCTTGGGTTCGGCTTCAAGCATATAGGTAAATTGGAAATGGACCTTCCTCAGCCAAGCCCAAACCGTTGAAGCCTCCATCTTGACCAGTGTGAATGGAATAAGGGAGTCTATGAGCTGATATTAATTGAAGGTCATTTTCAAAGTCAGCCCATTGGCTGAATTGGTGGGGCCCACTCTATTCAAAGTTGAATGTGCACAAACTTCTGACTTTCTCTTATTAAGCTTCAATCTTTGGGGTGGCGGAATCCCCTACAAAGCTTGGAAGGCAAGCTTGACCCACAATGCGAAGTGTGGGGCCCACTGAGATGTGTGCATGACATCCAGTCCATCCATCATTTGCTCCCCCTCATGTTGTCCTTGGCGCCCAAAAATCAGGCCAACCCAAAGCTCAGACGGGCCGAACCACAGGGAGCATTTGGGATGAGGTTGCACATCATTAAAACCTCTCCAGATTGTATCTAGATCCATCATGTTTATATCTTCTATCCAATTCATTCGGAATATTCACCCAAGCAGGATTGACGGACACACCAAACATCAGTCCATTCTTAAACTAAGGTGGGCCACACCACATGATTTGATAGTTACATGGTGGCCCACCTCATGAGTTTGGATCGTCTTAATTTTTATTATTTTTTTATTTGGCCTGCCAAGGAGATTTTGAGAGGTCTCACATGATGGATGGATTAAATTCCATGAACATCACCGTCGGCGTTTGTTAAGCTTAACCAACGAAGCTTTCTAGTCGACCGATCCGGCCTAGGCCATGGTTTGAAAGTGTAGAATTGTTATCTGGATTTTTTTTTCATTTTGTGTATATCCATTTCCAACCATCCATGTTATGGTCCAGCAGACGGACAATCAGATCACCCAACAACGGCCTCACTTGCACAAAGTAGAAACCCGTGCATGTTCTCGGGTCAAGGATCGGACGGTTCCTAACCCAAGTCCATTACTTGCCGACTTTGAATTATCCGTTTGGACCGCCGCTTTTTCAATTTATTTTTTTTTATTTTTTTTTATTTTTTTTGATCTCGTAAAAGATTTATTTGCCTTGACTTTTGAGTGCATCCACCAGCAAATCCTTACGTGGATTGCCTGCTAAAACCTTTCCCATGAACTTTCTGCGACGGTGAGCTAGGTGGGGCTCACAGTTTTTCTTAATAGAAATCCACCCCGATCATCCGTTTTGCCAGATCATTTTAGGACTTGAGCCAAAAAATGAGGCAGACCCAAAACTCAAGTGGGCCACAGGAGCCATGGATCTGTCTCCTTTTTGGGCGCATACATTAAAATAATGTTGCAAATGGATGGACGGAGTGGATAAAATAAATAGATTATGGTGGGCCCAAAGAGCTCCTGCCAGGACCGAGTCTGTCCTGGCAGGCATTTGACCATCCAGCCGACGGTTGATTTTCAATTCAAAGAAGAGGAGGCACGCAAGCCTTGTATAAAGAGGGGTGCTTGCCACCCTCCTCTCCAAAACAGCTAAACCTCTATTTCATTTCCATTTTCATCCCTTTTTATTGAGAAATGGCAGCCAAACGCGTAGCCTCTGTGATGGTTGCAGTCTTTCTGCTCTCTTTGTTTCTCTCACCAACACTCCCTGCGGAGGCAGCTCGACTGACTCGAGGTAACTATATCTCTCATTTTCATTCATTTTTCTAGGGGTGGAAACCAGGGTTTTAAGACTCGGAGTCTGATATCACTCGTCCGAGTCGACTCGGACACGGTTGCACCCAAATCCTGTTCGAGTCACCCCCGACTTGGGTAAGTTGGGCCTATTCAGCACCGACCCGCGGTATGTCCTAATCTGACTTAAGACCGAACGAGTCAGATTGAATCTTTTAACCATGGTGGCAGCGGGCGCAGGCCAGCTCTGGGAGCCAAGCGGGCTATGGACGGGGATTTGATGTATTAGCTTGGCCCATGTTTCTGGCTTTGGCTTGCATGTATGGTCCAATTAATTTTTGGGTCGGCCTTTGGCCCAGTCCTCAGTCAGGCAAAACATCGTATGCCTTATAGACCATTGGTTTCATTTTTCTAAATTTTTATTTCATTGTGTGTGAGTGGCCAACTTGACAAACGGATGGATTAGATTTAATCAATTTTGGCCTGGATGAACTTAGGCCCAGTCCCCAAAAAGATAGTTCTAGACTTGGGTTTGGCATATGTTGTGCTAGGACCATGCTGGGGTTCGGTCTTGGGCTTTAATGTCCGGCGGGTTGAGGCCGAACCCAGCCCATTCCCTGACTTTTGAGTAATACAAAGGTAATCGGAGCCCGTCTGACATGGCACAACTGTGATACATTTGGGCCACTCTTCATGAGTGTCACAGTGCTGAACATGCCCTGGCCAAAACAATCATGTCCGTCCATTTACTTGCTGTAAATTTCTGACCATTTGGTTTCTTCACTGATGAGTGGGCTAGCCTTATTATTGGACCATGTCCTGGTTGGACCCAGTTGATGGGTCACATGTTGTAATGTACGCGAGTCTATACTTGTTGTTTCTTACTTATTTTATAAAGAGGGCTGAATGGTTTATATTGTGGAATGTGATTGTGTTATTGCAGAGGTTACGGTAACGGAGAGGATCATATGCCCCGCATGTGTTTGTTGTGCGCCTGCCCCAAAAGGGAGCTGCTGCAGCTGTTGTGCTTCTCCTATCCAAACACAGAACAATCAGCCATGATTTGCTTATTAAGATGCTGGTTGATGAAAATAACATCAATGTGATGAGGCACCGACTTGCAATAGCACCATGTGCCATGTATTATCTATTTCCTACCTGTAATGAAAATGTATGGCTATTTCACCAATTCTCTCTCTCTCTCTCTCTCTCTCTCTCTCTCTCTCTTAATAATCTTCATCAGGAGCATGAGGTATTGGATGGTAATTACCCAAAAATAACACTGATGGGACAACACTACTCACTCTTTCAGGGCCTGTTTGGTTGTCAAGGAATTTATGATTTCCTCACTTAATGTTTCTTGCCAATATGAAGGCCCGCCTAGTACTTATTAGGAAATGATTACATTTTGTTTGGTTGCTACATTGGATTTTGACGCAGGGGAGGACGTGAGGTCGAGCACCGTCTTCCTCAAGAGGATAACTATTCCGAATCCACGGAACTTCTCTGGACTCCTCACAGAGACTTTCTCGAATCCACGAGAAAAGAGAGTAGAAAATATAAATAAATTTTAATAAATTCGAAATAGATTAATGAATGCATAAAAAAGAGTTCACAACCCTTTAAATAAGGGTACTAAGCAATGGGAAAGAAATCAAAATCAAACTACAACTAAAACTACTAGAATTCGCAACTTACTATAAATGGTAAACTTACTATTCATAGACGGTCGTGATGTCTACTAGTGCGCAAGGTTTTCGGCCAAAAAATAGTAAGTGTCATATTTGGCTTCACCACGCTGTTTTCCTAATTATTCTAAGCACCTTTCACGTTGGGCGCAACTCCTAAAGCCCAATGGATGAAGAGTTATAATCAAACTAAAACTTACTATTTATAGTAAAAACGAAATTAAAGTAGGGAAATGACAGTCGATCTAGGGGTTTTTCGCAATTCCGAGCGTTGCAACCCGGCATAGCAGGGTTGGTTGGCTAAAGTAACTTGTTCTACCCCAAAATCATATATTTTACGTCAGGTAACTCATTCCGGATTGCGAGATACGCCCGATCTAAGGTCCGACGGTCCAGATCACTTTTGTCGTCGACTGGGCCTTTTCTGATCCATCTTGGCCATGAAACTGTCCACGACCCGCTCTACATCAGAATCACACAAAATCAAGCGATGCCGAACATCCAACTGATCGCTATTGAATCAATGGCTAACATTAAAATGTTCAGCAATTCAAATACAGCAGGCCAAACTAGATGGTTCAGTGCCTGTTATGGGCTACAACACAATCACAAAGGTTGGGATCGTCCCAAACGTACTCTTTTTTATGGTCTGGATTTTCTTAAATGCATACCACTACGATCGGTGGGTTCCATCCATTTTAACAAATACTAGGGATTGCGTCCCACCCTTGCCAGGACGGCCGCGGCTTCGGTGGATCCCTGACTATGGACCCACCTTGATGTATATGCCTTACATCTACACCGTCTAACCGTTTTGGTAGATCATTTTACTGAATTATCCAAAAAATGAAGCACATCCAAATCTCAGGTGGACCAGTTGATTGACAATTAACTACTTATGGGCTACAAAAGTTTTGGATAAGCTGATATTTTGTAGTCCCTTCATATAGGTTGTTGTGACTTTATCGACAGGTTGGATAGCAAGTAAACATTGCGGTGACCCTTGAGAAGGTTTTAACGGTGTATATTCAATCAACGCTGTTTCCCGTGGTGTAGTCCATCTAAGATTTGGAATTACTTTATATCTTATATCATGTGCTAAATGAGCTGTTACAACGGATGGACAACATGGATGTAAACCACATACATTACGATGGCCTTGCAGTCTGGGATCCACCAATCTTGGTGGACCAGTGACCCAAGGATGAATATGATGAGGTCGATCACCGTCTTCCTCAAAGATATATAACTACCCGAATCCCTAGAGCTTCTCGGACTCCTCACAAAAACTTCTCGAATCCATGAGGACGAAGGCAAGAAGAATAGAACGACCAGAGAAAGTAAGACAAATGAAAAATAAATTAAACAAATGAGTTCACAGCCCTTGAATTAGGTATATCAAGCAATGGAGAGAAATCAGAAGCAAATTAACTAAAACTCTTAGAATTCGATAGTGTCTTATTTCGGCTTACCAAGTTCTCTTACATAGTAAAAATGAAAAACGAAATTAAAACGGGGAAAAACAATCATCGACCTGGGGTATTTTGTAAATCCGGCTTGCACAACCCGGCGTGGCAGGGTTGGGTGGCTAAAGTAGCTCATTCTACTCCAAAATTATATATTTTATGCTGAATAACTCATTCCAAATTGCTAGATAGGCTTGATTTAAGGTCCGATGGTTAGGATCACTTCCGTCCCCGAACGAGCCTTTTTTGATCCATCTTGTTTATGTAACCGTTTGGTGACCTTCTACATCAAATGGTGATCCACCAAATCCACTGTAGTGTATTCGTTTTATCATTGCCGTCCATCCATTTTTTCAAATTATTTGAGGGCTTGGGCTAAAAAATAAGGCAGGTCCAATGTTGAAGTGGACCACACTATGAGAAACAGTAGGGATTAAACGTCTACTGTTGAAAACTCCCCGTGGGCAATAGAAGTTTTTGATCAAGCTGATATTTGTTATTTCCCTTCATCCAGATTTATCTGACCTTATGAACAGGTCAGATGGAAAATAAACACCAAGGTGGGCCGTAAGAAGATCTCAAAGTGTGTCATTATTGTTGAGGTCAAAATCTGGTCAGCCCTCTTCCCCTCTTCACATATTCCGAATAGGTGACGGACCTGGTTCCCTGCATGCAAACCGTGAGCAATGGAAACCCTGGCTAAGCCGGGGGACCCTCTGATACCTAAGTCAGGACACTGGAATCTGGGTCTAAGTTGGAGAGGAAAGGGAGAGTGCCAAATGTTGCGTACCTGTTGTCATGGAATGATGTGATATTTATACCTCTTCATCGCTTGATCCACATCCGATAATCTTGGCACGATCAGTGGGATTTACGAATCATGGAGATACTGCCCAGAATCCGAAGATCGTGCGTTACGACGTGCGTATCTGCGGGCGAGATAATAGGACATATCCATATATGGCAGTTTCTCCACTTAGCGCGTGGAACCTTTATCTTCGGAGGTGCCTCGGCTCGGCCAGACTGAGGACGACGGCACCGCTCCGAGCTGATGATTGGCGGTGCCAACCCGAGCCGAACCTTGATCCGTTCGTAAATAATGCAGCTAGCCATTCTCGGTATTATGATGGATGTTCGCTCGGAATGGATCGTTCAACTCGAATGTTTTCCCTTCCGACCGCCCTTGGAAAGAAGGTGGTCAAGAATGGGAGCTTCGCCCATCTTAACCCACCTTCCTATTATATGCCGAGACTCGGACCCTCCGCCCGGACTAGCGGGTCGTCGATCCCTTCGATTGTAGTCGACTCGGATCTTCCTATAACAATTATCACCACTGCTTCTTGTAGTGTGGCCCAGTACTTGAGCCTTGATCTGTCTCTTTTTGGCGTTCATACGTAAAATGATATGGCAAATGGACGGACGGAATGGATAAAACAAATACGTTACGGTGACTGAGTCCGTCCTGGCTGGGATAGGAGGCAATCCGCGTCCACCATCTAGCCGGCCGTTGATTTTCATTTCAAAGAAGAGGGAACGCGCAAACCTTATATAAAGAGGGGCGCTTGCCACCCTCATCTCCAAAATAGCTAAACCTCTATTTCATTTCCATTTTCATATCTTTTTATTGAGAAATGGCTGCAAAACGCATAGCCTATGCGATGGTTGCAATCTTTCTACTCTCTTTATTTCTCTCACCAACACTCCCTACGGAGGCAGCTCGCCTCACTCGAGGTCACTACATCTCTCATTCTCATTCTGTTTTTACAATGGGTGAAAACCATGGTTTTAAGACTTGGAGTCTGATATCACCCATCCGAGTCGACTCGGATACGGTTCCCGTTCGAGTAACCCCTGACTTTGGTAAGTTGGGTCTATTCATCACCGACTCGGGCGAGTTTCAACTTGACAATTGGGACCGGACGAGTTGGACTGAGTCTTTTAACCATGGTGGCAGAGAGCGCAGCCCAACTCTGTAAGCCAGGCTGGCTATGGACCGGGCTTCGATGTATTAGCTTGGCAGATGGTCCGGGCTCAGGCTTGTCATGTATGTTCCGATTAATTTTGGGCCTGGCATTGGCGCAAGTTATTTAAACCCAACCAAGCTGACTCTTCTTTAGGACTGGCAATGGGCCGGGCCTTATCAGGCAGAACAACCTTTTGAATGGGCCTGGCCCAGAAATCCCTGCCGTTTATTAGTCCCCGTACTTCACATGTACATGTTGTTTCTTACTTACTTATAAGGTGGGCTGAATGGTTTATATTGTGGAATGTGACTGTGTTATTGCAGAGGCTACGGCAACAGAGCAGATCATCTTCTGCCCTGCATGTGTTGTTGCGCGCCTGCCCCAAAAGGGAGCTGCTGCAGCTGTTGTACTTCTTCTATCCAACCACAAAACAATCAGCCATGATTCACTTATTAAGGTGCTGATCGACGACAATAGCATGAAAAAACAATGCGATGAGACACTGGCTTGCATTAGCACCTTGTGTATTGTATTATCTGTTTCCTACTTATAATGAAAATGCATACCTATTTCACCAATTGCCCCTCTCTCTCTCTCTCTCATAATCATCTTCACTAGGAGCATGAGGTATTGGATCACAATGCCTATACAGATCTTCTTCTTCTTCCTTTATTGTTTTCCTCTTTTTTCTTTTTTCAAACATATCTTTCGGGGACCCACCACCACCCCTCTATAGCATTTTCTGGCCTACGGTCACCGTCATCAACATATCCAACGCATGGGCACCACCAACTTCTAAAATGATTAAAATGATTTTTCAAGTTGGATGGACGGCTTGGATAAAATATATACATCACAGTAGGCTCCATAGGACCATCCGTCTCTAGGCAGCCCCGGCTACCCAGACCGTGTCACGTCCCATCACGCTGACCTGGAATTCAAGCAAAAGCCTCTTGCAGCAGGTTCCAACTACCGGAAGTTATGTTGGGCCCACCTAATGTTTGTGGAAAATCCGCTTCATCCCTTCTTTTTGGAAAATATGTTAAGACATGAGACCAGATAAGACAGATGTGAAACTCAAGTGGGCCACACGACCGATGTTTACATGCAATCCAAACTATTCATAAAGTGACCCAAATGCTTGTAAAATCCTTACCATAGGAAGGAATTGAAAGAATAAAAATATTAACTTAATCCAAAGCTTCCGTAGCCCATGAATGTTTCAACCCACATTCATCCCTAGGCATACGATCTTTACTATTTTCCGTTGTGGCCCTCTTGAGCTTTGGATCTATCTCATTTAAAAAAAAATGATTTGTCAAAATCCCTAAATTATAGGGCTCCCGGGAAAGCCTTTCCCATTAACTTCCTGTGATGGGAAGTTAGGTGGGCCCCACCATGATGTTTGTGAGAAATCCACACTGTCCATCTATTATTTCAGATCATATTAGGACATGGCCCAAAATTTAGACACATCATAAACTCAAGTCGGTCACATGCATGACAGGAAAATGTGGGTAGGAAAATGCCTACCATTGAAATCTTTATGGGTCTACCGTGATGTTTATATGTCATCCGTACCATTTTAAAGCTCATTCCTACTGGGATGATTGAAACCAGTTTAATATTTACCTAATCCAAAGTCTAATCGCGCCACGAATGTTTCAAGGATGGACATTCAATCCTCATTGTTTCCCATATTCCATAGCGGGAAGCTCCTGCGAAAGACTTTTGCACGCAATCCACGTCCTCAAAACATTTGCAGAAATCCAAACAGTCTAAATCGTGGGGCCATCATGGATGATTCACAGCTCAAAAGTCACACGAATCAAGCGATACTAACCATCTAATTGATGGCCATCGAATCAATGGCTAACATTAAAATGGTCAGCAATTCAAATCCATCCGGCTAAACTATATGGTTAAGCTGATCCAATCGGTGTCAGTTTTGGGCTACAATCCATTCGCAAAGGTTGAGATTGTCCCAGTCGTCGTACTCTTTTAGATGGTCTGGATTACCTTACATGCATACCACTGTGGGATCCCACCTATTTAAAATGGTAAACCAGCTATTATGAACGCCGTCCTGCCCCTGACAGGATGGGCGTAGCTTACATCGATCCCATTGATCCCACCGAGGACATTGTTGGAAAAATGTATTGGAAATACTGAAAAATAAAAAATAAAATAAGGTTAATCATTTTCGTTTTACCAGGTTGAATCATGTAAAATATACGATGTCTTTAAAGTGTGATTCGCCTCTTATCAATTGTTGATGGGTTACAGATGAATTGCTTCTAAGATAAGATAAACTTATTTAGATTCTACGTGCAATAATCACGAAAGGTCCACTAAGTCCACTAAGGAACAATTCGACACAACAGATCTTTTAGTAGAATCAATCAGTAGATATGTTAACTCTATTTTAAGATGGAGATGTTATTTAGAGGATCTGATTGGATGAGGAGAGATGTGTTTTTAAGTTGATGGAATTTGGACTAGAATGATCCAGTTTATATAGGCATCAAGGAGTGGACCGTTGCTAAGTGTCCATCAATGGTTCAAAACATTTGGAAACTTTCTCACCGTTGATCATTAATTTAAAACCATTTCTGGTCATTTGATCGAAAGATTTGACCGTTGGATCATCATGGCCCGTCTATTTTTGGACCATTGTGTCTTTCAAGGTTGCTAGCCATTTTTAGAAACGGCTGACCATTTGGGATTAATAATCTGACCATTTTCAGTCGCCTATAAAACTCTGGCTCATTTCAGACCCATCATATCTAGGCTTATACTAGACCACTTGTCCCGTCTCGTGATGATTCCTGTAAGGTCGCGAGGGAGCGACCACTGACACGATGTGCACGTGCGAAGTATAAAGTGCACCAACTAGTGCCACTACAACCACACTGCTCACGCCCTTTCCCTCGCCTACGCTCGCGCCTGTACTCGAGCCTAAGCGTGAGTGCGCATGCATGTGTGCGTTCTAGTGCGTAACCTAAGCGTCTCAATTTAAAGTTGTACATGAACCGAGTCCTGCCTAAAGATGTACATGAACTGAATCCTACCTAAAGTGTTTCAATCTCAAAAATTTTCAAATATTTGAATTTTTCAAAAAACCACAAATTTCAACATACAGTGGATCCCTACGTCTTACATAAAGTTGTACATGAACTAAGTTAGCGTGGTTAACTCGCTCAAGTTGACTCGGAAAAGCTCAACTCAACTTGAGCTTCAAATCGAGTCCGAGATAGCCCAGCTCAATTCAACTCAGTTGATTTGGATATATATATATATATATATATATCCAAATCAAATGAGTTGAATTGAGCTTGGCCTATTCAGACTCGATTATAATATATATATATATATATATATATATATATATATATATATATATATATATATATATATATATACTCTAAAACTTCAATATCAAGCTCAAGTTCAGCTCAAACTTAGCTCAAGGTGCTGACTGAGCTTAGTCGAGCTTACTAGTTAGGCTTGAGGAACGGGTCGAGTTGGGTTGTTGGGTTGGATAGCTTGTTCGTCGAGTCGAGCGGAGCTGGCCAAGCTCGACTCGGTTCAGCTCGTGTACAGTACCCCAAGGGGGGCACAACTTCCATGGATACCAACGATGTCGTTGGATAGACTGTGGGGCCGACTATAATATATATGACTTACACCACACCGTCCAAACATTTTGGAATATCATTTTAGGGAATGAGACCAAAAATGAAGCACATAAAAATCTCAGTTGTACCACACCACTGATTGAAAATTGTGTTGATTGAAAATTGAAAACTTCTTGTGGACCACAAAAGTTTTAGAACAAGCTGATATTTTTTTTGTCCCTTCGTATAGGTCTTTGTAACCTTATCAACAGATTGGATAGCAAATAAACATTACGGTGACTCCTAATAATTTTTTAATGGTGGATATTCAATCACCACTGTTTCCGTGGTTTCCACGTAACGTTCGGAATTGCTTCATTTATTTCATATCATGCGCTAAAATGAACTGTCACAACGGATGGCAGTCAGGGATCCATCCAAGCCACGTCCTGCCAGGATGGACTCGGTCCTAGCAGGAGCTCTATGGAGCCCACCGTAGTATATTCGTTTTATCCTCGCCCGTCCATCCATTTGTCCATAGGATGGACTCGGTCCCTAGCAGGAGCTCTATGGAACCCACCGCAGAGTATTCGTTTTATCCTCGCCGTCCATCCATTTGTCCAATTTATTTGAGGACATGAGCTAAAAAATGAGGCAGCTGGTCAAAGCTCAAGTGGGCCACACCACACCCACAAGAAACAGTAGGGTTTAAACGTCTACCATTGAAAACTCCTTGTGGGCCAAAGCAGTTTATTATTTATTATTTATTTTTATTTTATTTTTATTTTTATATCAAGTTTATATTTGTATTTCCGTTTATCCAGCTCTACGTGACCTTAAGAGGCAAATAAATATCAAAGTAGGCCCTAAGAAGGTTTGAACAGAGCCTTGATCTGACTCCTTTTTGAGCTCGTAGCCTAAAATTAAATGGCTAATGGATGGACGGAGTGGATAAAACAAATACATTATGGTGACCGAGTCCGTCGTGGATTGTGTAGGAGGCAATACGCGTCCACCGTCTAGCCGGCGGTTGATTTTCAATTCAAAGAAGAGGCATGCAAGCCTTTGTATAAAGAGGGCGCTTACCACCCTTTTCTCCAAAACAGATAAACCTCTATTTCATTTCTATTTTCAGCTTTTTTTTATTGAGAAATGGCAGCCAAAACGCGTAGCCTATGTGATGGTTGCAGTCTTTCTGCTCACTTTATTTCTCTCACCAACACTCCCTACAGAGGCAGCTCGCCTCACTCGAGGTCACTATATCTATCATTCTCATTCTTTTTACAAGGGTTGGAAACCATGGTTTTAAGACTCGGAGTCTGATATTACCCGTCCGTGTCGACTCGGACACAGTTGCACTCAAATCCCGTTCGAGTAACTTGGGTAATTTTCAGCATCGACTCGGGCGAGTCCCAACTTGACCTAGTACCGAACGAATCGGACTGAGTCTTTTAACCATGGTGGCAGCGGGCGCAGCCCAGCTCTGTGAGCCAGGCTGGCTATGGACTGGGCTTTGATGCATTAACTTGGCACATGGTCCGGGCTCAAGCTTGTCATGTATGGTCCAATTAATTTTGGGCCTGGCTTTGGCATTAGTCATTTAAACCCAACAAAGCTGGCCCTTCCTTTGGACCGGAAATGGGCGCCGGGCCTCATCCAGACAGAATCAATATTTTAAATAGGCCTGGCAGGCAAGCCCCGCCCATTATCAGCCCCCTCCTTCACATTTACATTGTCTCACAAGTACGATGTTCCCAGTCGTTGGTCAGGCAACACATCATCTGGCTTGTAGACAATTGGTTTCAATTTTCTAATTGTTTATTAATTTTTTGTCCGAAAGGCTGACTTGATCAACGGATGAATTACGAACATTCACCCAGAAATAGGGATTGATCAATATGGGCTGGATTAGCTGAGGTCCAGGCCCTAAATTTATTTTATTTTCTAGACTTTGGTTTGGACATGTTGTGTTAGGACCATGTCGGGCTTGGTTCTTGGGCTGTAATGTCAGGCCGGTGAAGCAGAAGCCAGCCCATTTCCCTACTTTCGAGAGATACAAAGGTGATCTGAGAACATGGCAAAACTGTGATACATCTGGGCGAGCGCTTCATGAGAGTCACCGTGGCTTGTCAAACAATCAACCAAAGGCCGTCAATTTATTGGCCGTAAGTGTCTGATGAGTGGGCTAGCCTGATTGTTGGACCATGTCCTTGTGGGACCCAGCTGATAGGTCGCATGTGTCGCTAGTCTATACTTGTGTTGTTTCTTACTTATTTATAAGTGGGCTGAATGGTTTCTTTTGTGGAACGTGATTGTGTTATATATATGCAGAGGCTAATGTAACAGAGCCGAGCATCTTCTGCCCCGCATGTGTTTGTTGCGCGCCTGCTCCAAAAGGGAGCTGCTGCAGCTGTTGTACTTCTTCTATCCAACCACAAAACAGTCAGCCATGAATCGTATATGAAGGCGGTGATCGATGACAATAGCATGAAAAAAATAAGTAGTAACGAGACACTGGCTTGCATTAGCACCTTGTGTCTTGTATTATCTGTTCCTACTTGTAATGAAAATGCATACTTGGCTATTTCACCAAATGCCTCTTTTTCTCCTCTCTATCTCTCTCTCTCTCTCTCTCTCTCTCTCTCTCTCTCTCTCTCTATATATAATCATCTTCATCAGTAGCATGAGGTATTGAATGGTAAATACCCGAAGATAACACTGATGGGACAACGCTAATCATTCTTTTAGGGTCGTTTGGTTGTCAGGGAATTCATTTCCTGGCTTTCATGTTCTTTGGAGAATATTAAGGTTGGTCAGTATTTATCAGGGAATGACTAAATTTTGTTTAGTTGATACAATTGGATTTCTTAGAAAAACATGCGAGAAAAAGCGGGAACGGATTAGGTGTTACCCGGGTAACAGCTTAGTGTGTTCCACCTTGATGATGTGGTGCATATCCACGCTGTCCATCCGTTTTTACATCCCATTTAGGACGTCGTCCAAAAAATTACCCATCTCAACTTTTTCCTATGATATAGCCTACTTGAATGTTCAATTAACTTTTTTATGGACAAGAGTCCAAACAAAGGAACAAGGTGGATCTCATCCACATGAAGTCATTCCGTCCATGTCAGCAAAACTCATGCTGCCTGTTTGCATATGAAAGTTATGCAAGCATTTAATTGATTAACCAATTCCGGCCTTTGATTAATTAACAATTATTATTATTATTATTATTATTATTTTGTTAAATTTCAATATTTGACTATTTGTCTTTGATTCCGCTGGTGGGAGTTTTGTGCTCTCAATGTCGGTCCAAATTATTGAACATGCATTTTTTTTTTTGCTCTAATGAATTCTGATAATGACATCAAGCTGAGTCGAGTCAAGGTGGGCCAAGCTTGGCTTGACTCGTCCGTGCTCTCCTCGAGCTCGAGCTCACCATTGGATCTTGATTTGCTTGCCAAACTTTTCGAGTCAAGCTCGAGGTGAGCTAGTGGATCGACTCAAGGCGATCTTACCTCGAGTCGAGTCGAGCCTGTTCCCAACCTGACCCAACCCAACACCTAACCCACACCCGACCAACCCGGCAGCCCAACTCAAACTCACCCACCCGACTCAACTTGTTTGGCACACAAAATTTTTTTATTCGTCAATCACCACTGTTTTCCTACGGTACGGTCCAGCTGAGATTTGGATCTGGTTTATTTTTGAGCTCATGCCCTAAAATGATGTGGAAAACGGATGAACACGTGCATACAGAATACATGCATCAAGGTGTGCCCATGGTAAGGGCCACACCATCTTGGGTGAGGATTGGACTGCACCTAATTAATCCTTTCCGGCAAGGCCTATAATATCAGCCCGAAAGCTCAACGGGCCAGCTGCGTTTAATACAAAGGGGAAAAAGCATCATAAAATACCATATTATTATCATAGTCAAAGTACATGCACTATATCTTTTGCAAGCTTTAACTGTAGGCACCGATTATTAAAGTCAAAACCACATGAAAACACTACTTAACTATAAAACACTTTTAATTGAGAGAGAGAGAGAGAGAGAGAGAGAGAGAGAGAGAGAGAGGAAAACCACATTGATAGAAAACGGAGCATTTTGTCTTTATAATCACACTCAGGAAATGAGGTTAATGCCATCAAGTATGAGGGAATCCGCAAGCACTTGATTTGCAGCTTGCGACGGGTGGACACTGTCGAAGAACACATATTGGTGGCATTGGAACATGTCCCTGGGGCCTTGGAGTTGCACAAGATTGCCGTCTCGACGATGCCCGTTCCACAACACGCCTTCCGGGATTCGGAGAAACCTACTCCAATTGTTGGTGATAATGATAAATGAAGAGTAATTAGAAATGTAGCAAAGAGAAATGAAGAACAACTAAAATTAGGTATTTCCACATAATGGATTAAAGACTCGGCAACTGGAACTAACTCGCATGGTCATGTTGGAGTAGCATGGCCTATTCCAACCTACAGGTGACTTGTATCTGATACAATGTTCAGATCATAGATATAGAAAATCCCATCCGTTCCAAGGTGGGCCTCACTATAAAAATTGATTGAGGATACAATGCACGGATTAGGTGGGCCACACCCTTATATTGAGTCAGACCATTGGTTGTCCAATTATTTTGATGTTGTAAGGCACCTTGTTTGTTGTTGGTCCAATTGATCTCTATGGTGTGGCCCACATTTTGCATGGCTCAGATGTTTCAAACAAGTTGGTGGGAATAAAAGTGTTGCATGCGAAAGTTCACATACAACTGTATATGTTCTCAACTAACAATATGAATGACTTATGCGAATGCTAATTACCATATTTAGATGGACTATTGACAAGGTCGAAGAGAGGTTTTGTAGATGTTGAAAATGGCAATCT